>KK121324.1:0-37936 GCA_000611955.2 Stegodyphus mimosarum
TCATATAAGATTTCACGTATAATAGCTCAAAATGCGAAACCTCATAATATTGGAGAGAAATTAATATTACGGGTTATAAAGGAAGTTCTTACCATGACTTCAGCAGATCCAGCTAATACTTTGTCAATGATTCCATTAAGTAATGATACCATATCAAGAAGGATTAATGAAATGGCCAATGGTGTTGAAAATCAACTAACTGCGGATCTCCAAACACGAGAGTTCACTATACAGTTGGATGAGAGTAGTGTACGGGATAGTGATGCAATATTAATGGCTTATGTTAGGTACATAAAGGATTCAAAAATCATCGAAGAAATGTTATTCTGCAGACATTTAGTCACTGATACGAAAGGCACATCAATATATGAATGTTTTAAAACGTATTTTGATGAAAAACAAATTTCTTTGAAAAATATATTGGCCTGTGCAACGGATGGTGCCCCTTCGATGGTAGGACGTCATCGTGGTTTTATAACCATGTTGAAGGAAGAAAATCCAAATATCTTTACAATTCATTGTATAATTCATAGGCAACACTTGGTTGCCAAATCCATTGGCGGGAGATTACATGAAACAATGAATTTAGTAAAATCAATAATTAACAAAATAAAAGCACACCCACTTAATGATAGATTATTTCGGCAACTTTGCCATGAAAATGATGAAGAATATGAGCGCCTATTATTGCACACGGAGGTCAGGTGGCTATCTAAAGGAAGTTGCCTCAGAAGAATGTTCAACCTATTTGATACAGTCATTAGTTATTTAGAATCAACAAATTATAATTTTCCAATGGAGATATCTGTTTTAAAGAGTGACATAGCTTATTTGGCAGATATATATGCAAAAATAAATGAATTACTTTTGAAACTGCAAGGAAACAATGTGACCATAATTAAAGTGAAAAGTTTAATTATTGGTTTTATAAATAAATTAAGTCTCTATAAAAATAACATGGGTAGAAAAGATTTTTCTTTATTTCCCTGTTTAAGTAATATAATTGTACAGGACGAAAATATTGCAGTTTATTATAAGCATTTGGAAAGCCTAATTGTAGATATGAAACTTCGGTTTAAAGATGTTGAAAATATTCATATTCCTGATTGGGTTATTAATCCATTTAGTGCTGATCCTACTAATGCTCCTTCGCACATTCAAGAAATATTAATAGATTTGCAGGCAAATGTAGAAGCGAAACATTCATTTGAACATAGTACTTTAGAAGAATTTTGGATAAAAATTAGCAGTACTAACACATTTCAGAGACTATGGATAGAAATAAGACTATTAATCATGGCATTTCCAACGTCATACCTAGTGGAAAAGGGTTTTAGTGCGGTTTCTGAAATGCTGACTAAGCAAAGAAATCGCCTCAACATTTGCCAACAAGGTGACTTACGATTATATCTGTCAAAATTAGAACCCAATATTATTAAACTTTGTCAAGATCACCAACCTCAAGGTTCTCATTAAAATTTCATTTAGTTTATTATTTCTTTGTTACGTTAAAATTAAAACACATTACTTTATGTATCTTACTTTTTTGTAAATTAACTTAAATTTCTAACTAATAAATGTTATTCCACTATTGCTCCTTTCAAAATTCTTTGGATATATCTTACTAACGCCTAATGTAAGCCAAATCTACCTTATATTAGGGATTATCGTACAATTTTTATCTGTTAAAATTTATAGGGGGGCGAATTAAGAAGCGGGTCTTACAAAGGGGGCGTTTGGTCCAAAAAGGTTGAGAAACACTGGACTAGACCATATCCATGTGTTCAAGAGACGTCAATATTTTCAATAAGTCCCCTTTTACAAGTCCCAAACTGGTGAGAAGATGTCTGGGAGTGAAATGATCACGTTGCCTACAGGTGGGATACATTGCCTAAATATGGCGTAGATCGTATTTCCCGGTCAAATTTAAGACATTTCAGGTGTCCACGTAGAGGCTCCGTCAAAGTCGTCTGGTGAGCACGATTACTCCCAAAAGCAATAGCACCTCCCGCATGCCTACTAAAGTTCCAATCATGAGCCGGAGAAGAACGCCAGGAAGAGGCAAGAGTAAATTTAACTCTCGAGCAAATCTCCAAAAAGGTCATTGTGCCAGTGGTCAGAGTCATTGAAATACCTTCCTTAGCCAGGGCATCAGTAATTTTATTACCACTGAGACTACTATGTGAAGGGATCCACTGCAGTTGTGTATTATGAGGGAAAAGTGTTTTTTGTAGTAAAGCAAAATAGAGAGTTAAATCTTATCAGCAATACGAGGCCAATTTTGCAGATACTGGATAGAATTGCGACTTTCAGTCAAAATGCAGATATCTTATCTCTGTACGCAGTCTTAAGGGCTTCCTCAATTGTTATAAGCTCAGAATGAAAAACCGAGCCGTGATGAGGGAATCTAGTCTTAAAATTAAAGTTATTTAATAGATGTTCTAATGAAGACTCCGCTACCGCAATTCCCATATTCATATTTACTGCTGTCAGTGAAACTCTGAAGCGCATTAGAAGGAATGCCATTTAAAGTTTCCAGTGCCATTTGCAGAAGATAACCTGGCAAATGCATATATTTTTTGCTGGTGTAAGAGGTAAGGTCTGTGTAAATATGGACGCCAGGAAGTCCTTCCAGTGGGATGATAATAAATTTCAGTGAGTATCTCTAAAGAGTTGAATCTATTAAACCCTTGAGATAAGCCAAAAAGAACTGTTGTTTTCCATGAATCAGTACCTACGTATGCCGTAAAAATCGTTTCCGTTAAAAATCAGATCGAATACGTACTCGCGAACATTCTGATAACTGTGTATGAACAAATAACTTCCGTTGCATATAGGATACAATTGAAATATATGCTACCTTTTCATGTGTTCTCGATGGTAAATGGTAAAACTGGTAGGACCTGTTAGATTTGAATTCGGTAGTTTTAAGAAATTACTTGTTAGCCACAGAGAAACTTCGTAAGACATTTCCGTGGAACTTTTCAAAGTCTTCTAAAACTGAAAGATGTAATAAAGGGCGATTTGACAAGATATCAACCGAGCGGTTAGTAATTTGATATTTGGAGTTTGTCTTTAACATGCGATGTACATTTTGGATCATATGATTGCCTACAGGAATGAAAATGGTTGTTCTAAAGTTCGCTACTTCCGAAAGCTTCACCATTTTTTAAAATGACAGTGCTTCAATTTGCCAGTCTCTGTCAGTTATTATTTAACGAGTTATGCCAAGTACGGAAAACTTTGAAATCAAAAGTTGGAGTGACTATTTCCGATGTCTCACCGAAAGCTAAATCATAAGTCGTCTTAAGAGATGTCATTAAAATACTGATTTCGAGAGTGCCCTTATTAAGTCAATGTCTGCACGATCGAAAACTAAGTGCGATATGAGAGACGTTCTCAGTGAGCTCGTGAGAAGATGAAGTTGGATCCACTGCCAGAAAGGTACGTAGTTTTGCGTCTCTGTATTAATGTTGGGATAAAGGGGTACGGCATAAAAGGTTAGTACAGATTTTAGGATGGGAGCTTTAGTGCGCAGCCTTAAAAATACCCTAATCAATGTTATTTCCGAATATATAGGAAGATACAGCAGATTTAAGCAGAAATTTCTTTTCTATATTTTGCTAACTTTATTTTTCTTAACTACACTCACGTTTGTGAAAATTGCAACACCAAGAAGGAATCGTCATAATTGAATGCAATTTAATACACAGTTGAGTGGTAGTGGTACAAATAAATGATTAAATGTTCAAAGCAAACAAACAAGAACAAGAGATCAGAATCAGTATTTTGTGTGGCCACCACGCGCCGCAATAAGTGCTGCTACACGACGTGGCATGGAGTCAAACAAAGTTTGAATGTCTGACTGAGGAAGAGCATTCCATATCGTTTGTACGCGTACCCAAAGTTCGTCTGCAGACGCAACAGGACGAGGATCACGAGCAAGACGCCGACCAATGACATCCCACACATGTTCAATTGGCGACATATCCGGGGAACACGCAGGCCAAGGAAGAAGCTGTACCTGCTGCGCTGCAAAGAAGGATTTAACAATCCGAGCAGTATGAGGGCGGGCATTGTCCTGTTGAAATACAGCGCCTGGCAAGCTTTGAAGGAAGGGAACAGCTTCGGGCTGTAGAACTTCACGGATATACCGGTTGCTGTTCAGATTGCCCACAATTCGTAGCAATTGAGATCGTCTATGATATGCTATGGCGCCCCAGACCATAACTCCGGGTGTTCGTCCACTGTGGCGTTCGATAATGCACTCCGGAAGGTGGCGTTCACCGGCATAGCGTCTGACACGAATGCGGCCATCATGGTACCACAAATTAAAGCGGGATTCGTCAGAAAACACGACATGCTGCCAATCAGCACGCCAGTCTCTATGCTGATTGGCCCATTGTAGCCGCAGGCGGCGATGGTCGTGCGTTAGGGGGATCCTGTATAAAGGAGTCCGTGCGCGCAGTCCACACTGCAGCAGACGTCTACGAATTGATGAAGCACACAATGAAACACCTGTAGCTATTGACCACAGTGCTGCCAATTGTCTAGAGGAAGCTGTACGGTCCGTCCGCGCCATGCGGACCAGGTGTCTATCATCGCGAGCTGACGTCACATTTCGGGGTCCACTCCCGGATTTCCGAGTTGTCCGACACTCGTCCGTCCACTGCTTCCAAACGCGCATCACTGTGCTGCTGTTACGCTGCACACGAGAGGCTACTGCACGATACGACAATCCAGCTTCACGAAGGCCGATGATTCTCCCTCGTTCAAACTCTGTAAGTTGTTCAAATCTCGCTCTCTTTCGTCGACGAGGCATAAGTACAGATTGAGTTAACGTTTACCACTAGCAGATAACCACCGATAACCATACACGCCTCGCTACAGCCGTCTATTTATTCGGATCCATCAGCCGTTCAGAGGGCGCTGCTCAGCATACGCATGCGCTACGGATTTGCAATTCTAATCATTTGCATATCATGCGCTACTTTGCATTTCCTGAAAATTTCAGCTCACTCGCGTAAGTCCTTCATGGTGTTGCAATTTTCACAAACGTGAGTGTATAAAACATATTTTTACAAGTGTATTAATTTTTACAAGGGTCTTAAACTTCTCATCATCCTTCCTATAGCATGGCATTTGAGCATATTCAACAGGCAAAGGTACGTTACTCAACATTATTCGAAAGAAGGTAGTTGTTTTCACGGCACTGTGTGGAGCAATCCTTTATAAAAATTTGTCCCCGCAACCCCCCCCGACAGAGGAATAAAGCCAATGAACATTGGTAGTACGAAACGGTATTAAATGCTGATAAATTAGCTTATAGTTTGTAAGGTTTTAGTTTAAACTAACAAAGTTTTATTTTAATTTGCCTTTTTCTATCTGTTCTTATTTCAACTTCCCGTTAGAATAAGCGCGCGTTTCAGCTTTATGCTAATTTGAAGTGGAGCCAAGTTTCTATTTAAGCGATAGGTAGGAACCTCTCAGTGTGAGAAAGCTTTTAGTCTCAGATCACGGCTGCTCTGTTCGACGTTCGCCTGACCAGCTAGTATTTAAATTCTAAGCCTTAGCGCTGTTACGCTATTACTTATTGAAGTAATTCTAAGTGTGTTAGTATTAGTTAAATCTTGCTACTCACCATTTAGCATAGAGGCCAACCTCGCGTTTATAGCTCTGTGAGCAACGACGATTTAATTTCTACTTAACTTTAGTTTAAATTATTTGATTGTTCAGTTTAGACCCAAGTGCGGTCATTATTTTCTGTATCCCTCCCGAGTTGGGAAGTGGCTGTATATAATTGTGGTTTAATAAAAGAGGATTTTAAATCTTTTTTAAGTGCAGTTCTTCTACCACTTAACCACAGTTTTCTACCACAGAACATAGCTGCATTCAGCTCCCTGTTCAAGATCAGGCTTCAAGTATTTCACGAATATGTTCGCCAAGAATATGCACCGAACACTCAGTCCTGACAAGTTTCAGTGGTTTTACCCATGTGTGATTTGAAAAGGATGTGGTGTGTAGTGACACGTATCCTCCATGAAGTGCTGTGCTATAATCCAAATGTATGAAAATTATTTACCTTAAGAATAGTCGTAAGCCTGTAAGGATTCAGTGTTACATAACTCATATTCTTATAATTTGGAACTGTACTGTCACTTCTTTTAGTCAGCTTTCACTAGGATATAAATGAGGTAGGATTTTTTACGAAAGAATTCTTTAAGTTTAGAAAAAGAGCATTTTGTAGCAATGCTGACCATAGAACTTTTTTTGCTGGTTCTACAGATTAGTTGCTCAAATAAACCATTTTAATAGTTGTAGTCAATCGCGCAGTTAGTAAATTCAAACCAACGCTTGTTTAACACTTGTTAGGCTATCACCAATGTATTACTCAATATATGCTTAATACAAATTTTAGTGCTCCATATTCTGTTAACTGATATACCACAAGCTTCGAGATTCAGCACATGTTGTGAATTTTTTAATTTATATTTTAAATAAAGAGGGGCTCCTTAAACTTCGTCTGTTTCAGTATTTAATTTCACAGATAAGGCGATAATTCACTTGATGGTCTTAGTGGTTTGAAGAGTTCATATTAACTACAGAAAGAATCCTACAAGTATATTACCATTTCTCGGCTCTTTAAATTCTAACACCTGCACCTTATTAGGTAAAGGTTTATTATCTTTTCGTTATGTTATAGGTTACAAGATTTTTGACTACAGCTCTCTTACCTCAGATATGGATACGCTAACTACGTATTAAGTTTATGAAGAATTTGTTTTCGATGTGGCGTCATGTTTGATGGAAACTATCAGAATGCCATCTAAAGAAGCCCAGCAAAAATGCAATTCTTGTAAAATTTTATTCATAAGTCTCGGAATTATCTATTTAGTATAGCGCAGACTCCCAAATTTGAGTAATGCAAATCTAATACGGCGAAAGGTGCAAATATAGCTGTTTTGGAAATGTTTGATTAATAAACTGTTATTGCATGATGCATCAAGGATATCTGAATTTCCAGAAAATCGGTTTTCCGTAGAGAACATTGTTGAAATTTTGCAGATGGAAATTAGACTGATTATCTGTACGTTTCTTCAAATTGTAAATATTCGTAAAATGTTCCGAATTTCTAAAATTTAAATATCTTCTTTTTGAATTTTTAATGGTGATATTTTATTTTAAACCTGAAAACGTCTATATAACATTGTAGTTTATTTTATGCCCTTAATAACACTTTACGTTCACACTGAAATTTAACTAACATAATTGCAATGCAGATAATTTTGTTTTAGTACTGAAATTTGTTTTTATTCGATATTTGATTAAACTTACTTCAAAGTGAAAAGAAACTCTTAATAAATAACGTTATAAAGATGTTATTTTTTATAGTTCAAACGCCATTCATATGGATATATATTCATTCATTCATATTCGCTATTCATATTTTAATCTTCATTTGAATTTAAGTTTTTTAAATTCTTTTGTTCAAGCAATTTTTTAATCTGCCTTTTATTGTCTTCCCTACAATTTTTTACAGATTCAAAGTTGACCAGTTTTCAACAGATATTGAAGTAACTTAATTTTTAACTGTACATGTCAGTTTAGAGCTTTTTAAAGCGATCTGAACTTACTTCAATTGCTTCATGTAGTTGCGGTAAAATTCGTTCAACTTTGAAGCGCCTGTTTGTATCTTGGCCACCAATTTTCTCTGAACATTTTCGAACTGAAGAGACAATACCTTTTTTTCGGAATTTCATTCACAATGTAGGATATTGAGGTCTCTTTATTTTATTGTTTTTTAAATTTATTTGCCTTTTTTAAGGGTTTTTCTCCATTTGCAGGGCTATATTACATGTTTTTAGATATTTCGTTAATGCTATAACTTATTTGCCTCGGGTTATACTTTGTGGAATACAAGGAGATGAAATTAGAGTTAACAAAAAAAAGTGTTTTCTCCACGGGTCGGACACCTTGACAGTTAATCGTCGAGAGAGACAAAGTCCTTCTCTAACTTAGTCATATCATCATCGAGAACACTGCTCAGTGGTGCTTTATGGGAGGCGACCGAATCACATCAGAAAGAAAGAGAAAGCTATGTTCCAATTCTAAAGAAGTACATCCCGGACAATGATTCCAGAGATCATGCACCCCTCATCCCGTGCCAAACTTAACCAATCAGACAGCCTTCTGTTCGGCAATATTTTAAGTGCCCCCCATACTTTATTGCTTATTTTGGAAATGACCCATGCTGAAATGCAGTAAGGACTTTACAAACATATATATTCTTAGCTTAGAGAAGCAGCTTCTCCACCACCTTCCCAACAACTTTGGTGCTCTGATGTGATACTTTTAACTTATGTTAATTCACGCACATTTTTTGTAGGTTTCTATAAAAATTTGCATTTTAATAATTAAAATCCTCAAAAGAAAGCTAACATATCATAATCATAAAATAAATTTTGTAAAATATTTTCCATAAAGTATCGCATATTCATTTTTATTAATATCAAAACCTTACAGGATTCTGTTTATATAAACTGATTAGAAAACGAAATAATAACTGAAGCTAAACAGAACGTGATTTCAAATTGTAAAATTAATTTGTTAGAAATTACATAAGACAATACACTTTTGAAAGATTCTCATTTCAAGTGAAACAACGAGCAGCAGTAGAAAGATTTGGCTCCATTATTTGAAAGATAACTATGTATTATATGCCCTACATTTTTGTTGTCGGAACCATTACGCTGGATTTTATGAATAATATACTATTTTATATACAACATAGGGCTCTTTTTGAGAACTTTTGTCAACGTCTCTGACGTGTACGATCATAACTGTTTGTATTTGTCTAAGATAAAGGTTTTTCGTCCTCTTTTTGTTCTGAAAAGTGGAAAAGATATGGTATCCATAGAAAGTAGTCGATTCAAAAACAAAAACAAAACGACAATTATTTGTTTATAACTTCGGATTTTGAGCTGTATCTAAAAATCGACATATCGATATAGTTTGTACATTAGTAAGGGTTCTACATTTTATCTGATGTCACGTGGAGAATTCTTCACGGAATATCAAAAATCACTTCCTAAGAATAAAATATTTAATTCTTTATTGAAAACAGGATGATACATATTCATATTAAATAAGATTAAAAATTATATTCACGTTTTCGAATAGTAACGAAATGCAATATTGGTAAACGGTCATTTACGGCTGAGAAAAACGAGAATCCCATTATATGCAGGGTTAAAAAAAATAAACTCCTAAATTCAAATGCACAAGTTAAAACTATGACGAATGTTGTGGCAGGGATAAAACTTTTTAACAAATTGATGAGCAAAGTCAAAATTCTCATTAAACAATTTCTCGTTAGCATCGATTTTTATACGTACCCTCTTCTCCTTTCCCTTCATTGTAAAACCCACCCTCTTCTTCCCAACATAGTTTCTGTATTGTTCGATCCTATATGGGGAACACGTTTTAGAAAAGAAGCAGTTAGGATTAAAAATCGTAAGAGTTGTGCCGGCTTCAAAAACTACTTAAGTTGAGGCCTAATGAGAAAAATAAGGGTTGCATTTTAAAATAAAAGGAGCGGATTTCTAAGGATAAAATTATTAGCATTTTTATTTCTTTTCAGTTCACTAAACGAGTGAAAGTGCTTTTGGATAGCTTCTCAGTTTTGGGGCCGATGACAAGAATCCATTATTTACGTTGGGTTTCCCTTCATACCTGAAGAGATCGCCTCACTTTAACCAGTTTTTGCCCTTCGTTTCACTTAGGAGCTTTTATTCTCTTATTAAATCTCCTTGATGCTTCATTATTTATACAGAAGTGAAGCATGAAAAATGGAGCACATGATGTTCAATTTTTTGTTTATTTATAACCTAAACTTATGAAATTGCGGGAGCCGAGCAAAATATATTAAATATGATAAATTATTTATTAAAAAAAACACAATGAAATAAACTTTAAAAATATCAGATTTATTTCTCGCGGAGTAGAGGGATATCATAGACTTTAATGATAGAACAGATTCTTATTAAAGATCCATTTTTAATAGCATCGTTCTTGATAAAAATTCCTAAAATGTGTCAAATGAACAGTAATAAATAATTTATGAAATTACATTCCGGGGCAAATTATTGTTCAGAAGATAAAGAATAAGTTTTTGTAAATAGCTTTTACTTATCCTGCGTAGATTATATATAGCTAAATTATCAAAGGCATATTTATTTTTATCTAGGACAGCCATGTCGAACTCAGTATCTCAAGTGGGCCATATAGTCATCAGCGTACAGCAGTGCGGATCTCAAGAAACAAAATGTCATTTTCATGCTTAGTGATGTAGTCAATGGAAACTTGAGTAAATGCATAAAATTATGCTTAATAACAGTACTTCATGGAATGCTGCTTGCACTAGCAATTTTCAGAACAGATGTCAAAAGAAGTCTGTTAACATTGATCTCGTTGGAGACATATTACGTTTCATAAGCGAAAATTGCTGTTCACACTGGTGCATATTACCGACGAGTGAATGACATACGAAGCAAATTTTCAGCTTTCTGGGACCATACAGGTAAGTATTTGAAATCTTCGGGGATACGCATTTACTCTAGTTTTATTTTGCAATTGAATCACATTGAATTTCTGTTAATTTGAACTATAAATAGGTTGGTACTCTCTCAGCATTAGTTGAGAAAATATTTTTGTATATCTATCTTCACAACTTTGTTTTTCTCTTGGGATTTATGTACGCTTCGATATCCAGTAGAATTTCACTTTTTATTAATATAATATAATTATATAATTTTGATTTGTTTTCTGGAGGTGAAAGAAATGTCACAGAAAAATGAGACAATGAGTGCAAATTATACGTAGTACATAGTCTATCAGAATATTTAGAAAACAATTCTTCATATAAACATCCTCAGACGAAAAGAAAAAAAATGTAGATGCAACAACACAAGTTTTCTACATTACTCTAAAGAAGCATGGTATTTCACTATTTATTGTAAGTATAGGCTTTGTAGAGTCATTAGGTTTTTTTTATGCTGCAACGTGAAAAATGTGTAATGCCCTCGCCGGCCTCGAACCCTGGACTGTCAAATACGCGTCGAGTATGCTTCTAATTACACGATGAAGGCACGCAGAAAGGAGAGAGAAAATACGTTATATACTCCACCTTTTAAAAGGCAACTGTGGATAAGGGAATCCGAACGCCAAATTCTGGTGGTGACGAAATATCGTCCACCACCATTTCATTCGGGGACCACTGTACAGTTATTAGGATTTTTTTTTTATTTTTGTTGCTGGAGACGTGAAAAATATGCAATGCTCGCGACGGGTTTCAAATTCCCGACATCTCAAACACGTGTCCAGTATGCTTCCAAGTACACCACAAAGGCATGAGGAAAAAAGGCAGAAAATACCTCATAACGTTTTTAGTATTATAGACTCCGAAAGAAGTAAAAATTACATAATATAATTCCATAATGTGAGCCGAAGTTATGTTACCGAATCTGATCATTTTATTCTCAAAATGATATTTTCGAAACTTGTCTTCATACAGCTTACACTCCTAAAAACAAACCCTGGAGTTCCACTCATCCTCCCTTCAAGTTTTTTGAGATGTAGCTGCCCACGGACTGCATTCATAAGTTTCGCAATAGTTAAATTTTCAGTACTTCGCAATAGTTCAAGTTTGCTGACTTACTATTCAAATGTCTCCAGAAAAAGAAATCACAATCTGGGAAATCAGATAATGTTCCTAGCAGAGAAATATTACCACACACGTAAAATTGGGTGAAAAGTGCTTTCTTGGAACTCGTGTTTTCCTCCCTGTATAATATCAGGTTTTTAGTGTAATTATTACACAGTACTGCACTGACGAGAGGATCGTTTTGTACGAACACTGTGCCTACTTTATTTGTATTGCTTCTGTAAACGCCATTGCAGTTTGGTAAAAGTTTATTTAATGAATCGAATCCTGTATTTACAGGAGAACATAACTTTCAAGAAAAGAAATAATATTTATTACGAAATTCAGTTTGATAGGAAAAAAGAATATTTTCTCGTACTTTACTCTTGTTTCCTTCATTTATTTGCTTCCTTTTATATTTTATCTTTTCCTTTATTATCTCTGATTTAGAAACAATAATAATAAATATTTTTAAATGTTTTAAAATGTCACTAAAACATTACGGAAATACAAATGTTTACCATAAATATGATGATACAAATAAGGTGTAACAGAGAGGCAAAATCTTAAGGGTTAATAAAATCTAAGAAAGGTATAAAGTGGATGGATGTTATTCTTATGAATGTAGTGAAACAAATATATGAAATAAATTCAAACATAAACTAATATCTCTTTCTGATAGTATTCAAAGTAAAATAATACCAAGAAAACTACCAAATTTTAAAACAAGAACATTTCATTAAATTGAAATTTTATGCACGGATTTCTACTATACTACTAAATATTTCTGCGCATTTATTTACTATTTCAAGTACTTAAAATTAATAAAATCTATTTCCCTTTACCGCTAATTTTATTGTATTTACTTCCAATATCAAATATCACCAAACGATCTTATTATGGTAATGACATCTTCTTTCGAAGTAAAAACCCACACAAGTATACAATTTACTATTTGAACTCACCGATTTTTCTTCCAGTATCGTAAAGGGAGAAAACGAAAAGAAAAAACATTTTATTGGATGTTGTTTCCGATTAATTTCTTTGTTATCTATATCGTTTTAAAGCCAATATTTAAAAATTGACGAACCTAACTTAGCAAACCTTACGATAATAGCGAAAGACGGAAAGAAATTTAATGAAAATTTTAGAAAATCCTTATACTCTTTCTGTTATAACTTAATAGATTTTGATAATCTATTATGTAGGAAATATGAAGCATCTAGCATTTTATTACAAACGCTGTTTCATGTTTTTATGTATTATGTATCATTTGATTTGATTATTTATGCATCCTATGATCTGTAATTATCTATTAAGAAAATGGGACAGTTCTATAACTGCCTTTCTACTGGGGCGATTGACGAAATTTAATGTGTGTTTTTCATGTCTCGAAAGCGCGACTTACGATATATATTAGACTTAGATATGGAAATTGTTCTACATAGGTATTCTTACACAAAACTAGACATCTTCTGAAATAACATACCCATTTTTTTTATTTCGATTTTACGCGATGAAATTTGGCATATTTGTTTTAAGCGATAATAATGACGAATGTGCTTTACGCACATTTTTAAATTATTTGAAAGCATGTAAGATGCGCCCTTTATTTTCGCTTGTGCACAATAAAAACGAGAAAGAAAAACAGGTGACTGTAAATTAAGAATTTCGCCAATTTAAAAATTCTTGACCCAAACTAAAATAAGTGCGCCAAGGTAAATTAAAATATTTTTCAGTACCAAATTTTACAAAACAGTTTTTCTCACCAAATTTTACAAAATTTAATATTTGGGTATAATATGAGCCCGTTTTTGAGTCCAAATACCTACGTTTGAAAAATATATATCAAACAAATCTCAAATAAGTCACACTTGCGAGACATGAAAAACACAAGATAAATTTCGTTTCTCGGAAGATACAGATCCGTTCCTTTTTTTTTTCGTGCAGAGAGTACAGTTATACATTACAAAATGCACACAGTTTATATGTCACAAGGCTTGCGTAACGTTGATGACGTAGTCAATTCGGAATCTGAACTCAAAATTTTGTGAACTGAAATCTATCTCTTAATAAGCAACCTAAATCAAAACCTTCTCTTGCTGAGCCTGTTTATTGAATAATCGCGCCCATTTGCTTCTACCTCTGCTGCCGCTAAAACGATATGGCGCTATTTTGTTGCTTTCGCAATATTTTTAAAAATAAAAATATTGTTGAAATAGGCACGATTAGAGTGCTTAATAATTTTTGGTCGCAAACATCAATTGAAATGAAGTTGAATATTTAATCTTACTCGGCTGCCCAAGTTTAATTTTCACTATGGATCTACGTTCTTCGCCATCAACATTACTACGCCTTATATTTAACAAATATTCTCTATTAGTAAAAAGCAAAGATAAATTTAAAATTTAATTAATTTTAATTGCAAAAATAAAATAATTGCTGCAAACCAATTTACAATATCATTTAAGTTCTAAGAGCATAGGTAAATTAAGTGTACGTATTTAAAACCATGATAAAAATATAAAAAAAAATATAAATAATTCCTAAAATTAAGTAATTTTTTTTTTAAATTCTAAGATCAAAATTAACATAAGTGAATAATTGTTGAGCAAACAGGAGACAGACTTATCAAGGGGAAGTTGCCTCCAAACCTAACTCTTCAATTACTCGATTCGTGTTTCGTCAACCATATAGGCAACGGTAAATTATTCAAAACCAAAAGTAAAATCAAATGTTATGAATTACTCAAAATGAAATTAAACTAGTTAGAATTTTGAGAAATTAAGCAAGTAAAAAGACTAGTAATAGTGATAAAAAGTCAATAAGTAGAAAACCAAATTATTTTTTTAGTAAAACAAAAGTAATTTAGAAACTCTTGCCTATTGAAAAATTCCCCTATACAAATTATTCATGCAAACCTAAAAAACTGTGAACTTAAAAACTATATACAATCTATCAAAATATATAAAAAATATTAATTTATTTTACCCTTAAGCCAAAAATACTAAATTTTTTTATTTTATTCGCAAAACAATTTTTTTTAAATCTTATGAAAGATACATTAAAAAACTCTAAAAGAGCAAAAAGTTAGAGAAAATTCCCCTATTAAATATAAAAACCAAATAGAACTTACTAGAATAACTCAAGAAAGCAATTAGACAAAATATGTATATATGCATATGCCTTTTCTGGAGAAAAAATTGGTTAGGACCTTCATAAAGAAAAAAGTTTATTTTAATTTTAATTTCAACTTTTCATTTTTAATTTACTATTTTCGGTGTGTATATGTGTGAGTGTATTGAATATATGATATTCCAATTTAATAATAATAATAAGTCTAATTTGCAAAAAAAAAAAAACCGCAATATAAATCAATAGTTAACGAAACAAAATATTTAACAAAAAATCACCAAGAAGTTAAAAATAAAATAAAGTAAAATAAAATAACTTTATGCGACCCCCCCAAAAAAAAGAATAAAATCAATAAATGGTTAGTCCGTCTAAAATTCAAGTCATCAACGCTTTTATAGACATTTTTATTAAAAAACTAAATTGAATATAAAGTTGATGATATTATAGAATTATAAAAATTGATTTAAACGCTATTTTATCCAGGAGAAAACGTGTTCCAAATAAATTTAATTAATATAATTAAACTAAAAGCTACGTTTCTGATGTTATACGAGATAGGATGAGATTTGGGTCGCAATTTTTTCTTAATTCTGAGAAAAGCGAAAGATAGATATAAAAATGAAGGATAAATGGCCATTATTCCACGAACATTTCCCATTGTTTTCAGAGTATAGTTGGGGGTTGAATTATACTAGAAAAGTTCATATTTATGTACAGAGAGCTAATTAAATCAATACTGGTGAAAAGCTGATTAAGAAGAAGATTATAAATGAAAATTGAAACAAAATTTACAGCCGCCCATTCGAAAAATGGCTAGCGACGCAACCGAAGTCCCGCGTTCGATACCCGGGACAGCATGTTTGTTTTTAAATGTAATTAGTGTCTGTGCGGCATGGGCCGGTTTAAAGGTTAATGGTTTAAAGGCTAGTGTTACGGGAACACTACCACTAGCCCGTCCTTTAAGAGTGCTCTCCTTCAGAATTGTGGGCGAAACAGCAAAGTCGTACTGTTACCTGTATTCTTGCCACGATGAATTTCGTGGGCTTTCTTTGATATCAGTCAAGCGGAAATACACACAACAAAAACAACACGCAGTATAGTGTTCATATTTAATAAAACTAATTTTTGGTGTTTTTAAACTCTTGATTAAACGTATGTAATGATGTAGAAAAGAAAGGCACAGTTACAATCATTTACGACTGGTGTTGCGGAGGTTTGAAAAGCATGACTACATAGTTGCAAATAAAATGTAGTAAATCAACTCATTTTGTTTCTGGACAAAACAATGCTTGAGAAACACATCTTCAGTATAAATTGGGCACAATATGCGCTTACGTTCTTAATCACATTAGCACTTTTTTATACCTTGCGCTTAACACAATGGATGAAAGAGAGAGGCGACGTGTTAACTCAACAGGAAGCAAAGCGGGAATCTGTGATGCATTTAAAAGAAAGCCAGGAGGAAAAATCAAAATGAATCCCAGGTTATGAATCCCAGTTTCGATGTCATGTGATTGGCTGATGCGTTTTTCTAAGTACCTGCATCATCAATGTCATGTGAGCTCGTATGACATTCAATAATTTGGAAGTGATGGAGTTTAATGATACAGCAAAATACATACTGTATTTTCTCTCGCCTTCTTGGCATGTCTTCGTGTTGTAGTGGGCAGCACGCTCGGCGCGTATTCGAGAGGTCTGTGGTTCGAGTCCTGACGAGGGCATTGCACATTTCTCTTCGTCTGCTTCCTAGCATCTCTACATTTGCGCTCGATCTAAGAAAGGTGGATTGTGAAAGAAAGGTGGATGGTGATTAACCAGCAGGATTTGGCGATTGGGGCCTCTAATCCCCAGTCGCCCTTTAAAAGCGGGAGTGTATAAGGTATTTCTCCCGCCTTCTTGGCATGTCTTCGCAGTGTAGTGGCCAGCACGCTGGGCGCGTATTCGAGAGGTCCGTGGTTGGAGTCCAGGCGAGGGCATTGCTCATTTTTCAAATCTTCTGGTTTAAAAAAAATACCTAATGTCTCTACAGTGGCAACCCGAACTAAAACGGTGGTGATGATTCTCCACCACTAGAATTTGACGACTGGGATCCCTGATCCCCAGTCGCCCTTTAAAAGGGTGAGTATATAAGGTATTGTTCCCTCCTTCTTGGCATGCCTTCGTGGTGTAGTGGTCAGTACGCTGGGCACGTATTCCAGCGGTCCGCGGTTCCTGTCCCGGCGAAAGCATTGCTCATTTTTCACATCTTCTGCTTCGAAATAACCTAATGTCTTTACAACTGTTACGAATTTTGTACACATACGGATAATTTTAGTGAAACCGTTGTATTTTTCCGTATAATGTAACTTGAAAATCTTGAGAGAGGATGCTCTGCTGAAAAAATAAGAATAGACGGGCAAGTCTATTTAACATTGATTAAATGACTATCTCGCAGATTTGGTGTCTAAGTATTGTCGCCAAATTTGACGAGAAATCATTAGAAGTCGCTAACCTTTAAGCCCATTTGGTGACATTTTGGTCCAGTCTCTGTATCACAGTGAAAGGTATTGTAACTGAAAAAAATATAATTGGTCACTATATGAGTTGTAACCGTATCTAGCACTCCTATGCCTTCCAGTAATTTCGAGAAGCAGAAAGAACTAGAAATATCGCAGTGGTCGGGCGAAAATTGTACAAGAGATCTGAGTGGCCGGGCGAAAACTGTACCAGAGAGGGCTTCTGCCCGGACTAGTTGCAGTTGTAAGTATGGGGGAAAATTATCGCCTTCATTGAGAAAAGTGTACTAAAGCAATAAGGGGAAACGTAACCTGTATTTATTCTTATTATTTCATAATCTGTAACATATGTTCTTCGGGGTGTTATTTTAGTTAATACATTTTCTTACTATTGTTATATCAACTACACATTTTATCCGGTTTATAAAGCTGAACGAGTTGGTAATAATTAGATTGGTTACGAATATGATGTGAGTGGGTATGAATATAAACTGGATTGGGTATGAATATAATTTTGTCGGATTCGTTTCCTGCTTTTGTTGGTGTCTTTACTAAAATGCTTTTGTTGGTGTATTTACTAAGACACTTTTACTAAGATAAGTATTATTGTTTTATTTTATTAATACTTAGGAAATATGACCATAAATTAAAAGAATTACATTCTTTCTAAAGTGTTCATGCGTACTTTGTTAATTTAGTAAACTGTCCATATCATGCATCACAAATTATTGAAACTGCAATGGGGGCATATTTTAAGAAACGGAATTTCCTTTCAGTTAAAGAGACGCATTCTAAATCGATATCAGCTTCAAAATATCTTTTTAAAATAAAGGTGCTTTTAAAAAATTGAAATAATAGTTTTTCCCAGGAACCAAAAAAGAAATATATTGATATTGAGGCTTTTAAACAATTTTTCTGGTTATAATTTTCTTCATTCAAGTATGGTAATTTGTTTTTTTAAACCTGCCAATAGTACATGTAAAATTCTATACATATTAGTTTGGATAATTTGAGAAGATTTTAGTTATTTTCAAATTAAAAATGAAAATTTCAGAGTACAAATTTCAGTATCCATTGTTTAAAATATATGTTTATTACAAAGCAAAATGTAGGAATGATTTCATGTTGCAGATTAAATTTAGAAATTAGTCATTTTACGTTACATTGTGTCCAGCATTATAATAATACAAGGGAGAATAAAGTAATATCCATAAATATAAATTGAAATTATTATTATTTAAGATAACTACAACCATTAAAAGCGTTATGATGAGTACTTACTCCAGTAATGAGCTTTGCTGCACGTTTACAGAGAAGATATTAAGAAAGTCATATCTTCAACAGCCAAAAATAAAAATGCATAAAAAGGGAAACAAAAGTCTCACGATTTTCACGTTTCTAACCATCGATAAAAAACAAGACCTGACCAGAGTTCCAAAACAAAGAAAGATTAAGTTCAGCAATCAGGCTTAATTGTCTTCCATTAGTGTTTTTATAACTTCTTTTACTCTTTTTTTTCTTCTTTTCTTTTTTCTTGTCTCACTCACTAGTGTGGCATACATTTTTAGTGAGTTTCCCGTTACAAGCTATTCACCAAATTCTGCTCGGGAAAGAAAAGGGAAAGGTTGAGCTTCTTATTTTGGTCACGAATCTTTCCTGAAATGATGACGGATTTCGGTAAAAGCGCTGGCATTGATTTCTTGTTTTAGTTCTTTATCAAACTCTCGTGTGAAATGTGATGTCATTTTTGCAGCCCGCACTTGTAATCCCTCTCTCTTAAAAAAGAGAATAAATATCATAATGTTTCTTCAGGTTGCATTTGTTAAAACCTTCTCCTGTAAAATCATACACACGTTAATGCACTGCATGGATATCAGATATTCAGAATGCTGAATTTTTGTAGAAATAGCTAGATTACTTTCAGAAGGGATGAAAAATTAATTATATCTTGTAATTAATTTTAACTTGGAATTTGTAATTATTTCGTCTTGTAATTAATTTTATCTTGTAATTTGTAATTATTTTTATCTTGTAATTAATAATTAATTATATC
The DNA here is from genome assembly GCA_000611955.2 of Stegodyphus mimosarum. Taxonomy (NCBI): domain Eukaryota; kingdom Metazoa; phylum Arthropoda; class Arachnida; order Araneae; family Eresidae; genus Stegodyphus; species Stegodyphus mimosarum. Next base: position 19,385 of record KK121324.1, read on the forward strand.
TTGTGAGCTCGTATGACATGCAAATAATTACAAAATGTCTTAAATTAAGGACAGTTAACTTCAACATCGCATTTAGGTACTTCGAATGATTGACACTGAAGAAAAATTTAATTCTTCCACTTTGCCATAATATCTTTTAAGAGTAAATTTAATTGCTTATCGTACTTGTTAATTTCCGTTCTACGCTGTGCGGAAAAAATGTCACCCGGAAAAAAGGGAAACGGAAAGAAAGCCCCCGGAAAATAAGGAATGGAAAAAATGTCACCCGGAAAATAAGGAACGGAAGAAAAGGAACTTTAAAATCTAGCCAAATAACGTCGCCAATCGGAGTTGGGGAAACCTGCCAAATTCTAATTTAACCGGCAGGGTTATAGCGGGCTCTCTTGAGGGAGGTTTTAAGGGTAAGACGTTGAGCTAGCTGTAGCCGAGCAAAGTCATTTCGATAACAGGTTTTAATATTCTTATCGCAAACTGTGACTAAATTTCATCTACAACGGTTTGTTATAATACTGCTTTTAACGCTCAGTTATGCGACACTGTTTCACCCCTGAACCACAGCTTAAGGCTATAACTACATGGGGTACGAGGGGAACAATCACTAATGACCATGACCCGCTGGTCAACTCTCTATTTTTACCATCGAACAGGCCAGCAGCTCGCTTATCTTCTTTCAATCATCGTCAGAAGATTTCGCTATTCCTCAGGTATGTTTGTTATGATAAAACTTTTATCTTCCATCTTGGCGATATTTCTAAACATCCCTAATTTTTCCCATTGCAAAAGAATGGTGACTTATTTTCCGTTTCCTAATTTTCCGGTGCCTATCTTTCCGTTCCTTATTTTCCGGGTGACATTTTTTCCTACAACCGCTCAGCAATCTAGGTCGCTATTCTTGATTAAGGGAAATGTTTCTTAAATAGGTAAAAAAAGGTTTTATATTTAGCATCAGCAGAATTTCTCGCAGTGTTCGCACTTCCTTGGTTCTAAGGTCAAGGATGATTTCTCACAAAATGTCTTCAGAAACATCGAGGCGTAACACATATTATTTTACAATCAGTTTTTGTTATTTACTGTACAGTTATTCTTTTAAAAATTTTGTCGCATTTCTGATGATAAATGTATATCTTTATAAAAATTCAAAAGCTGAGGATGAAAATACCAAAAATATTGAAAGAATATCTTCAATCCTTAATTGATATTACGTACTGCAAATATATGCTTAAGATATCAGTTTAACTAAGAGAAACTATTTAAATCACTGAAATATTTATATTTGAGAATAGCAAATTGAAATCCAGTGTAAGACCTAACGATGTCCAAATTTTACGCAAAAATTTTCGCACCTTTTCAATATTTCATCATATTGCAAACAGAATATGTCCCGTAAAATTAAAACAATAAACAAAAATATACGAAACATAATATTTCCCATAGAAACTGAGATAAAAGTAATGTTACTAAAAGAGGGGTTACATTCGAAAAATCCTAAATGAAAAATATTTCAGCAGATCTTTGAAACTTCAGATGAGAATATGTCTTTCAGTTCCCATGTAAAGTCTCACAGATCAGATATAGTTTCCGACTAACATAAAAAGTACTGCTTAGAAAGCCACTGCTTCCATTTCAGCAGCCTCTTTTTCATCAAGTGCACTGACATTCAGGATGTCCAGAAATAAAGAGCCCTGTTTCAAAGCTGCTTACAGTTGAAACCAGTAATCAGAAAACTGTGAAATTTTGTGGCTGACTTAATGAAGGGATTGGAATAGCTTCGAGTGGCAAAAGAATTAGTTACAAAATACCGGCATTGAAGGGCACTGTATTCATAGATTACATATTTAGCCAAATATCTGCAACAGTTTTACAGTTTTACAAATTTTATCACATTAAAGCATGTTCCACATAGCGCCATCATTTTCAGCTACCATCTGAAAACGCAAGATATATTCCACAGTTGACAGAAGTGTGTCGTGAGAAATGTTGAGCACGTGCCAAGAAATGCTGGCTTTAAGAACAGGTAAAGTTCTTGGGTTGTCACGACTTACCTGATTTTTCAAATGCCTCTGAAGCCAAAAATCGCAGGTATTGATGTCTGAGGTTCAGAGAGGCCGCACGTTACGAAAATGCCCGCTGATAACACGTTCTTCTGCAAAATAACGTTTAAGAATATTCGTACCACACAGTGCAATGTGTGGAGGAGTTCGATCTTGCATAAAGATTAACGTGCTGCTTGCAGAACCGGAGCAATTGCGTTCTCTAACAGGAATGCATATTGCTATCCGGTTGATCGAGCACGTTACTGGACCTGTAGAATTTAATCTTCGAAGAAGTGCGATCCGACACGGAATCATACCCCGAATCTGTCAGTCTCGATATATACACTATCCGTACCCAGAACAAAATTGCTAGTCTATACTGCTGGAGCTCTATGGGCGAACTCTTTCAAAACTGACTCATACGTTGAAGATAAAGATATGTTTTATCATACTTCAGAAAAAATATTCAGATATTTAATAGAACTACGGTTGAGATATTAAATTCAGAAAAGATATTTCTTTATGCTTTCATCAAGGAAAGTTAAAGACATTTATTGCCAGTTTATGAATGGAATTTGATGCAAGTACTCAATATTCAGCATGTTCTGTGAAGATACTATTGAGAAACAAAAATTCTTAACATCCAGTCTAGTTATGAAATTTGAATGAAATATGCCTTAATATTGAAAAAATATGATCTGAAAAGTGTTAATTTTTAGTGGTTGCCGAAAACGCTTTTTTAAGATTTTCCACGCTCTCGCTCAGCTCGCAGTTTACTAGTCTGCTCTTACCTTCACTCCAGCTGTTTATTTTTGTTTGTTTGTTTTGTCTTTTACTTATGAAGCAATTTTTTCTTCGCACTCACAACAACGAAACATAAAAATTACATAGATACAACAACGAAATCATAAAAGTTTTAAAAGCTGTTTAGCAACATATCTTTAGAATTTCTGCTACCTGTTAAGTACTGGCGTACATTTAAAACCATTTTTCAGCGCTTTCAGAGTTCAATAGATCAATGTTCAGTTTTCGTAGTAAGATGGCTTACAATTTTTTTTTTTTTTTGTCTTTTTATCATTAACGTTTTGTGAATTAACTTTGTTTACTAAATATCCCGTTTTTTGCACTTATGCCACATAAAATTCACTTCAACAGCAAAATGACAAAATATTTAAAAAACAGTATATCTTTAGACGGTCTAGGGCGATGGAGATAAAAATGTATTTTTCGTACAGTGCTGCCACTGTTCGCTTTCAAATCATTGAATTTATTAATCAGAAATTCATTTAATTTTTACAGAAGAGAAAATAGGTTACAAATTCGAAATAGAAAATTTGGCTTCCAGGTGAACATAGGCGGAGGAAGGAGTACGTTATTCAAATTTAATGGTTCTAGGTACCGTCATTTTTTTTCCAATGCGAGAAACATACATACATATATGAAGATTCTTCGTTATTTATTTTTTTTAAAAATAATACCGGGCGATAACATTTGGTGACAAAATTATTTTTTTAAACTTACATGCTTTGCCATTATGCACTACACGGAAAGGAAGGAATGCCCCGTGGAAGTCTCTTCAAGGGAAACAGGCGAGTATACACACTGCACTTGGGGAAAGCCATGAAAGCAACCATGCAACCAGCCCATTCGCCGGGACTCGAACCTCGTACCAATGTTCAACGACTTATACCGTTCGTGGGCCAGTGGTCACAGTTTGAAAAATAATATAGTCATTTATAGCGATTCAACGCATAATCCCATTCCGAGACTAATAGTCCATTTGAGCTGACGCTTCTTTTGAGCTAATAATTTTATTACTGAATGCTGCAATGAAAAAAGTAATTATTTCAACCGTCAGTATAGAAATTAAGGATAATTAATATCATTAACACCAAATAACTCCTCATATGAAAATAGTAAGAGTTACTGCAGGTAATCTAAAAACCCAGATAAAAAGTAAGAATAAAAGAAAAATCGAATATGTCAGACAATTTATTCAAACTAATATGTTTAATAATTGTAATTTTGATTTAATTAAGCGTGGTAGATTAGGAACTAATTAGAAACCTAAATTAATTAAACTCCTCAAAAATTTGGATCTAAATCTTATTAACTTTTTGCATCTGCAAAAACATTAACTTGGTATAATTTTATGGCCGTATCTGTATATCTTCAAGTACATTGTCGTGCATTGTTCTGTCTATTATTTATTTGTAAAGTTAACCTTAGTTTTTATTTAAACTGAAACTCGTTTGAGTTATTTTAACGAAACCATAAAATAAAAACCTAACCACATTAAAAGTTTTTCTTCGCGATTTGTAACGATAAATCAAATGTAACAAATTAATCATCGCACCTTGCACGGTCTTGCAGGTTCAATACATGTAAACACAAACAACACAAGTGGTACATTAAATACTCTAAGCTCGGCTCCTAATTATGCGCAGTTTCTAAGTTGAAATACTAGGAATTTAGAAGTCGCTTATTGAAATCAACGTGGATTAGAGGTGGGCGAACACAAGACAGAATATGTGTTGCGGGTCGTATTGCAAGCTCTCTTCTAATTTACACTTTCGCTCGTTATTTAAAACCTGCATGATTTGCATTTCTGGTGAGATTGAAGCAAAATTAGAAAGCCATATATTTAGAGTAAAAATAATATGTTAATTAAAATAAATATTACCTATCCTTTTAGCTTTCTCTATATTTAATTTGTTCGGTTTCTCACTTTCATTTAACGTTTAATATCAACATTCTTTCCAAGTTTTAAAATTTCCCCTGAATCTTTAAAACTATAGTTCCAAAGTTAATGTCTTTAACAGTATTGCTCTGAACGGATTTATTGTTAGAGAAAGTTCTTTAGTAGATTAAAACCAAGAGTTTCGTTCGTCTTGGGTGATGAGACAGGTATACGTTGAAACAAAGCCAACACCAGCGCATTTCCGTAAGCATATATTAGGTATCATCGAGCCTTCTTAACTGTTAAGCTTTCGCCCCAGTTTTGAGGGAGGACATACGAAGGGGCATTCAAACGGACTCCCAATTCTCTCACCGCAACCTCTCGAGAGGACATTAGGCCCCCTTGCCGCGCATACACTATGTGCTTACAAACAATCACACCTTCTCGGGATTCGAACCAGAGCCAATCGTTGCATTCAACTTCACTAACCACTATATCCTCTGGGAGGCTGAGTGATTAAGACAACTAAATGACCGATGGTTTTGGTCATTCCTGACGAATGCTTAAGGAGCAAGTACCTGATCAAATGCCGCGTAAAAATACTTACCCACTTAAAGCAGCTATGATGGTTTTATTTTTTGAATTTTTTTGTTTTCCTCTAATATAAAGACATAAATATTGACAGAAACATATTTACAAGAAAGTGGATGATAGATTTAAACATAAAAGTTCTGCAATAATTTTATGACATATACTTCTGAAAAGTCTGATGCTATCTTTATACTGAAGATGGCTTCTGCTCTCCTTTTTGCAAGTACTGCATATGCTTTGAATAAATTACAAAACATGCCGTTTAATTTATAATCCCTAAATGCATCTTCGAAATAAAGACTGCTCTTTTTCAGATTCTTCATTGTTTACGCATCACTTAAAACGCGCGGTGTTTACTCTTCCAAATAATGCATCGCGATAAAGAGCCGCCATTAATATCACAGATTTCTTTTCACCGTGCTGAATGCAGCCCTGGCAACAAAATAGATTCCCAAAAAATGACTCTCCGACAAGAAGAGGGCTTTATCACGTCACACGTTGAAGTTATTTAATAAGCGAGCATCGGTTGCTGCCTTAATTGCTCTCATCATTAGCGAAGGCAGCTGTGACCGCCAATAATTACTTGCTTGCTGCATAATCACCAGCTACCTAATAGTTAATTAAAAGCATAATTGTCGGGCCTTTTACGTGGACGCCTGACTGACTGGCTCTTCAGGGCTGAAAAATATCACGGCAAGTGGGCCAGAAAAAAGTGATTTTTTTTTTCATTCTCCATGCACTTTGGCGTATTATCATTGGTGTCCTGATATTTCATGGAAAACAATGCATAATAAGGAAGTCAAATGAATAAAAATGATTATATAACCTCTGTGATTTATATTTTTATTTATAAATTGTATTAATATTTTGCCAATTTATGGAAATGAAATAACTAAAATTAGAGTTCTAACTCATGATTCGGATTCATCATACTTAATAAAATTCTAAATGGCACGGTTTTAAAATCGTTTCCGCCAAATGCATGATTTAATTTATAAGGTTTATTTAATCTAACAGTTTCATTTTTACGTAAATACTTTGTGGGTCTTTTATTTCTTCCGTCTGCCTTTAGTACGCTAATGCAACTTAGTTTGAGCCTGAAAAAAAAAAGAAATTTCAATGAAAGATCTTTATTAACGAGTATTATGGTAACCACCGATAATAATTTGTTATCCTGAAAAGAAAAACTGATAGCTCAGCCTCCTGTAGTCTTATAAAGGAATTTCTTATGGGTAAGAATATGAGGTTAGATTTCCTGTCTGCTGTAGGTTATTTAATAATAGGCGAACGTCTGCACTTACTTGATATTTTAGACCTGCTCGTTGATCAAAGTACTTGATAGTAGTGACGATTGGTTTCTAATCTGGAGGTGTAAACTACGAGGAGTAGTTTAACCCATTGAAATCCAAAACGCCCGGGACAGCCTTTCATTCAAACGACCACAAACTCCGAAAAGGCCTAGACTGCGATGTTGTTTTCGTCTGTCACCCTACGATATGCTGTAGTAGGTGCAGTTTCCACAAAATGCCTTGTATCAGTTTATTGCAGACAGCTTGCTCTAAAAGGCTAATGGAAGCTTCTTTGTTAGAAATTAAAAAGGATGTCATTTGAAATCTTCACACCTTTTGTGCGTTATTGGACGGGAACGGGCGAATTTTAAAAAAATCGTAAATGCGTGTGTTTCTCTCACCTCTTTCAAAACCTCTGTTTACGTAAATTATAGCTAAAAATCCATTATTTCATTTTCCTGTCAAAATACATTTGAAATAATTTCCATTCCCAAATTCAAATGAATGAAATATTTAAAGTATGAAACTTTAGTTATTTGTTCCAAATATCACCTATTAAACAGTTCTTTTTATGACTCCCTTTTTTGTATACAAACTCAAAAATATTATTTCAAAATTTAAAATATTCTTTGAAACTTTAGGAACATTTTCATGAATAAAATTTAAAAACCTGAATTTTGTCAATATTTAAAATTTTATTAATAGCGACAGCGTTTGTAAAAGTGTGCATTTATATACCTCAGATAATAGGGATGGTATGAGTAAAAATAAATGGAATTGATTTGAAATCAGGGAATTTCAAAATGATGCTTTCCTTTCCGTTAAAATTAAACATTTCGGGGAAAAATTATTAAATATGTTATCTAATGCTTTATAATTAGTTAAATCCCAATTCAGAGATTCTAGATTGTTTTATACTCAGTTAAATCTCATATGCTTTGTACTCAGGAACAGTTTTATTTTAGTTTCATATATACAGTGTACAGGGTGAAACTTGATTTGGTAATGTTGTTTTAGTCTAAAAACCCTAACAGACGTTACACGAATTATCAATATGTTGGAGAACAATGATAAAGTCCTGACAATGTTAAAAATAAGCTTTTCATTTAAACAAAATTGAGAACACAAAGGCATACTTGTTCTACAGTCCCACAATTCGTGGTGATGCAAAATAAAATAGAACAGTCCATATTAAATCAAACGTTGTTCAGTAGGCCAGAATTGCGCAATTAAATAATAGTAAACTGGCTCACTAACTTTAATGAAACATCATAATTAAAATGCCGGCAGCGAGAAATCGCAAAGTTTGAATAATTACATCTGTGTCAGCTGACCTAAAATTAACAACATAGTTTCGAATGCAACTTACGATTAATTCTTTGGGGTATATATCAGTAAATTAAGAAAAATTTTAAAATTAACATCGTTATATCAGTAGAACAAGTACACAAAGGATTGAAGACATTTCATTACTTGTTTATGCATCGTCTTTTCATCAATGCCAACGTTCAGTAAGAAAAATCTTTTTTGATTATCTACACACCTAGCTATGAAAAGCTTTTATCATCGATAACTAATTCCGTAACTGTGAGGGCCTTTGTATGTTTCGCGTGTTACCTTGTCTGCCCATTCTTTGATAAATAATTGCTCCTCATCTTCAGTATGTTAAAATTAAATATACTTTTCATACAACTGGCCATTTCACTGTTATTATAAGGAGTAGGCATTTCCACTGATAATTAAATGATTTAAAACAGAGTTCGAAAGTGATTGTGAATATTAAAATTTCAAGTATGCTGAAATAAATTTTCTCGTTGGATCAGCAAGTTTGAAAACACAGAAAACAACTGTCTGCTATACCATTTTAATTTCAATAGCTTTATTAAAATTATTCATGTCCTCGCTTTCATTAATTAAGCTTTATAAAAAATAACATGCATAAATAAACGCACATAAGTAACATACATAAATAACTTGCATAACATAAAATTTAACTACATAAATATTTAATATAAAATTTCAGTGTAATTTCAAATCATAGCATTGAGTCACTATACGTTTATAATATTATTAGGATAAGCAAGAGATATGAAAAATGAGCAATGTCCTCGCCGGAACTAGAACCTGACCTCTCGATTATGTGCCGAGTCTATTACACAGTGAAGGCATGTGGAAAGAAGGGGGGAAAAAAGGCGACTGGCGATTAGGGGATCCAAACGCCACATCCTGATGGTGACGAATTATCGTCCACCACCTTTTAGTTAGGGCGCCACTATAGAGTCACTAGGTTATTTTGAAATAGAAATACTTGAAAAATGAGCAATGCCCTCACTGGGACTAGAAACTGGACTTCTCGAAAACGGTCCGAGTGCGCTACTTTTTATACCACGAAGGCATTCGGAAAGAAGGGAGAAAATACCTTATAATATCTAATATTTAGCAGATTTTTTTTTTACCAAAATATTGCTACAAACTAAAGTTTACAAACTGAAGTATTATCTAAAAACTAAAGTTTTGAGTCCTTCAATCGTATCATATGAAACGAAGATTCCATTTCAAAAGGAATACTGCCATTTAAAAATTTAACGTGTGCAATATTTTTTCAGGATCAGCAATTAAACAGAAATTTCCTGGAAAGTCCAAACCGAAACTTCCATTCGCAGTTATTTTTTACGTTAGATTTGAATCGAAATGCCATGTTATTTAGTCAACTTTTAAGTAATTTGTAACTTATTAAATTTCTATAAAATGTTAAGAATGTCCGTAAGGTTAGAGGTTAAAACCGTATTTGATTGATAAAATTGTTTATTACTTTTCAAATGCTATCTTCCAATTTAATATTTTAGAAAATTACGGAATAAAACTATCCTATGTTTTCATTTTAAATTGGAAGACTTCGTATTCAATCCTTGGATTTAAAACAAAAATTTATTTACAGGAAGCCAAAGAAAGTTTATTTTGTTACTTTGCTATAAAAGTAAATAAATACTTTCTGATCAAATAAAAAAGGTTGTATTTAATTCATTAATTAAAGAGCTAATGATCTTGTAAATTCGTGTATGCCATTTAGGTATTCTGGTTTCAGGAACAAAAAATTTCATAGTAAAAGAAAGCAGTTGTATTTAATTTTAGTTCCGCTTAATTTTATATATTTCCAATTTCTTTAATTAAGAATTAAGTAATTTAAACAAGCTGTAATCGAGTTTAAAACATCTGATAAAATTCGTACTGTAACGATTTAAATGGATTGTTCGCTTCTTTCTTTACTTTTTTGTAAAGAAAGAATGTAGGAAAACCTGGATTTAATGTAGGAAAACCTGGAAACCTTAATGTAGGAAAACCTGGATTTAATTTCAAATATTAGAAATTCCCAAGTCCTGTAGAAGGCTATTAAACATGCTGAAGGGAAATATACGTATTAATGAATAATAAATAAAGCAAAATTAAATGCTAATTAAAAATAAATAAAATTTGAAAAATTATTAAAAATATTTTAAATGAATGAAAATCATTCTTATGAAAATCGTTAATGTGATTTAAATTTAATTAAACTAATGCATCCTGAAATAGAAGCCAACTAAGAAGCAAATGAAGAGGATTTAACAAGACATAATTTACCTAAAATAAAAGAAAGGACCTTTTGAGCATTAATTTTCATGTTCACTTAAAACTGAATTCTTTTTTTCACTTCGAATTAGTGTAAAACATCCTATATTGAATGGACAGAAAACAAAAATATTCCTTTTCTTGGAAAGATAGCATTTCGACATGAGGGGTTGAATTTTGCTTCAGTAAAATAAGCGAGTAAAATGAAGTTCATATTGCATATTACCGACTTCTATTTTCCTACTTGATAAAAGAAATATAGCAATGATAACAAAATTTTAATGTACATTGTGATTCAATTATACAATGTAGTGAATTTTAGCCGTTTAACCGGTATAGTTGTTAGCGTCGCTGACTGCTGTGCCGAAGCCCCAGGGTCGAATCCCGGAGAAGGCATGGATGTTTGTAAATGTATAGTTTCGATGCGACATGGCGGCACTCTAAATATGCGGCAAGCCGAAAAGTCATCTCATGTAGTTTGGTGGAAGGGGTGAGAAGTGGAAGATGGAAGACCCTCAGACACGCCCCCCTCCGGGGTGCTCTCCATCAAATTGGGGGTGGAACTGAGCTAAATCGCCCTGTCACTTCTTAGGTGTTTAAAGCTGTTTCCAAGAGCAGGCTTAAAGACTGCGCGATTTGGTGCGAGGAATTTCGTGGGTGTAGGCTAGTGTCAGACAAGCATAAGTAACAACAACAACTTAACTCTAACTCGCTCAGGGCTCAAGCGTTCTCCAGTTGGAAATACGATTTTTCTAAAAAAATTAATATTATCGGAGTCGGTGGTGGTGGATTCTCGTTGAATTTAAGTCCTCAAGAAAATACATCAATCCTTCCCACTGTAAGTACTAAATTAAAAATTTGGAGGGAACTATTTGTATTTGATTTTTTAAAAGTGAGAATAATATGTATTCACGTCAAGTAGACTGTAATTTCTCTGTTGTAAGAATTCTCATTATTTTCGTTATTCCTCAGACTAGTTGCTGGACCTTGAGAATTAACGCAATAGCTGAAGCTGTCTCGTGTGTTAAATGTAATCTTTATATAAATTTTCATTTTTAATTAAAGAAAGCAATTAGTGTTTACTATTTAATTTTCCTCTTTTACTTTACATTACATTACATATTACCACAACGTTAATTTGTGCTTGGAATTGATAAGTATGAAATATTTTGAGGTTAAATAATGACAATATTTTTATTCGTAAATTATAGAAATTTATATAAATACAAAATAAATCACCCGATACCATCGCAACAAACTGAACTATTAAAAAACTAGAAACGTAAAGAAATTATTTCAAAGTACAGAAATATTTGTTTAATGTTCTTTTTCAGTAAGGTTCATCCATAGAGATGGGTTCACATGGAATACAGAAACGTTGTATAGGATATTACATGAATATGCGTTTAAACATGGGAACGTTATATATGTTCTATATATTTGAAGAGTAAAAATGTGTAACGTAATTCTAAAAAAACATATTTAATGTTTTTAATTACATATATAATGATTTAAATGCATTTTTATTTAAATCAAGTAGATTTAAAAAAAAATATTTTAAAGATATGTATCCATTGCTTTTAAATAGTTTGCTAACTAGTGACAGACAGATTAAATATGAAAAAAATAAAATGTTACTGTTTTTCGAATGTCAACCGACTCCAATAAAGACTGAAGGGGTCATATCTCCCTTAAAAGGCTGAAATGTCGAGTAAATTGGGCCATTTCAAACTACTGTATCTTATAATATATAAACAGGAAACAAATAATTTTTTTACATAAGACACATAAAATATTACTCTATCTGAAAATGTGACTAAGCTTATAAAATGCAAAAAAAAATTATTTAATAATGCTGAAAACTATATGGCTATTTATGTAATCTGAAAATGTAATATCAGCTTGTGCGCAAGATTAGTCTTAAATTAGATGCTTATTCCAAATATTTTCACCTGTAATGTATTTATTATAGTCTTATTATAATTTTGAACCTTTAAAATTTTAAATATATATAAATTTTATATCTTTTAAAAACAGTGGTTTTATGTTACTGAAAATAGCATACTTTTTATTACTTTGAGAACCCAGAAAAATAACAAAATATAGATGGAAATTGCAAATTTTAGGTTCAGGTTGTAGAAAATTATATATTGTACCTGTGATACAACTTTCATTAGAATATATTGAGTCTTTCAATTGTTATGATGCGCGCAATAATGGAAAATCATGTTTTGAGAAAAACGACTTTAAAGTTTTTTTCACCACATATTACCAAATAACCATTGTTATTGCACCTTAATTTTACATAAAAAGAAAAACGTATTGCCTGATATTGTTTTCTTTACTTATTTTGTATTTGATAGAAATTTCAACTGTTTACACAACATTTACACTAACACGACAATTCATGTCGTGATGTGAAATTACACTGAATATCAAAAATGCACAAAATATATCAATAGAGATTCATCATATTATAATTATACACACACTATTAGCATTAAAATGCTCCTGAAAGGTATGTTACTCCTTCAGCTTTATGAGTCTTTTTAATTTCATGCAGTTTTGCATGACGCTTGGCACGACGAGCATCAACCGTACGAGCTATTGCTCGTTTCTTCGAAGAAGTTACTTCACAATTCAGGAGTGACTATAAGCTATTGCGTTTATAGTCACTCCTGAATTGTGAAGTAATGCAATTAATTCCAGGGTGTATATTCAGGTAACTCAGAGTAGATAATCTACCCTTTCTACCATCATTAAAAATAGTAACTGCTTCATGAACTGCTATTTCTGAGATGATTCTGCCACTACCAGATGTCTTTGGACATATTTGCCAAATCAAGGAGTTCAGTGACTCATTTGGATTTTGAGTATGAGCTCCAAGACAGCGTTTTAGGAGGTCTGGATGCGATAGTGAGTTGAACACTGGTTTGATCACATCCATGACTGCCAGCGGTAAGGTTTCTGTATGGCGAAAATCATTCAGAACCCCTTTCGACAAAGCAATTTGGTACTTGCACCATGAGGACTCACCAGTTGGACAGAAATTATGCAATGGTTCACTGTCTGTAGATCGAGTATGAAAATACAAAGCCCAGATAGCATTTCGCATATCTTTCAGTGAATCTGCATGTTGGCGAATTGCATTTCCATAATACAATGACAGTCGACTGATTGCACTATCAGTAAGTCGACCTTTTCCAGATAGACTTTTGCCATCTGAAAGCTTTCGTCCCTTATAATCAGCTTTCAGTTTACGTAAGCGAGTGCCCATCCTCTTTTGGATATGCCCTACACACTCTAGTTTTGACACAGTCACACCTGCATATGGTTTGCTTTCTGTTATGGAAAGAAATGTTTTTGAGTCACCATCATCAATATAATTGATGTATCTCACACCCCTTGCACTTTGAGACCTCTGAAAAATTTTAACCATTCCATCAGCTTCCATTTTGGCAGATGAACCGAAATGATTTCTCCTGCAAGTGCGAGAATGGGTTTTCTGCCACTCATCAAAGGCTTCACCAGATCGAGGAGCCTTCCACAATTCGCATCCTTTACAAGCTACGGATAAAACCTCTACGTCAATAACTTTTCCACTCTCAGCACCAATAACTGTACATACACCAATCTGAGATGTATGGCCTCTTGTTTTCCAGGTGCCATCGCCACTTACACTTATGTCTGTAGAATCACTGAGTGATATTTCTTCTGCTGCTGCATTTTTCATGCTTTCAATTGCAGTCATTTTTGTTGCATTATTGATTAAGTTACAGATTTTGTCATACGTTTTTTGCATCACAGGAGGATCTAAATCCATTATTCCACAAAATGTTTTCAATGGTTCAAGACCTTGGCCAATACAACGCATTGCATAAATAACACGACGATTAATTTCTGCAATGTTCCTTTTCTCCCCAACAAGTTTAGTGTTGCTTGTCATCACAACATTTTTGCATCCTTGACATGTCAAGATCATTCTAGAACACAGACCTGCAGATCTTTTTGTAGTAAATTTTAATTTACCATGGCATACCTTACAAACAGTGTTTTCTTCCAAAAAAGAACAGAGAATATTTTTATCGACAATCATGTTGCCATCAAATCGATTGTTTTCACTTGAAAAATCAATGTCTGTTACATTTAACTTTTTACAAGAAGCACTTGTATTTAGTTCATCTGAATTTCCAGGGGAACTATGTGCAGCTGTAGTTTCGCAAATAACAGCTTGTTTTGGGGAAGAAATGGAAAATCCATTATTTATTTCATTTGAAACTGTCGATATACCAGTTCTGGTGAACTGGTTTCCATGAAATCGGCGCTTTTTTGAACGCTTTCCAGAAGCACGTTTGTAAACATTATCAGACATTTTACCGAGCAGTGCACAGTAAGAATAATAAAATAGTTTAAAAACTTCCAATTATATTTAAATTCACCTACAAACTGTTCTAAAATCACAACTGAATGATCATAAATGATAGAAATAACAAGAGGAGTGATATAAAGCACTACTAAAATATAATGAAATGAAAGGAAAATAGAGCAATAAAAATAAAACGCAAGAACGGTTAAGAAAGTAAACAAACTACTGAAGAGTTGAGAAATAACATTGCTACTCCATAAATATATTAAAAAATAAATCATTAGGCTTGCCACATAACACTTCGAGTAGAAACTGCTGACACTTTTCGCTTGGACCTTTAAACCTTGTTTACATTAGTTCAGCTGATACATTTTCCTTCATAACTCATGAAATTATACGAATTTTTGCTTGGGATTTTTTTTAAACTGCGCAGAAAGAATCAGGCTATAACATATATTTTTTTCAAAAAATCAAAAATTTTGATGGTTTAAGGGAAGTATGACCCCTGAAACAACGCATTTACGGGGGACAATGCGAAATTGCATTTAGAAACTAATATCCCTTTCAAGCTAACAATATGCTACCCTGGATGATATCGGTGTTTGCGAAAAGATGAGTTAATAATTAATTGAGTCAAACCTCATAACCATCTAAGTTAGAATTTAAGACAAGACACACATGTTTCTTATTACAGTGTATTCAGAGAACGAGTGACCTTTCAAATTGTCGATCAGAAAATGTTCTCGAGGTACAGTAACCCTGGCTTTCATCATTTCTGGTAGGCCTGGTTGAAATAAAAATGGAGATTAGACAGAAAGTCATCATGCGTTACGCCGTAAATTAAGTTAATGCTAGCGGTAGAGCAATACTGTTAATATTCTAAAGTAGCGCGATAAGAGGGACTGATGAAAAGTGCGTTAAGTCGGCAGCCTAACTATGCCTTTTTGTTCTGTTTTAGTTAGTAGGATCAAGAGCTGAAAATATGCATTTGGAAGTAATGGAATAACGAATACAATTTTAAGATTTGTGAATACAAAGCAGTTTTAAAACAAAAAATATCAACAAAAAACGGAGTTATTTTGACTCTTCTGACGTCGCAACTGAATTTATAAAGCAGGAAAATCAAAACAGCGATCGCAATGGATATATAAAAGTAGGACATTTGCACTATGTGTGAGTCTAGTTATAACTTTTCTGCAATTTTTGTATAGGGGAATGTAATTTTCTAGTATTTAGCATACATTATTATGCTCTTGCTTCTATTATGCTATTTACTTCTTTAAAGCTAAGTCTTATATATGGACAATCGAATGTTTTGTTACTCAGTCATTGGGGATTATTGACAGTTTCAAATGCAAATTAATTAGGAGAATATATATGTGAAATTAAATAAGGAAAATGAAAACCCGCATAACTTCGACTTTGCGTAAGTGGCATAAGTCTGAATATGTTAGATTCTTTTCAGATCTTTTCGGAATGTGTTCTGTATTAATAGTAGTAATCCGCAGTATCTGTGAATAAATGAGCCATGTATGAAGCTTGATTCATAATCACCCAAAATAAAACATATATTTGATTCGAGCAATTCCTGTCAAATCAGGTCCGAAACTTCATTTTCACTAATCAAATATAAACATTCTCTACGCATAGCGTCATCTAAGTAAAAATTCTCTACAGAGTATTCCAATTTACGCACTTTAAGCTTGGGTTAAATACAGGAAATGGCTAATGCTGACGTTTATAGAAAAAATCCGTTAAACCAATACGCATAGGTTTTCCAAGAAAAAAAGGCTCCGATGCAAGGTGGAATTTAGCCAAAATTAAGTAGTCGTCGTTTTGTCAAAACTTAAGTTTATAAGCTGGAATTAAAACTGAATGGCTTTCTTTCCGCTTAATATACGCACATAATAATAATTTTAACTTAAAGAACAACTGTAGTATTTGTTCTTTCCATATTATATTACCTTACGCTACCACAGCATTAAATAAATTACGCAGTTTATGAAATTGCCAATTCTAATGTTCCTGTCAAATTTGTGAGAGGGCATATTTATTTCTCAAATTAAATATTACATGACATATGTGTGCAAAAAACAATGGATACAAAACAATAATATTTTCACCTTCATACAATTTTAAGAACATATAAGTAAGTAATCATAACATTAAAATTATATATGTATTCTATATTTAGCCCAGTAGCCTAGCTATTGATTACATTTCATTTGAAAGTTCACTTTGGAAAGCTAAGTTCGATGTGGGTTTTACGAATGATGGCACATAACAAATTTGCACAATGTCTAATTTAAACAACATCCAGGAATCTTTTGCTGATCAAACCACATGCTGAGGAGGTTAATAATGCTCTGCAACTGGAATTTTGCTTTATCTGTAATTAGCACGTCAGCTGCAAACAAATTTTAAAGTTGTGATAACTGATAACATTTCGTCTTTTATAAATCATTAGATATGCATTTAAAACATTTAAGTGTTATTATATCTAAATGCTAGGACACATCAAAATAAGACAAAGTATGATTTAGGCTAACTGCCAGAAACTGTCGCAGGAAACCTCTAACCGTGTAAATAGAAACTCAATTTCCAGAACGGAATATTATATACAAATAGGTCACCAGTCTGCTTAAAATAATATGCATCAGCGTTATTAAATAAAACCTAATGTATATAAAATTAAATATTATATATATATATATATATATATATATACACTATTAGTTTGACATCTAATCTTTATTTCGTTTGAGAGAGAGAGAGGGAGCTAATTAGTTCTGGTTTACCATCTCTGTCTCTCTCTCAAAGAAAATTAAAAAAATAGCTATGTTTAATCAGAATATCAAAGAAGAATCAGTTTTGACAATTAAGACGCTAGCAAGGTTTTGTACTATACCTGTTATTCACTTGTACCGTGTAATAATGTACGCATTGTGTACCTTCCTCACGTATTATGTACCTTTCGCCCAATAATGCATTTTAAACTTAAGAAGAGAATATATAAGTATAGAAGAATAAAAAATCACAAAAGGAAGAAATTGCTTTCGTCAGTTTATTAATTCTGTAGACCTAATTAAAGGAGCAAATTACTTAAATTACTTACGTCTCTTGTAAGTAAGCATTATTTATTAATTTGTGACAGCTATATCCGTATGATTCTAAATAAGTCATCATGGTAGTCTCTATAGATGTAATAAATACAAGTTTAGAAGTATTGATTGTACAAATATATAGAATGTTGAATCCAAAATGAACAGAAAGAATTTTGATTGCGTAAATTTTGGTCCATTATTAATTAGAAACTTGCAGGTGAGGCACAATAAATCTTTATTTTTCTTTGAGTAAACATGTCGCGGCCACAAATTTGGCACACAACGTATGCCTATTCCAAAATGTTTACATTTTTGATAGATTTCCAATGAAAATGGAGCAGCAGGCAGCAGTCCAGTTAAACCGAAGTGTAGAAAGCAAGTGCAGTTGTGTTCAGGATGAAATCTTATAATAGAATGAGTTAGTTTTGAAGTTTCAATGAATTTAATCGAATAATTTCTGCTGTTAACTTATTAATGACTGGGTGAGACTTAATTGCATTAACGGCTCTAACTTTATGCATGAGTCATACGACATGGATTACTCTAGAGACAACGCAATTCAGGAAAGGATTACTATTTTTAGAATGCAGAGGCGATACTTAAAATTAAAAATAAGCATCATGGAGCTATTGTTAAATTATAATTTACAGTTATAATTTAAATATTTTTTATCTTTCATGTAGTATTTTAGGTGCGTAGGAGGAATCGGAAACTTTAACAGGCTTCGATAGTTGAGTGGAAAGACAAGAGGAAGATGTTGACACAAACCAAGTTCAGCTAATTATCATATTTATCTCTAGGCACATTAGAATTAATCTTCGCAGACAATATACTTTTTGACTCTTAAGTAATTAGCCATATATATATATATTAGCAGCCATAT
>KK121324.1:37975-90586 GCA_000611955.2 Stegodyphus mimosarum
TTCATGTACAATGTACAAATTGAGATAAAGCGTCACATTGATCTTTAAATTTGGCCAAAATCAAACAAATTGAAATCTGTTTTGTCCACTATATAAAGATGTAATGCTTCAAGTAAGAGCAGGTAAAGACGTGCTACCATTCGTAGTAAATAAAATTAAATACAAACCTGTTTCAACAAATCGGATAACTGAGAAATTTTCCGCATAAAACTGCTTCATATGACTGTTTTTTTTCTATTATAAATTGTTCATATTTATATTAATTTTGTTCACTTTCTCATTCAGGGAATGAAATCTAATTTCATTTTCAGCTATGGAGAAAGATGACGCTTTACCCACTTTCAATCATTCTCTTCAAATGAAGACCTGCGCGCGCTAGACCCTGAAATGAAGTCTCAAATGATTGCATTAAACTTCGATAATCCCTTCCCTCGAATGAATGCTCGCCCAGGACCTTCTCCAATCCCATCGCCATAACCGGGACATTTCTGGCCGAACACGCCACTAAATGTCTTCGCATAGAATGGATCGAAGTACCATCTTGCAGCTTTCGAAGACCCGAAGTTCGAAATGGTTATCATCAAGGACCCTGATGGCTCCATTAAAGTGAAGGAGATGGGGTTATCGATAAGTCGGATTCGACTAATACATGGCTAAGGAGGACACAATTATTGGATTAATCATTCCAAACAGAATTATTACGAAGCGAATATGCACGTGGAGTGCCAGAAGTTACGCCATTCAATTCGCGAAGTTGTTGAGACTGACATATATAATGCCCTTTTCTCATTTATTAGATTAACTTCGAAATAGAAGCATGATTTTTCACATAGATTTGGAAATTTTATGACAAAAGAGTTTTACACTTCTTAGTTACTGAACTGAGAACATCAAATTTAGCCTCAAAAAGAGAAGTTAAAGTTCTTCTTTAATTCCAGAAATTTAAATCCCGTTCAGGTCTAAACTTGAAGTTTTCCGTTTAGCTTCATACTAAAGGAGAGGATCGTAACAAATAATATGAGTACATAATGTATATAAAACATTAAATATAAGAAATTTGCAGTTCAAATACGGAATATGAATACGATATATTTATATACAAATGATATCCTGCGGTATAGATGAATCGAAAAGTCACATTTTAAAATTTTGTGTTTATAATATATTTTTTTTATTTCATTATGAAAAATTAAAAGTAAAATAAAATTAATTAATTAAATTAAAGTTAATTAAAATAAAACTGAAAATAAGTAATTAAATGAGAATTAGAGTTTATTATTAAAAAAAATTCTGTACTGTTTAGATAAATTTAAATCTCACAGCAGCTTTCTTAAAAAAGAAAGTTGAGGATTTAAAGATATATCTATCAAAATCATACCTTTAAAATTTTGATGATTGCAATATTTTCCTTACGTTCTTACTGATAGAGCTATCAATACCTAATGTAAATCTAATGTAAATACTCGGACGACTTTAGCTCCTCTCATACGATATATCACTTTACATTTTATTAAACAGTTTAAAATAAATACACCTTGTCAATAAACATTTTAATCGACATTTTTTTAAGTCCTGTGTTACAGACTGGGACTTTTGGTTATAAAGATGTTTTAAATGACACAAATATTCATGTTATGATATTTTAATATGAAAAACAAATCAAACATTAAAGCTTTAAAATTAAAATTTTATATAGTCTTCCAGCTCGTATGATTATATTTAGTGAAATTATTATATTCGTTCTAAAATGTAAAACAAAAAATATCGGAAATAAAAAAAGACCAATGTATTGAACTTTAATTTTTTTAGTACAAGAAAAACAAATTTATCGCTCGCTTTGAAGTATCGACTAAAAACAAATTAAGAATAATTCCAAAGTGATTTGTTTCGGTGAGATATCACTCAGTAATATTCCTTTATAATTTACTAGTGTGCAATAATCTTTAATTTATAAGTTTAATGCAGTTAGTATGCCAAAACATTTCACATGATTTGCAAGTTTGAAAATTGCTAGAAATACTTTCATAATATACACATACAGTAATGGTAAGCACTACATGAACAGGCTGCGTAATATGCTAACAATTACATATTCGTAACTTGTCAGATGAAACAACGTCTAAATAGGTCTCAAAATCTGATAACTGAGCTTTAAAAATAAATGTATGAGGTTTCCCCTCACTCCTTTCTGCATACCTTTGTGGTGTAACGATAGCACAGTCGGCGCGTATTCGAGATGTCCAGATTCGAGTCCTGGTGAGGGCACTCTTTAGTTTTCTTCATCGAAAAAAAGTCTACAGTGGTGCCCGAAATAAAAAAAAAAAATGTGGTAGGCAATAATTCGTCATCACCAGAAGTCTGCGGTTTAATCCCCTGATCCCCAGACGCCCTTTGAAAGGAGTAGTATATAAAGTATTTTCTCCTTCCTTCCAGCATGCCTTCGTGGTGTAACGGTAGCACACTCGGCGAGTATTCCAAAAGTCCAACATCAAGCCTGCCGGCGAGGGCATAGCTCATTTTTCACGTTTCCTGCTTCAAAATAGCCAAATGACTAAACAAATGTATTATAAAAAAATATTGGTATTTGGAAATGTGTAGTGAACAAATGATAATTTTTACTATAACTTAATGCAATACTCTCTAAAAATTTATACCAAAGAAAATTAGATAAGGAAAACCTGTGATCTTGTTTAATTTTGAGATTATTATGTGACATGAATGACATTCTAGTTGTCTATTGCTGCTTTTTTACTGAATTTGTTTTAAAAATTATTGAATTGTTACACGCATTGAAGCGCATATAATAAATACATTTTTCTAAATGCGAAGCAAATATTTTTTTTTTTATAAATTTCCTATTGTTGTCTTTTCTTCCGTGCACTTCATTGCATTTTTCACTTAAAGCTTCCTTATACAGAAATATTTGCTGAAATATATTCCTCAATTTTTCATAAACGAAATTTGTAAATGGTTTTATTTTGTTTCCATTCATGCATTAAAAATTCTGTTATACGCTTTATAAGCATTTTATTTAATAAAGTTTTTTCGTTTCGGTTTTTAGTTCTTAAAGCCCAACAATAAGTTTAATTTTTATTAATTTTTTATTTAAATTTTATAATTTTAATTTTTTGCCGAAATTATAATGATATGCATTTTAGAAGTTCATTATTATTTTGCATGTGCTTCCAAACCTGTCTACTTGAGAAAGTCGTATTTTTACCTGATTATTTAAATTAATTCACTTCGCATATTTCTGCTGGTTAAAATTTATTATTACGAAAGTTTTTGAATTTCGCTGGCAAAAAGTGCTGCCATCTTTGCATATATTACTTAATGTTGTTTCCTATTGACATATCGTTCAAAAAAGATAAAATGAAGGAAATCGTCTGAAAAAGATATGAGAATGTTTTGAATATGTGACAGAAAAATGATGTTGGGGCAATTCTTTACAAATATTTAAGCATTTCACACATTTATTTATTTTTGAAGCTTTAAGTATCTCTGATTTTTACTTTCTTGTACGAAGTAAAGGAAATATTGTAATTAGGAAAAAATTCCGGGTACCATATTTCAACGAAAATATCCATTTTGACCGTTATCGAATGCAAGTTAACGATGTTTTTTGCGTGATATCTGTACGTAAAGAGAAAATAAAGGACTCTGCTTCCCCAAATTAGTTATAAAATTGATTTAGAATGGATTCAGAAGAGTCGTGGCGTCTCCACCTACGTGTATATATATGTATGAAAATAAAGGACTCTGTTTCCCCAAATTAATTATAAAATTGATTTAGAATGGATTCAGAAGAGTCGTGGCGTCTCTACCTACGTGCATATGTATGTATGAAAATAAAGGACTCTGTTTCCCCAAATTAATTATAAAATTGATTTAGAATGGATTCAGAAGAGTCGTGGCGTCTCTACCTACGTGCATATGTATGTATGTATGTATCTTGAATAACTAAAAAAGGAATAACCTCAGAACGCTGAAGTTTTGTATGTGGGACTGTTATAATATGAAGTTGTGCACCGCCCTTTTTGGTTGTGTGGTGTCATCGTTTTTGAAGTGTTGAGTCATTTATTTTACAGTAGTTGTCTTTGATTATTTATTGAAAACAATAACAAAACATGATTTAAAACAAATAACAATTTCTTACGCGGAACAGTGCCGGATCAATTTATACATCTTATATCATCGTTCACTTCCGCTCTGACTGTATTTTCCCCCCGTCGCGGGAAAAACAAACAGCAGTTTATCCCTTTAGGGAATTATAGTTGGAACATCCTCCGGCCCGCGACGAAAGCGTTTATCATAAATTCAAATTCTTACAATAAAATAGTACATCTTATACTTTTACAAAATTTGTACCATACAACATAATATGAATACATTGTATATAAAGGATATTTTCATAATACTAGCTGCTACTATACATTTTATCTTACTAAGTACCACAAGCTAAATGAAAATAGAAAGAAAACAATTATCATCATACAAAACTAACACAAGTAACAGATTTCAATTAGTAAAGAAATACTAAATAGATACCTGAAAATTTCCAAAAAACAATCATTCATCAATCGTTTCCAAGTTCCAAAGGATATAACATTTGGATAGGCCTTTTTATTACACCTGAAGAAGATTTTACTGTGATACTTCTCACCTTGTTATCACGACCTCTATGCAACTCCATCACCTTTCCCAGCTTCCACAGCTACCGAGGTAGTTTGTCATCCCCTATCAAAACTACATCATTTATATTAAAATCGGTGGTTACATTAACAGGTTTGAAACAATTTGAACCTTTTAATTGGAGAAGATACTCTCTTTTCCATCGTCTCCAAAAATCATTTAAAATTTTTTCTCGATATAAATATCTTTTGATTAAAACCCTTTTGTTACTTGCAATATGTTCTTTAACATGACCAGTCTGGTGCGGTAAGGATGTTAACCGTTTTCCAGTTAGGAAATGAGCAGGAGTGAGAGAGAATGGTTCTGATGGATCATTGTAAACGTAAGTAAGTGGTCTAGAGTTTAGAATGGATTCTATTTCTGTCAAAATAGTTTGCAATTCTTCAAAGGAAATTAAAGCCTTTCCTAGTACCTTTCTCAAAATAGCTTTTGTCATCTTCACCATTCTCTCCCAGTATCCACCCCACCAAACTGCTCTTTCGACCATAAAATGCCATGTTATTCCCTTTGTACCAAAATAATTTTGTACAGATGGATCAATGATATTTGCATATAACTTCTTCAGTTCTATATCTGCACCTTTAAAAGTTTTGGCATTGTCAGAGTTTATAGTTCGGCAAACACCTCTTCTTAAGATAAAGCGACGAAATGCCTGAAGGAAATGTTCAGTGCTTAGGCTAGAAACAATTTCAAGATGAACTGCACGTGTGACTGCGCAAGTAAATAAACAGATGTAAAGCTTGTCTCCACCTTTCGTAAACAAGGGACCAGCGAAGTCGGTGCCAGTGATTTCAAAGGGATTCGCTTCATGAATTCTGTCCGCTGGTGGTGGAGCAATCACATTATAAGGTATATCTCCCACATTCTTAGCGTGCCTTCGTGGTGTAATGGTCAGCACACTGAGCCGGTATTTCAGAGGTCCGTGGTTCGATCCCCGGTGAAGGCAGTGCTAATTTTTCATCTTACCTGCCTCCGAATAAAAGCCTAATGTCTCTACAGTGGCGCCCGAACAGGGACTAAAAGGGTTGTGGATGATGACTCTCCACACTCAGGATTTGGCGACTAGGTCCCCTAAAACCCTAGTCGCCCTTTAAAAAGGGGAGTATATAAGGTATATCTCCCACATTCTTAGCGTGCCTTTGTGGTGTAATGGTCAGCACACTGAGCCGGTATTTCAGAGGTCCGTGGTTCGGTTCCCGGAGAAAGCAGTGCTAATTTTTCATCTTACCTACCTCCAAATAAAAGCCTAATGTCTCTACAACCTGAGTGCCCTTTTTAGCCTTGAATTTCCTGCAAAGTCGAGGTATGACAAGCCTCTCAAGCTCGGTTACTTCATTGCACCACTTCTGAAACATAAACTCCAATTCTGCTGGAATATTTTCATCCCATTTTAAGCCCTTTTCCCACAGAATTTGCACTATCAATTTAATTCTAACACTGAATGGTGTAATTAAACCTAATGGATCAAACAACATGCCACATGCACTTAACACGATACGTTTTGTTGGTGTCGCATTTTTAAATTTCGTAAATTGGTTCAGATCTATCTTCAACGTGTCCTTATTATTGTCCCAAATTAATCCTAATACCTTTAACGGTATATCTGTTTCATTCGTTGGTGTCCGACATTCCATTTGGGTTTCTTTCCATCTTTGATTAAGGATCGCTGAATTAGAAGACCATTGCCTTAAATTCATGTTCGCTTCACTCAATATGAATTTAGAGTCGAGTCTATTGTTAAAGATACCGCTTATTCAACAGTTGATGCCCCACTTATTAAGTCATCAACATAAAGGTCTTTCAAAATAGAACAAGCTTCATTGTGTGAATGTTCATATTTCTTTAAATGGAGTCGTATAGTTGCTGTCAAAATAAAAGGACTGCATTTGACACCAAAGGGGACACGTGTCATTCGTTTAGCAAAATTCTGATATCACGACCATTGAAATCAAGTTCGGTTCCCCCCCTCACTTCTCCACAAAACTGCAAGAACTTTCGATCCTCCTCAACTATGGCAATCTCTAAAAACGCTCTTTGAATATCAGCACAAAATGCAATTGCGTGATAACGAAATCTTAGAATAATCCTGAGCAAATCTGGATTAAGATTAGGACCACTCTCTAAACAATCATTGAGCGAGTACTCATCTCTAACTTTTGACGACGCATCATACACAATTCTAACCTTCGTACTTTCCTTTGATTCGCGTACTGCAGCATGATGAGGCATAAAATACCCAATTTTTCTAACATCATCTCCATGAAATGCAACTTGCTCAATAATACCATCCCTTAACTGCTCATTAATTATTTCTTTATAACGAAAGTACAGATGCGGATCATGCCTAAATTTATTATTTAAGCTTATCAAACGTCTTTCTGCAACTTCATAATTACTGCTCAATGTGTTACAACCCTCCTTCCATAATAATTTAGTTTCGTACCTCCCATTTTTAAACGTGGTATTTCTTTCAAACATGTCTATGACATCTGCAACTGATCGCAAAATTTCCTTCTCCTGATTGATTCCTATAGCCTCCAAATCCACAGATTCCGAACTCTTTCAAATTCTGTTTCTTCCTTCACGGAGATATGATTTACACAAGTCTTATCAGAATCATAATTTCCATGATCATCCGATCCCATTTCCTTACCTTGGATTACAAACCCAAACAAACTATCCGTAATTACTAAACGTTTTCCTAATCTTATGTTTCTTTCATACAAAATTTCCCAAATGTAATCTGAGCCGATCAACATATGTATCTCTTTCGTATTTCCAATGTCGGCCAATTCTATTCCCTTACTTAGAGCCATGTTTCTAACCCACTTTGAAGGAACTTCTATGTGATCATGTGTAATCGTATCAATTACTACTGCCTCTATGCTGAGTTTTTTACTAGGGTTGATTCTATTCTGCAAATCAAGTTGAACTATGTTATACTGCTGTTTAGGTTTACGCTCGCTACCAAACCCATATATTTCAAACGTTTCACATCTGGTAACCTTCAATCCTAACGAGTCGGCAGTTTTCCTTCTTATGAATGTTCTGTTGCTCCCGCCGTCTATTAACACCCTCAGCATTTCGCTTTTTTTATTTGTTTTTACTATGGTGCTGAATGTTTGCAATAAAACCGGGGACGCTCCTGCGCCCTCGGATTTGTTTACAGATTTCCTTTTACTTCCTCCGAAGCAATGCATTGACTGTACGGTAGATAAATTGTTGTCGTGTCCCTATTTGATTCGACTGAATTATTTGTCGGTTCAGCCTTATCGCATACTAAATAATTGTGAGGTTTTTTACATATTTTGCACAGCTGGTCTTTTTTCTAGCAAAATTTTGATGTATGTCTACGTTTTAACCAAATGTAACATCGTCCTTGTGTTTTTAACGAATTTCGTTTTTCGGTTATGGTAAAGGACATTTCTGAGTTACGTGAGATTTATCCGAACAGAAATTACATACTTCATTCGCTACGGCTGTTAAAGCAGCCGCTGTTGGAATGCGCGCCTTTGAAATATTTCGTTTTGAGTCTACCTAAAATTTATTCTGATAATTTTGACTCGCTCCTCTATTACTAAAAGGAATTTTATTTCTCTTGAAGTTTTTTGAATCTCATAATAAAGACGACGCTACTCTTATTTCTACCTCCTTTCTCAAAAACTCAACTAAGTGTTCTATATCAAACGAGTCACGCGATTCGCGTTGTCTATTGTAATACAAATTTAACTCTTCTGGAATTTTCTGTAGTATTACTGGGCAAAGCAAACTACTATAAGTGCCTGCTGCAACACCTAAAGACTTCAATGATCGAATTTGAATTTCAATCGTATCATACATTTTTCGCAATGCTGGAACGTTCGCGCATGTCTTAACGGAATCAATCAACAACAGTTTATTCATGTGCGAGCTTATAATCAAATCTAGCCTTCCGAATCTTTCTTTTAACAACTTAATTGAGGAATCATAATTTTCGTTTGTTAACGAAAATCCCGAAACTGCTGACAAGGCAGTACCTCGTAAAAATGTTTTCAGATATGAAAACTTCTCAACCTTGCTTAAGGAATTGTTATTATGAACAGCCACTTCGTAGGAATTCCAGAAATCCAACCAAGAACTACAATCACCATAAAATTTCTCAATACTTAATTTCGGAAGCTTAACTACACTACTTTCGTTTCTTACTACGCGTTGTTCCAACCTAACATTTTCATTAACCCGAATTTCATTTTGCGAAACCCAGTTAAAAGTACTTTCTATTTGCCTATCTATTTTCGTTTTCCATTGAATACCGCGTTCCTGATATTCTTCACTCTCAGCAATTTCGTTTTCTAACTCATCTATACCGATTATTGCTTCTATTTCACTATCTAAACCCTTAAGATTATTTATCTTTTCAATCAGCTGGTTTCTTTGATCACAAAGATCATCAAGCTTTTGTTCTTTAGTATAAATTTCACTTAAAGGCTTATTTATTGCGTCTTCAATTTTTGTCAAAAGATTACAAAAAAGCTGCCTAATGCAGTTTCGTTTCTGCCTTAACCTTTCTACTCTTTTCACCCAGTTTGCATAAACTACTTCTGTTTTCAAAACTAAATTTCAAATCAATTTACAACAACTAAATAATCAAATCACCACTATAAATTCCAAACTTCCTATCACATACAAATTCATAACACTTCAAGAACTGAATCTAAAGGGACCTACCTCAATTCCATGGTCGTGAATCAGAAACTTTCAAAACAAAGGAACATTCCATCAGAAGGTCAGCGTTGATTTCATCACGTCCGGCTCACCACAAAATTGTGGTGTCATCGTTTTTGAAGTGTTGAGTCATTTATTTTACAGTAGTTGTCTTTGATTATTTATTGAAAACAATAACAAAACATGATTTAAAACAAATAACAATATCTTACGCGGAACAGTGCCGGATCAATTTATACATCTTATCATATCATCGTTCACTTCCGTTCTAACTGTATTTTCCCCCCGTCGCGAGAAAAACAAACAGCAGTGTATCCCTTTAGGGAATTATAGTTGGAACAGGTTGCAATCGACAGCACCAAAGGTATATATATAAAGTCGTTTAAGTGCGGTTAAACTTATTTTTTTACCATAACAGCCATGTTTGTTTACATTTGAAACTTAGCAGAATGGTCGATGTGTTGCCACTCTAAAGAAACTCAGCTTGCCAGCAACAAAGGTAACGTCTTCTTTTATTATTACGAATTAAATCATACTTAATCCATTCTTGAATTATCATTTAAGTTATTAAATTATCCCATATATTGACTCGGCATTGTGTCCACAACAAATTAAGTCAGCTTCTACGCCTTCAGTGTCTTTTTGCCGAATGGGACCAAAAGGAAACTTTTAGTTTTGTGCCCTGAAAAACCTTCCTTTTTGCATGCTGGCCAAATCGCTTGTTTTTGCGGAGAAACTCTAATTTTAACTGTAAATTTTTGAATTGTATTTTTTTAAATGTATTCGCTGCTATCTTTCTGTATCTTTCACTTTTGAATAAAGTTGTTTTGAATTTTTATGTATTTTTATCTTGCCACGGAGTGAGAACTGAATTAATTGAATGCGAAATTTATCTTTAACGGAATTCAGGAAGTAAGTGTTTCGCATTAGCAGCAAATATTGTGGCCAGTATAATTCGCATAGAGGAGAATGTTTACAAGTAGCGTATGCGCATTAAGTAACCGTATCAGGACTGAGTATTCTGTGTGTGTTCTTGGAGAACATTGTGAAATATTTACCAGGGTGTTTCTTCTCAAGTTTTTCAGTCCTGAACTGGAACAGTGAGCTGATAAAACATAAGCTTTGTTCTGATGTAACTGCTGTGCTGGATAATAACTGCACGTGAAGGGATTTAAAATCCTCGTTTATTAAATCACTATTATTTACAAACTCCCCAACTCGGGAGGGATACAGAAAGTAAAAGACCGCACTTGGGTCGAACTTAACAATCAAATAAATTTAAAACTACACCTAAAATAGAACTTAAATCGAAGGTTGCTTCGCAGAGCAATTCGCGGAAGTTGGCCTCTACCTAAAAGGGTGCGTAGCAAGATATACTAATACTAACGCACTTCAAATGGTTTTACAATGCAATCACGTAGTAAGCGCTATGGCTTATAAATTTAAACTGCTAGCTGGTCAGGCGAACGTTGAGCAGAGTGACCGTGGTCTGAGACGAAGCTCTCTCACACTGAGAGGTTTCTACCTCTGGCTTAAATAGTACTTCGCTGTACTTCAAAATTAGCATAAGCTGAAAACGCGCGCTTCTTCTGACGGGAAGTTGAAACAGAGAGGAGATAGACAGATTTAAATTAAAATAAAACTTGGCTAGTTTAACTAAAACCTTACAACCGGCGCTGAAATCGTCTTTGAAAAATTGTTTCTTGTTTACTTGTTTAATTTCTTTTATACATCGTTTTAGATTTATTATAGTATTTGAATACAACATAGGACAACGATTAGATAATTGTTCACATGATATAATTTTCGTGCATTCTGAGTTATAAAATGAATGTAATGTAACGTAACCTAGCTCCAGACTGTCGCTATGCTAAACAAATATAGTGAACTTTAAAGGTTGCATTTATGTTGTCGTAGTGTATGCGGTATCGACGAAGTAGAAATCATTATATACTATATTTCAACAGTAATATGCATTTGGACTGTTCCCGAATCAATTTGGGCGATTTTTTGGCAGGACCTCGCTATGTAAAGACAGCATAAAGGACTTTGTTTTTCAAAAACGAATTTTAAAATGGATTTAAAATGGGTTTTTCTGTACGTACGTACATTTATATGTATGTATGTACCTCTCATGATTTAAAACCGATTAGACAAAAAACGATGAAATTTTGCGCACGGAACTGATATAACATTTAGCTATGCACCTCCCATTTTTATTGCAATCTCGAAAATCAAACATATATATATATATATATTATGGTATGAGCAAAGAGTAGTTGAATAAGTGAGTGGTATCTTAACTATACTGGCCACTTAGGAGGCTGAAAATGTTGACGACACGCCCGCATACTAGCAAAATACATGCTGAGATAAATTGTTATGTTGTTCATTTGGTGAAATGGTTGCACATTTCTGAACTTTTGCCAGGATCTCCATACAACATTGTTCAAACAACTGTGTAAAATCAAGAAATTAAAGAAAGTCAAGAACTTTAAGAACTATTTTTCCATGATTATCAATTTCATTAAACCTCTCCCAAATTTCATTAACCCTCTCATTCTATTAACCCTCTCCCAAATTCAGCCGAGCATGCTCGGTGTCTTCAATATAACTAATCCGAATCCTGGAAGTAAATACCTTAAGTTTTCTGTGCAAATTATATTCCTCTTCCCCCCCTCCCCGTCAAAGAAGCCTCGAGCAATCAACGATATAAAACCATACTTCGGGGAGATATACTAAAGAACAAACCTGCCCCTCTCTTCATCGGATGCTTGCGATGCTCTAGAAGTTATCTGGGTATCGACACCGCAGGTTTGCGGCTCAATATATAGGTTTGTTACTCCAGAGTGTCGGGAATGTAGTGCTCATCAAGGAAACTATACTTGGAGCTAATGGCAAAATGTTTTTGACCGGTTTTTATTACGGCTGCTTACCATTGCAGATCGAAATTACGTTGAATTAAATTTCGTTGAATTACAATTTAAAGGGTTAAATATTCTCTTTTAGACAAGAAAAGATATTGTTGAAGCAGAAAATTATGATTGATGTTACTACAGAAATACTAGACTCAGTAAAAATTCAAGCCTTCATAAACAAGAGGCCATATTTATTCACACGACAAAATACGTTTGGAATTTAGGACTCTTATACAAGAGCTCAGATTTCAAAATGGAAATATTCCAGTATTGCGTAATAAATGTCTTCTACAAGGGTTCAAATTTTAAAAAAAGCTCTCTAATCAGGTCAATTCGAAACTTTCATCCAAAAGCTCAAATTTAGCATATCATACTATTAGTTGAATTTAGTAATAAAATGTAACATTTTCATAGGAAATGGCATTGTATTCATAAAAACCAAGTCTGTACTCAGGCGTCCAACATTCCTCTCGTTTTAAAATATGAACGTTAAGTTCCTTTTTCGACCCCAGTTACTAACACTGGATATCTGTTAGTCTCTAGTGAAGTACTTTAATGAAGTTTCACCATTTTAGTCAAATCAAATATAAAGATTTTTACTTTTCAAACTTACAAAAGCGTTGGCATTTCCAACGCTAGGATCTTCAACGCATCTTCAAGTGAAGAATCTTTCAAGCGTGAAGATGTTTACATTTCTCGCTGGATATCTATTTGGTAGCGTAGCAATGCAAATACGTTACAGTAGGTATAATCTTCTCCCCCTCCTAAAAAACTGAAAGCTTTCAGATTTTATATTACGCCCAAAGAGGTGTTCTTTTCATTTACAGACACACGCATGTTTCGAGAGCATTTGGGCTAGCGCCACTTTGGGCTAAAAATATTTAAAAATACCAAATATTTAGAACTTCCGATAGACAGTCTTGCGTGCTGAAGATGAAAATGTAAGTGTGGCTTACAGTGTAGCCACTGCTGGTTTTGACAGCTTGAGTTTTTTAATCAAAAATTCGTTAAAATTTTACAAGCTATGAAATAGACAATAGAACAAACTCCAAATTTCAAATTTGGGCTTCCAGGTTCCCATATTCGGGTGGAGGATTATGTCATTCAAAATTTGATGATTCTAGATACCGTTGCTTTTTCACAAGGCGAGAAACATATATATAATCATACAGATTCTTCATTATTTAATTTCTTTAAATATAATACATGGCGATGATATTTGATGGCAACGATTTGAAAAGTGACATATCGCATTTAAACGATTCAACGCAAAAGGCAGTTTGGATACTAATAGCCCTTTTGGGTTAACGCCCCTTTGAGCTAAAAATCAAAGATACCTTACAGAGGCTTAAATTATTTCCTTTGTAAATTGATATTATCTAAATTGTAAGGTTAAATTTAGCCATCCATTAAATCTACTTTTATTTAATTCTTGTTGTGTTATCGACGATTTATCGTCTTCACATTTAATGAGAAGTCTGAAATTCTAAGAATGCACTTAAGAGAGAAACCAAGAGAAAATTATTATTTAGAAAATGCGCTCAGAAACCATAATTGCAGTAGAGATGTTAGAGATGTTAATAATAGTGCGGATTTTAATACTTTTCATTATTCTTGAGAAGCACGTCCGTAGTTTGTACGACAGACATAAATTGACTCAATCTGCACTCCGTTCTTGATCACACCTGAGCCTTGTCTATATCTTCACAACAATATGAACAACTCAGTTCTTGTTTTTGGTAATTTTAATTTTGAAACTACCCTCATATGACTCAATTGGATTTAACACGTTATAAAAACCTTCTTGGAATTCTCGTGACGCATTCATCGTCAGGTTATGGAATAACATTATTCAACGCTTATTTTTATTTTCATTTTGCATTCAAATTATTTTTAATTAATTCAGTTTAATGTTTAATTAATTCTTTTTCCCAATTTTAGGAATACGCCGTTTAAAGTCGTTCTCATTTTAAGCTACAAACCTATTTTTTTTTTGTTTCTTCCTTCTTCAATATGAAACTTCTTATTTATGCATAAATTATCTTTACAGCTTCTTTCCTTTAAATTTACTTTTAAGTAACTTACTTTTTAAAATAAATTAATTTCGTTTCGTCTATTTATTTCAATTTAGACAATAATCTCAGAAATAGAGATGATAAAAATTAAATATATGTTTCAAATGTGAAAATTGTTCCTTCATTCTTTGTTTTCATTTAAATATTCTAAGATAGTTATCAGTAGCCTTTATTATAAATCACTTCTTTTCGATATGTGAATATTCATATGAAATATAAAACACCATAAAACCCAAAGGAAGCCTCTGTATTTTATACAAGCTATTCTTAGCTTATATAGCAATGAACATAACATAAACTGGAGCGAAATGAACATCTACTTTTCATATCATAAAAGAAGACATTAGCGAAAATCGCTATTGACAGCCATCGTATTCGCCACCCGTTACACAACAAATCTCTGTCACCGTTATTACAGCAGATCATTAACAAGTTACCAGACATGCAACAAAGCAGCACCCTAGAGAGAGAGAAACGATGCCAAATCCTCTAAGCCCCGATGGTTCCGGGGAAAATCATTTGTCGCTTGGAAATACCGAGCAGCAGACGACATTCTTGCCAGCGGACGATCCTTAGAGGATCCTTAATCAGGTCGGCACTTAATTATTCGGACGTTCCACGGACAAGTCATTATTTCTCACGTGAACTGGCCTCACCGAGTCAGGCCTTTGATGGTGCGGTAATATCTCCAATTACTTTTCTCGGAGGCTAAGCTTGGTTTACAAAGGACGTCCACATTTGGCGAGCTATCGCTTGAATTACGCAAATCCCAAACACGGAATACATAAAATTAACTATAGGTGAATTTGTTATCTCAATACTCGTGGTAATCAAGGAGATCTGATATTTTAATGCAGTTACCAGAGAAGCCAGCGTGGTTTGCATTTGACTGCGATTAAAATAACAGATGAATAAAGTTACTGCAATGAATTGCAACACATAAAGAAGCTTCTAGAGCTAGTTAGAGCTTTCCTTGGAGAACGGAAATATCCCTAAGGCTTATACTTGTTACTTTATCGAATGTGATAAGGTATTTCAAACTGAGACAACTTGATTCTATATATAGCAAGAGAGTTTAGTACGCCTTATGTTAAACTGCATTGTTTAACAAAAATAAATGGTTAAACTTCTGCAGAATAACCTCATTATTTGTCAAACAAGAAACAAGTTAATTGAAGGCCAATTAAAAAATAGAAAAGTGGAGTAAACGTATTATAAGCACTAGAAAGAGTATTATTAACAAATTACCCGTATTTTAAAGTAACTCAATCTTGAGAATAAGTTCATTTAGTTAAATAAATTAAATCGGTATTCAAAACAAACAAGAAGAACACTGTAGGTAATGAACGAATAAACATAATTAGAAACACACACACAAAAGAATTTAGTCGGACAGCATTTTATGACTTTCTGTCAATTCCATGTTTTAAATAGAAATGAGCTTAAGTTATAAAAAAGTCGTTTAAAAAAAACTTAATGTGCTGTTCCAACGTATATATATATAAAGATAAGTAATGCGGAATTCTGGATTATATTTTATTAAGTATGATTGGCTATGCATAAACCTTGTTTTTCTAAATTTATACCAACATAATGAAATTCTTTACATCTTTTTGTTTATTAAAAATTGAATTTTATTAGGCACTCCAAAAGCATGTAATTAATTGGCTTCAAATTAAAGAAAATTAAGGTTTTGTAACATATTTAAAAGAAATACTTTGCAATAATACCATAATTTAACTTTCTTCTATATTATTTCACATTATCAACAAATCTAAATTCATTTGAATGACGTGTATATCTTTGAGATACTTAGGTATCAGTAAACAATGTTCAATATGCAACAATATTTTATTATCAATGTCGGAAATTGTATATGCAATACTATGCAACAATATTTTATGATTCATGGAAGCACAGAGTTATGAGGGAAATGACATCAAGCAGTTACATGCAAATAGACGAGCAAACCTCATTTAAAAAGTAGTAAAAACGTATTGTAGGAAACTCAATTCGTGCTTATTCACCGAAAATCCTCCATTGAATTTTCGGGCTGAAAACTACATATATAGATTCGTGTGAAGTAAAAAAAAAGGTTTAAAAAAATCTGATGTGGACCCCACATGACTTCTTTGTACAGCCTATAAACTTATACACATTTTTGCTACACTTATTTTCTCGAATTGCTCTAGTTTCTCTAACCGATCACTCTAGAGAAAATGAAATTAACATCCAAAACTGCAAATTTTGAAATTACATATATCCCGGTCAAATTTGTCGTACGGTAGTCAAAATTCTTATAATTTTATTTTCTTGTAACGAGCATAAAACTGTCCGAAATATAAGTAAAGGAACACGGAGACCACATTAAAAGTAAGATTTCAGTATTTGTCAAAAATTAATTTTATCAAATGTGAAATTGCGAAAACATAAATTTTTTCGGCATTTAAAATACCTCTGTAATTCGTAATACGATTATGACCAACATGACTACAACCAAAGGGTGCGAAACAAAAGGCCATGTAAAGGGGTGGGTATATAAATATATATATTCACACAATTCGAAAATGTATACGTACATATATATATATATATATGTGTGTGTATAATATATATATAATTGTCTTTATTATTGGCAGTTTTTGCATCACAGTTTTATGCATATTCATTACTATTCGCTATTGCTTGTAAAGCAGTTTTTCCATCTGTCGCTTTTCTTTTTACAATTTCAAGTACTTTTATAAACATTTTCCTATTTTTTTTTAAATTTAATTATTTTCCAAAAAACTTTTAATTTAAATTTTTTCCGTTGCTTTTAAATATTAGTTAAAAATTACGACTCTGTAGACTTGTAAATTGTAATTCTTAGCTTTCCTTATTGGCATTCTTAATTTTAGTTTGAAATAGAGGAATTATGATAGAAGTATTCCCCTTTCATTCTTATGATTATGTGTGCTTATATATATAAAATAAAAATATGTAAATCAAAATTAACCCCGTAATTCTCCCTCTGAATTCTAAAAATCTTAACTTTTCTGGACTGCGTCATTTCCAGATCAATCTATCTTGCGTGGCTTATGTAATGCTCATGACCTTTCTAATCTAAACCAAAACCTTCTATTGGTGAGCTTACTAATTGTGCCATTATCTAAAACATGATACTCTATATGAAATTTTGGGATGCATATTGCGCCCATCATCATGAGAGATGAAAAATATGCTTTTGATAATTGGTTCGTGCCCACCAATAAAAGTGATATTTAATTCGGTCATGTCTGTTTACAAGTCCATCCTTCAAATGTCATACTTCTAACTAAGCAGTAAAGTCTCGCCAGATGTAACGTGGATAGATATACACTCTTAGACAAAAAAACGACGCACCAAGAAGGAGTTATCCGAATGGGACCAAAATCGGTAGAACTGATGTACATATACAGAAAAACAAATGATTACAGTTTGAGAAAAATTGGATGATTTATTGAAGTGACAGAGCTTCACAAAGGGAAAAAATCAGCAACGCGTTTGTCCAACTCTGGCCCTTACGCAAGCACTTATTCGGCTTGGCATCGATTGATAGAGGTTACGGATGTCCTCCTGAGGGATACCGTGCCAAATTCTGTCCAACTGGCGCTTTAGATCGTCAACATCCCGAACTGGTTGGAGGGCCTGCCCATAATGCTTCAAACGTGCTCAACAGGAGAGAGATGCGGCGACCTTGCCGGCCAAGGCAATGTTCGGCAAGCACTAAGGCAAGCAGTAGAAACATGCGCAGTGTTGTTGCGGGCATTATCTTGCTGAAATGGTAGCGTGATGTGAAGGGCAACACAACGGGCCTTAGAACTTCGTCGACGTACCGCTGTGCTGTAAGACTGAGACGGATGACAACCAAAGGGGTCCTATTATAAAATAAAATGGCACCCCAGACCAACTACTGGTTGTTGGCCTGTCTGCCGGAAGACAGTCAGGTTGGTATCACACCGCTGTCTGGGGCGTCTCCAGACTCGCCTTCGCTGGTCATGGGGCTCAGTTCAAAGCGGGACTCATCACTGAAGACTATTCTACTCCAGTCAGTGACATTCCAGTGCGAATGAGCCCGACACCACTGCAAACGAGCTTGACGTTGTACAGAGGTCAATGGTAGTCGGCGCAAGGGGCGCCGCGACCTCAGCCCCTTTCTGTGAGCCGTCTATGAATGGTCACTGAAGCACTAATTTCACGTACAATCGTCGATAATGATGCATCTGGGGCTGTGAGTGCCGCTCTGACGATTCCTCGGTCTTCATGTTCTGTCGTTTCTCCAGGCCTACTGCTTCCTTCTTGACGCTGTGTGCGGCTATGGTTCACCCTTTCCTGCCAACATCGCTCCTGCTCAAATGTCGAGCTATTCGCCGTTGAAACCAACCGGCTTCTTTGAGCCCAACTACACGACCTCTCTGAAATTCTGAATCTGCGCATATCGTTCGTGCACCTGTATGCGAGGCATAGTTACTGTCTACCAGAACACACGGAATGAAATTCGTGAAGAATTTATGACCTGGAATCGTAATTTCTGCTCTTAAAATATCGCGGATCAGATGCACTGTAGCGACAACCGTTCATTCATTGGCAGCCAAAATGTAAAATTTTGCATTTTCCGTCAAAACCTGTATGCATATCAATTTGGGTCCAATTTGCTTTATATCGTCTCGGTGCGTCGTGGTGTGTCGTTTTTTTTTTGTCTAAGAGTGTATATATATATTATATCCAATATACAAAATATAAACATTCTATGGCTAATTGTTTCTGAGTTATGTAAAATACATGCATACATACGTAGTTACGTACGTGTATAAAAAAATCGCTTTTGAATCTATTTAAATACATTTTAAAATCTGTTTTGAAAAAAATTCCTTTATTCTGCCTATACATACAGACGCCAAGCAAAAAAAATCGTCCAAATGAATTCGGGAGGGATCACAATGCATATTTCTGCTGAAATATGATACCCGAATTTTTTGACGATTTCAGTACTTCCTTTACTTCGTACAAGCAAGCAAATAAAAAAAAACTAAGTTATAAAGGGCATTTGATAACATTTTGCAGAGTGATTAATGGCAATGAATTCAAATTCGTATGAAAGTCGGTAAGAAAATTTTGCTTTTTATTTTGCTTTTAGGTTTTCATTTCGCACTAGTTTTATGCTTACGATTACATAGAATTACATTATTTTCTGCGTAAATAAGATAACTCGCAAATGTTATAAATAATATGCTCTCATTTCTTGAGTCTTCTACTATCATGAAACGATAAATATCTTGTTTGAACTTGAAGTGCGTATTGTTTCTCAGAAAATGTGGCAACTGAACACTCGAATGATGGACTTAAAACAGAAACTTAAAATAACAGTCAAACTAAAATTTAAAATTAAGACTAGTAGCCAAAGGCTAAACAATTGAACGCGAAGCTGCCTCAAACATAACACCGACGTAACAATTTAAATGTCGGAAACTATACTGCAAGCCGAAGAATACAATCTTATCTGCTCTAGCTAA
Source organism: Stegodyphus mimosarum (assembly GCA_000611955.2). Classification (NCBI taxonomy): domain Eukaryota; kingdom Metazoa; phylum Arthropoda; class Arachnida; order Araneae; family Eresidae; genus Stegodyphus; species Stegodyphus mimosarum. Next base: position 57,896 of record KK121324.1, read on the forward strand.
CCTAGTAACGTCGCTTCGAGAGCTAGAAACTTTGTCTTAGAATCTAGCAACCTTAGTTTAAGTATTCAGTCTATTTTGCATTCTGGTGAGGAAGCGGAAGGAAGAAGTGACAGTAAAGATTCAAAACGTAAAGTAACTGGTTAATGAAAAATAATATTAACGTCCAAGCTAATCTAGCTTAGGACTAATAACAGCTACGCATTATAAAATTTAAAAACCTTTATGTAAAATTTCAAAATAACAAATGTAAAGTTTACCTTACTGTACTCAGAGGTTAATAAATTTACCTTAATTCTTAGTAACTTATAATCCATCTTCAAGTCAATTTCGAGTTAAATTTAAGACCGAAGATAATGGAATAATGGCTTTGTGTTATATTTTTCCGGGATCTTGCATCAGAAAATAATCATGTCAAGAAATACAAATTATAAGCAGAACATATAACCAATTAATCTCTTTTTATTGTATTTAACCTTAAGTTTGATTTAGCTTTCAGTTTTAAGTTAATTAATAAGTAACACATAAAAGAATATACATTAGGCAGGATCGTATTTTTGCGCAAGAAAGCAACATTTTTTCCTGACTCAGGACAGTTCGTTAATTTTTCAGGCATTTCCACTTTACTATGGTAATTTAAGTTTAATTGCTCATTTATACTAAACCCTATTATATTTATTCAAATTAAGTGTAGTTAAGAATTTAAGAGAAACTGTCTAGATTAAGCAAATATATATATGAAAGAGACTTATCTAGATGATCCAAGGCGGTAGACGACATTTTAGCCAGGATGATAGTCGCTACTCAACTGGGTCGGAAGAAAGACTGGAGTTGGTAGTTCAGCTGTAGAGGGAAAACAACTCCGCGAAAGTTTGATGTCTCCGAAAAAAGAAACGACAGGAACACTGGGAAGCAGAACACTCAGGATTTCGACTTCTGTTATACGGAAAGGCAAGATATAGTTCTGGATACGTCATGTCGAGACACTTCGGGAGAAAAACGTGCGTTACGCAGGTATGAAGATAAAGATGTTCAATCAGTTCGGTTAAACTACAGCCATATTTCATTGAGGTTGAAGGGGAAAATTTCAAAAACGTCTCTACTCGGATATTAGCACATCTCAGGAAGATGCTTCAGGATGAAGACTGTGGGCTTCGCATACACATTCAGGCATAACGTTGACCAGTTAGTAAGAGTTCATTTTTCGCCTCTCACTGAATTTCCTGTAACAGAGTCGAAACCATCCCAAAAACTACTAACTGTTCTCTAAATCATATATTTCATTACAAGAACTAGCAAAAACTTATTTTTCTGTAACTGCAAAACAGGTTACTACCAACTTAAGAGCATAAATGGCCCTCCGTCTTAAAAAGGAAGAGCTAACTCTTACTTCAACAGCTCAGCATAACGTCAGGAAATTTAGTCAATTTCTACAATAACTAGGCAACCGACCGACAGGGAGCATAAGTGCTCCTCGCTTAACAACTGCAAGAGGAAAACTACTTCATTTCTCGAAGATTCACCATCAACTGTCTCGAACTCAAAATTCTCTTCCCATCACAAAAAACACAGGCTACCACAAAACTAGATTTCCGCCAGATCATTAGAGACCAAATTTCCACTTTTTTCACCCAAAACACAAAAACAGACTAACTGCGCACGAGCAACTATTCAAAAACCAGAAGCGAAATCGGACATTTAAGTCGAAGCACTTTTCCTTCGCATCACACCTTTCCTTGTAGGTGAAACTTTAACCCCTCTGAATTCATCACGTATCCAGTCTGTTCAAAGCGACCAGATTTATGCAATTTTCTTTCTAGAATGTTCTACGAAGGGCGTTAGACCCCGAAAGACGACACAGCGAAATTTGCCCCTCTCCTGAATTCTTTCACAAGGAAACGAAGCTTTCTTGGTAAAGTTTAAACAAAGGAAAAATATCATTGAAGCATTGGCTTTCCCGAAATATAAAAATATTAACACATTAAATCACTAATTCATGGAATTAAATAAAAATATTCTAATTTTCCTAAAGAGGACGTAATTTAACTTTATTTTGTTTCTTAAACGAGAACTAGAACAGTTATCAACATAAAAGCATAATGTGCAAAAAAATGTATCAGAACAATGTTTCATCTACGAGCAGGGAATAACACGAATACATTATTGATTGATCATTTTGCTAAGAAACAGACAGTGACCTAATACTGTGCGGTATACACTGAACTGTGTGATTAAAGTGATCTCATGAAAAACCGTCTTTCGGGTTTTGTTTTTATTTTTCTATTTTGTGCTCATCATGAAATATGAATAATACTATTTTATTTAAAGTAAGTGAAGAGAAAATTTGCTTTATTTGATTACATAAGTATCTAATTATTTTTACATAATCATAAGAAATGAAGTGAAAATAATTTTATTCGAATACATACCATAATACTGTATATAGAATTTCGAAAGTCAGATTATGTAAAAAAAATGATAAATAAAATTTTTAAGAATCCCACGTTTGGTAGGCGTTGCTGATAGCTTACAAATCGGTACCGTTTCTGCATTATCAAACCTAAAATCCAGTAAATAAAAATCAATTTCAATATGAGTGCTGTTAATTATTCAATAAAAACCTTAAAAATATCTAAATTATACGTAAAACCCAATAGTTTTAGAGAAAATATTGTTTTATTCTAAAACAAGCATAAATCTTTGTACTAGTAGGAACATGGTGTACTGTTAATTGAACAAATATACAAATATATCTTATTTACCTCTTTTGCTATTAGACTTAGTATGCTATTGGTAAAATAAATATATTCCCATTTGCAATGTAATTTTGAATTTTTTTCTTAAAATTACTGAACTGGATATATAGAGTATGGTTTATACAATGGTATTTTTGAAGATACAGGGAATTGCATATAATAATATTTTGAGAGCTAATAAAAGGCGCATTTACCTTTCAGTTCCAAATGGCTAGATGCTTCCATTATTTTTTCTGCTGGGAAAGTACTAAAATCTACTCAATAAAAATGATAGCGTACTGCTCTTCTTGCATGTATTAATAGTAGGGCACTAAGTTTTGAGTTTAAAAGTTCCTGAAAATGAGGAATATAGACTAATGTAAAGATGTGTTCATTTAATATGACGTTAGGGCCGAAGCAGTTAAACTCATATTCCTAACCATTGAAGAAATGATATATCTACAACAAAACATGTATTTTTCTATATTAGATGACATTCATTCAAATGACGTTGTATCAAAATGATGTTCCTGTATGCTTTATAGTTCGAAAATTTCAAAAAAAATTTCGCTGTGCAAAGTCCAGGATTATCCGTGATCAAAAATTGAATTTTATTTAAAAAATGTAATATTCACAAAAGTTGAAATATTTAAAAATTTTTTTTAAATAATTTTATGTAACATTTAAAAAAATACGTAGATATATCCCATGCAAATTAATTAAATGTATCTAAAAGCACTTGCTGTTTATCGTTACTAAGCGCATTTTTGATACCAGAAAGACGACTATTTTGATATATTATAACAAAATATGTGTTAAATTCTTCTTATATTTGCTTTCAAAGGAAGCGGCTGGATATTTTTATCGACCACTTTTATTTAAAACAATTGTATCGCTTTAGGAAAACTTTGAAAATTTCCCGCATGCGCACGTTGTGTTATTTTTCTTTCTGTTTGAACTTTAACCGAAATGCGGAAAAAAATCCTAAAAGTCTGACGTCTGGAGCGAATTCTGAAAGAAAAAGGTTTGTAACACTTTTTCTCTTCTAGTTTTAAAGTTCTTTGGAAGAACTCCAAAAGTTGTGTTTAGAAAAAGCGATAACGCTAATTAAATGCTGAGAAAAAATATCGGAAGTAAAATATAGGTGCAGTTTTTTATACTTTTAAGCAGCAATTTTCTTTTTAACTTTTCCTCCTACAATGAATAGTTGTTAAAGTAGTAAACAGCTCAACGTAACTCGATATACATAACCATAAAAATAACTCAATGTAATCTGCAGTTATTAGTTGGTTTAAGCGAAAACTATGAGAAATGTGACGTAATCAATCTAAATTATGTGTACACAAAAATGTGTTTTTAAAATTATATAAACTTTCTAAAATTGACTTTTAGATCGAATAACAAATTTTAATAAAACAAGTTAAAAACCACAAAAATTCTAAAAGAATTTAAAGTACTTTTTTTTATTGAAAAAAATTTTTTATTGAAAATTTACAATAAAAAATTACAAAGGCAAGTAAAAAAACAAACAAATAGAATAACACAAAACAAAATAAAATAATTTTACAAATTCACAGATGCCACGTAAGAGATAAATTTACAGAAGAAAGAGAAAGCCATTTTATGTTGGACAAATACATGAAGAGGGGCAGGAAATGTAATATTCACAGATTTTAACCTAGAAATAAGTTCTTTTCGTCCTTCCTTGAGCTTTGAACAATAGAACAACAAATGTTCCACATTTTGTACTTCCCCGAAACTGCATGAACACAAGTCTGTACTAGATAATCTAAATCTCTTCAGATAAGAATTGAATTTACCATCAATCTATGGGGAATGGTAGGAAATGTAGTTTAGTCAAGGAGGCAGTAGTAGAATTCCTGTATAGTTCATTCCACTTGAGTATTGTATCATCCTTACTTTTGTTCTTGAAAAATGATTTGGGCAGTATCATTGGAGTATTTACTTGAAGATTTATAGCTTGTTTTGCCAACCAGTCAACCCTTTCATTTCCTAGATTACCAGTGTGGCCACGTACATGAGAAAAGATAACATCAACATCTTTATAATTAAGGTCTTTAAGAAGGGCATGAGAAGTGACAATTAATTTATTCCATGAGAAGATATTCCTAAGAGAATGTGAGGATGAAAGAGAATCAGTGCGAATAAGAAATTTAGCACTTAACGAACAGTTGTTAAATATCCACTTAATTGACTCACTGACATTCGACGCTGACTTTCCATCAGCCTAATCCGTTAACAGCTGCACATGCGTTCCTACCCATTCCAGTTATCAAACGTCTAAAGGCATATTCCATAAGGAAAATCTGTAATGAACTTCTGAACAAAAACTTAAGCGAAAAAAAATCCAAAGTATGAGATATTAAGGACACAAAGATAAGAGGAATATTTGGAGAATTTCTAGAGAAATTTTGATTTAGATATGTATGGTTTCTGCCTCCTTACTGCATGCGTTCGTGTTGTAGCTGAAAAGCATATACGGCTAGTAATCAGAAGTTCCGAAATTCGAATACCGGCGAGGGCATTGCTGAGAGTTTCTCTTGTTTTCTGTTCTACGTCATTAGCTACACCTAAGAGCCATAGCACTCTAGCAGCATTTTTTGTATAGAAGTGGGAGAATAAGTTGCTCATTAGCAGTATACAGTCCATAAAATGTAGTCCGTATAGGACGAAGATCAATGCCCATTCAAAGCGGCAAAATTAAAATGAATAAATTAACTCAACTAAATTGCACTAAAGCGTGCATCAGTTCTCCTTCTCATCATCTTTGATGCCTCTTCTAAAGCAAGTAATCGGGCTTCTTTCAATTCTATATTGTTAAATGGAGGAACTGTACAACAAGGGTTATTTTCTATTGTGGCATGGTTTCGCACTCATAGGTATGCATTTAGTGCAAACATCAGAAAAACGTATCGTCAGATACTAGTGGATGGAGCTGGTAGAGATTTGTAACATATATTGGGGAAGTCTCTTTGCTCCCGGTGGGACATATAGGTTGGAAAGAGTAACTTATGGAACATCATGTGCTCCATTTTTAGCAACTAGAACACTACGAGCAGTAGCTAAAGATCAACAAGGGCATTTTCGTCAGGCATATAATGTACTGTTCAACGATACGTTGATTTACGTTAATGACGTTTTATCCGGATCTAATAACTTGGAATAAGTAAAGAACTTGAAGATTGAGTTGAAAAACCTCTTAGACGCAGGACGCATGTAGTTACATAAATGGGTTTCCAATCATGCCGACTTGTTAATGACAGTAAAACCGAACAATACATATTTTCATCAAACCAACCTACAGTTAAGATTCTTGGTTTATTATGGCGATCTCGTCAGAATCTTGTAATTTTAAGGTACCTAAACAGTTGTCCGACAGTTTTACGAAGAATGAAGTCTTTTCAACTATTACTCGATTCTTCGATCCATTGGATATTGTCGGTCCAGTTATTCCCAAGGCCAAAATATTTCTCTAAGAAATGCGAAAGAATAAACTCAATTGGAACGATCCTATTTTATCAAGTGAATTAAAGTTACTAAAGAAGCTGCCAGAAATCAATAAAATACAAATTTCTAGATTCGTTCTTATACCTGAAGCCATCATTATTAATCTTCATGGACTCTGCGTTGCATCCAAAAAGGCTTTCGGTGTGGTAATTTTTATCGTCTCGAAGGATAGAACTGGACCTATGCACACCAGTCTACTGTACAGCAAATCAAGAGTCTGTCCAGTTAAGGTTCTAAGCATTCCACGATTGGAACTGTCATCTGCGCTGTTTTTAGCCTGCCTTGCGGCAAAGTTGCTTGTTGTTCTTCACATCCAATTCAACCACATTTATCTGTGGAATGATTCAACGACTACATTAGCCTGGATCAAGACGCCTCCTGAAAGATTAAAAACCTTTGTGTCTAATCGGGTTAAACTGATAAGTTCTTCGTGCCCAAATATTGACTGGAAATATGCACCAACATCCGATAATCCTGCAGACATCATTTCCAGAGATACCTAAGCTTATAAGTCGAGCAATTCCTTATGGTGGAGTGGTCCTACTTGGGTGACGTTTGACCTTCCAGTGCCAGGTGCTTGAGATGGATGAGAACTTCGAAAAAAAAAAACTAAAACCTTATAAATTTTTTCAACAAATTCAAATTGCGATTTTATTGATATTATTAATCTTTGCTTAACAATTTCACTAAACGTTGTTGAATATTAAGCTTAATTTTCAGTTTTTTTCCATATCGTGAAACATCCCAGGGAGCCCAAAAAGGTAAGTTAAGCGTAGAAAAACTGAACCAAGTTTGAGATGTATTAGTAAGATTAGTGCCAAGGAATGAATTATGTGAAGAAATTTCTTGTTTAAAAATGAACAAGATATTAAGAATAGTAAGTTAATTAATCGGAACCTCTTTTTGGATCAGAATGAGATTCTCCGTGTGGGTGGGCGTTTACAAAATGCAGATTTTGATCAAAACAAAAAGTCATTGCTAACTTTTGCCTTCTCCGCAAAAACATAGTAAAACTATTATGCAGTTCTTTCATAGGAGATATTTACACATATGTACTCAAGCGTTATTACTTTGCTTGAGGCAAGAAGTTTGGTCAATAAGAGGAAGAAATTTAGCTTAAAATTCTAAATGAATGCATAACGTGCTTTAAAAATAAACGCAGATTCTCTGAGCAACTTTTGGGAAAATTGCCTGCAGAGAGAGTTAACCCTAGTCCTCCATTTTATAATTGTAGAATGGACTTCTGTCACCAGTTTTTGATTAAATACAAGGATCAACGCAAGAGTACATTTAAAAAAAATATGTCTCGATCTTTGTATGCTTTGCCACTAAAGCTATTCAGTTATAGTTAGTAACAGCCTTATCTACAGCCACATTAATTGCAGCTCTAAAACGCTTCTCCGCAAGACGAGGAATACAATTTAAATGTTGCATACTTAAAGGAGTTATTCACATAAAAGTTTCGCTAACTGTCTAAGTTCAGTAAAAAATAGAAGTTTATTTCCACAGGATCTCCAAATTTCAGTGGACTATGAGAATTTGGGGTGAAATCTTTAAATACCATTTGAAACGTGCTGTAGGATCAGAGAGACTTACGTTTGAAGAATTTGTAACTATAACCACAGAAGAAGGTATACTAAACAGTAGACCTATTGTACCAATGTCAGCAGATCCTAATGATTACTCACTTTTGACACCTGGGCATTTCTTAATAGGCCGTCTATTACTCTCTATTCTGAACCCATTGTAATTGACATTTCAGAAAATTCTTTATCTAGATGAAAAAACAAATTAGTGCAAACAGTTTGGAAAAAACTGGTCCCGCGATTATTTAAATCATTTGCAATTATGAAATAAGTGGAAATTTTCAAATTATAATGTTAGTCCAAGCAATACGGTTTTATTGAAGGATACTAACTTACTACATATAAATGGAAGCTAGATCTTATACAAGAGATAATTCAGGGGTCAGACGACATGGCTCGAGCAGTTTTAGTAAAAACATCTGAAAGCAGTTTGAAAAGAGGTATCAGCCAAATTTGTTTGCTTTCAATGAATGACTGAATTTCCATTTTGTATTGATTGAAATACTGCATCTGTGTATGTTTATATTTTAGTATTTGACTTTATTCACTTAATCGCCTTATTTGTTCAAAAAAAGGAGTGTATTTCCTTGTAAATTGTATCAATGTTAAACAGTTATGAAAATGTAAATTTGAAATTAAGATTTCAATGCGGAGTGTATATATGTTACGTCATTAGCTACACCTACGCACCATAGCCCTCTAGCGGCTTTTTTGGGAGAATAATCTGTTCATTAGCAGTATACAGTCTACTTTCTATTCAAAAAACTTTAAACGAATCTTCAGATATTTTTGATACATGAATGTATTATGCACAACTTCTAAAAGTGGAGACTTAATTTCCCAGTAAAATCTCACTGATCAGCGAGTAGCTCTGACTTTTCAAGCCTCAAGAACGAAATCACATGCCCAGGAGAGGTCACCAATAAATATATATGTAAATGATGCCAGTCAATGAATGATCTTGGAGGATACTATTGACAGCAACAGTATTGGTGATATGCTTGGCAAACCCTGGCGTCAGTATGCAGAGAAAATTTTAAAGAGATACTGGACCACTGTAAAGAATACCTTTCTCATTGAAATATGCTTTTTCCAATACAGAATGGAAAACGTCTGGCTTGAAATATCAGCTGACAGGTACCGAACCGTGAAAGGGCTAATGTCAATCGCATGGTTATCTGATCACCCTTTATTGGAATTCATTAGATTCAGCAGTGTTTCTGTGAGCATACCTGAATCCAAATGGTTGTCTCTCAGTCTGCGCAGATCAGTTACCCGCATATTTAACGGTTATTGTTTACATGCATATATATCCATACCTAATTATCGCGTTATTGGATCAATGGTGTTTACAGCAAGGATCGTGCTGTGAATCACAAAATTAGACATATCCGTGAATAATTGGAAAAGGAACAAAAAAATTAAAACTAGACAAAATAGTAATCTCAATCTGGCTTAAATTAAAGCTCTGTTGATTTTGAGGGCAATCAGAAATAAGCATTATCTCCTCAAAACTTCCCCCTGAAAAAAAAAAAACACTTTAAAGTTTACATAAAATAAAAAATTTTCTTAACTTTAAATATCTGGAATAGTTTTAGGACATTCAGAGATACTCCAGATTGCTCTGCTACCTAATATCTTTGATATTTATTCAGATTAAAAATGTACAGAATTGCACTGATGACCCATTTTCCAGCAAAGAATCTAAAAAACATCTTAAGCTTGATCACTGCTGCTTCTGCTTACTCTTGGTCATGTATACCATTTATAAATGCATTTGACTTATTTGAGTCTTTTCCCCTAAGGTTTATTAAAGCTATTTAATGGAAAGAAACAAATTAGCAAGAAAAAACATTGCAATTAAATAAAATGCTGTTAATAATTTTAAGCAGGGATGTCGCCTTAGAACATGCGATGCATGGCGGCACATGCCATTACAATTAAAACCGAGAAAAAAATTATTATATATGTATCATACGATAAAATGTTATTAACTGCTTTTAATATGTAGCTCTGCACTGAATCTCCGATTCAAAACGAAACGAATTGCGCGCTATCACTTGCTGTGTCTCTCCACTCATCCCTCGTCCTGAAAGAATTCTGTATGCTAAAGAGTGTCAGCACTCAGCTGACGAAATATTTACAACGGGCAAAGCGAACGCCTCCGTTCTCCTCCTTTGAAGCCGCAATGCGAGGGATTAGATGAATTTTGCCCTGTAGCATTGTTTCGTGTCAGTATTCCGCAGTTTACCATTGAACTTAAAGCAATTTGTTACTAATTTTTAGTACGCTAGAGAGAAGTTTCTGTTTTGAGGTTTATGTTGTACTACGCATTACTTTAAGTCTCTGTTATTGCTTCTTTCTAAGTTCCATTTGACAGTGCGTTATACTGTAAGAGTAAGACAATGTATTACGCTGCAAGAGACACTGGAATATTTTTTCTAGATATCTGAAGCAACATACACAGTTCAAAAACATTAGCCGGTTAGTAATTATTATTTTAAAAAAGGTCCTTCTCTTGGAGTCTTTTCATTTGTTTGTTAGTGAGAGAACAAGCGCTTGGAGTAAAAATGAAATAACCAAATTTATTGCATCCATGACGAAATAATTTATCTCATGCTAATTACTAAGCAGGCCCTTTTTCCTTGTGGATGTTGTTCGCTTTCAATAAGAGTTTTTATGATGCTGTCTGAATAGAGTCAGTGACGGAAAGTTTCACCACGGGCAACGTTGCTTGCTCATTCTAGTCTCATAAGTTGTGACGGAAAACGATAAGGTAAATACTTGCCAATTAGAACATACCAATTTTGACTCGCGTGTATGTGCTAGATCCGCATAAATAGAGAAAAGAATGACTGAAGTGCAAGATATCTTTGCTTCCCTTCATGTAAACTTATTTCCTCAAATTACTCTAATTTAATTAAATCGATTCCTAAAAGCAAGTTGAAAATAACGGCAAAAATTGCAAATTTTGAAATTAAATTTCTCAATCAATTTTTGTCGTGAAGGAGTCAAACTTCCTGTAATTTCTTTTTTCATAACGAGTATAAAACGCTTCCTAATATAGGAACAGGGAAATCGCATTAAAAGTTATATTTCGTTCGTTATCGAAAATGAATTCTTTTTTTTTTAATTTGGCATTGGCAAAACATGAATATTTTCGTCATTTGAAACACTTCTGCGACTGGAAGTATATGACCACAATCAACGACTGCGAGAATAAAGGACAAGGATTGACTTTTAAGACGGGTAAGGAAGGCTGTATTATAATATATATATCTTTGGTTCTGCCAGTTGCAATGAAAAAGGGAGGTGCGCAACAAGTATTATAACTATTTCATATATAAACAATCTACTGCTAATCATTTTCGAGTTACGTGAGACACATACATACAAACGTACGTAAAGATGTTACAAAAAGCCTCCTTAAATCCATTTCACAATCCGTTTTCCAAAATAAGAGTCCTTTATTCTGACCGCTTTTACAGACTTTACGTAAAAAAAATCACTCAAATGAAAACGACAGACCTTGACATTTTTAATCACGTTATATTGAGTTAAATAAACAGGAATTTGTAAGATAAAAGAACGGTAATTAAACAGATAACAGGTTTCCATTCTTCTCAGTGCAAGAAAACTAGCTGGTTAGTTTGTTGTAGGTTTAAAGAAACGTTGTTTTTCTGCTTGATGTTGACAAAACAAATGTATGGACTAAGGAGAAATTGTGTAATTTGAATATATTATCAATATCCCTATCAAGATATAAAAACTCTTTTCGTCTTATTAAAGCAGGTTTACAATTTTCCACGTTTTGGCGATCAAAACCAGTGAAATGAACTGAAGCAAATACCTATAAAGTTTCATAACGTGGTTGTAATAAAAAACCAGGGAAATTTTCAAGCGATTGATTTGCTTCTTGGAAAACGAAGCGCAGCCATTTAGAGGCTTTGATGAGTCTATGGATTCAATAAATAAAAGACATTGCGTAGATGCTGCAGACTCCTTGATTTTGTAACGTTTAAAAATGAACTGATTGTTTTATATTCTTCTGCATAGTTTCAACATAAACCTGTGCATGAACGAGTATCATACACAAATACCAATAATATTCATAGCGTTATGAATGGAGCTTTATTCATTGTAATTAATACCATCTTTAATGATGTGACAACGACCATTTCCAGCACTGAGAAGAATTCATAATTGTATTAAAATAAAGCAATTATAAGAGCGATTAAGTGCACTTGGCATATTATCTGTCGAGATACAACTTAAAGTACGGCTTTCTTTTCATAAAGATTTATAAAGGAATTTAGTATTCAAAATAAAAGGGCAGAACACACATTCAAATTAGTTTAATTCTAATGCGTGTAATGGAAATGTAATTTCTGAACTCTTGAATCTTAGGCCTCAATCATATACTAATACTTCCGTAAACCAAATAATATTTGTACTTTCAAGTAAAATATTTATATCAATATTATTAGATTATATAATATCTAGGTGAAGCAATAACTACAGAGTTTTAAATTTTTATTACTGAATAATTTTATATATTTGTAATGACATAAATAACTAATAACTAAATATTGAATATGCGTAATGCTAATCAACAGACTTAAAACTTAAAACTTCGTAATTAATAGCTTGCTTTTTATGAAGACAAGATACGCCCCTGCTTTTGAGTTTTAATAAGTTTCCTCGCGGTGGCATTCATTCAATCTGTTCAAAGAGCTCTTTCTCAGAAATAAAATTAGAATTGTAATTAAGAAAATTTAGAACTATTTTCTCATTTTATATCACATAAAATGCTCAGTAGAATGGATGAGAAAACCTCGTTCTTTCATAGAAATGAAATGCATATATGTGAACAGATATATATGTATTTTCACTTTATCATATGTTCAAATTAAGATAACTTCTAGATTAACGCGGTATGCAATATGGCAATTCACAGGAGCGAACTGGAGTGGATTACTGTAAACCTGCCAATAGTTAATGAATACCGTTGACCTGCTATTCCAGTTTCGCGCAATATCTGGCAGATGCAAATATGATCCACTGGGAAAACTGAATTTAGATCCTTGAATTGGGAAGCCTTTTATTGCTGAGACAGTAAAAACATTTTTAAGTACAAAATTCATGATCTGATGAGCATTTCTCCTGTTACATAACTAAATAAAATATGCTATTTTCCTAAATATAGCAGTAATTAGGATTTAAAAAAAAGTTTGCATAATAATTACGAAAATCACCTCGAATATGGAATGGTTTAGAGTCGAATTTTTAATATTGCTTTTAAGAATATAATCAGAAATGTTTCTATTCATTGATGTTTAGGTAAAAATGATGCTTTTTGGAACGTGACAAAACTATATATAATTAGCATAGCGTGTGTTACATCCGCCACGAACTATTGCTTATAACGCTGCTTAAGAAAGTCCATTTTCTTGTGGTTAGTTTGCGACTCATTGCAAAATTTACTGCCACGAAAATGCATCGAAAAAAACATCCTAAGAAGCTCTTAAGTCAAAACCAATAGAAGCGCTTAAGTCATTTTCACAGCTCATTGCATCGTTAAATTGATACTTAGGTTCGCCGGTCTCAACAAACTGCTTTCAAATTAGTGGTTGTTTGGATGGTATAATGTCGGTTCCAATACCCTACCCTTTCCCCTTACTTCTGTAGGCGACGCATTCGCAAGAGACCAAAATAATGATCCCAGCTGGGCTCAAAGGAAACAGAGAATACTTATTACTTTATGATGATTGCTTTTCCGGAATGGTTATATGCTCCTTTTTTGTAAAGTAGTTTCTGTTAAAAAAGCGGAATTGATATGATGTTTCAAAATCTTTTAATCCGGTACATCGGTGGAAAAAATTACTCTGTTCTGCTCATTCAAGTGACGAGGTAATTTACTTCTTTTTTTTTTCTTTATTGTTAATAGATACTTTGTGCGCGTACTTAGCATCCCAACTGGATGATTTGAATTATAATATCAAGTAAAAACGGTTGGAGAGAGAAGTTTTTTACCTACTTTAAAAGACATTTTAGTGAAATGCCAGAAAAAGGGAAAAATTACACATTGTTAGCTTTTGCTGAATACAAGCAAGGCATTTTTTAAAATAAATTCGTATACTTCCGAAGTTTTAATTATATTAGAGTTTCCATATATTACTTCTTGTATCGAAAATTATCAAAAAATATATTGATCTGACCTAGTCACAAAAGTTATACAGAAAGACTCTTTTACTTGCTTATAGGATGGAAATATTTTTTAAAAACCTTTCTAAGAAGCATGACATTTTCCTTTTAAAATAAAGCAGAAAAATATCGATTTTCGTATATTTCATTTACATTTTATCATACTTTTCGAGTTTCAGTGCTTTAAAAACACGATGTTATTTATTCTAATTTAAAGACTTCCTCGAGAAAAAAAAGAAAAAACAAAATTAATTAGAGAAACTCTACAAAAGCGTATAAGTTGGAAAACAGAAAAACATCCGACCAAAATTTATTTTAAATTTAAAATTCCCTATATTATTTTGTTATTTATGTCGTAATTCAATAGAAAACAACGCGTTGGCGAATTTAGAGATAACAATTGAAGATCAGCCTTTTTGAAGCATTTTGACTTTTCTTGATACACATTGTCACTGAGTATTTTGTCTGGTGACTGAACTACTTGTTTTAAATTTTTTAATTTAAGCACGAAGTGGTATTAATTAACCCTTCGGCTGGAAATTTTAGACATATAAATGAATTGCAATAAATCATTTCTTTTTTCTTTTCTCTCTTTCTTTTTAGCGCAAAAAAGTTATTATTCTAGAAATGGCATTTCGCGGTTCATGATCGTCTTATCGCTTTTCAAATTGTTGTCACCGAATATTATTGCCCTGTATTATTTTTAAATAAATTAAATAATGAAGAACCGGCATGTATGTATGTATGTTCCTCGCATTGATGGCAAGAGGTTACTGGAGCATCAAATTTTAAATAACATAGTTCTTCCTTTGAACATACCCCTACAAGATAGAATTTTAGATTTCGAATTTGTTTTTTTTTTATTTATTTCATATTTTGTGAAATTTTACTGAAATTTTTATTAACAGACTGAATGATCTGGAAGTGAGCTGTGACAACACTGTTTGAAATAAAACATTTTTATCTCCAGCGCGCAAGTATGTTGTCATTTGGAAGAATGTAAGATATCTATCCTTCAATTTTCATTAACAAATTCGGCTCTATGAAAGCAGCTGTTGCCGCTGCCGGAAATATAAGCAAGTGCGTATAACGTAAGTGTGAAGAAAGTGATATTTAATAAAGCGTATACATAAAAATTAATAATGAAATGAAGTTAATGATAAAAAGACAAAAACAATTTTTAACCATCTTCTAAACATTTGCTGATATGCAGATTTTAAAAATTTTGTGATTTTGCTCTTGAAATGTATGTGGCGGTAAGCTGAATAATAAGAAAGCCAAAAAAAATGGCGTTCCTAGGAGTGACTGCAAGAGCAGACTGGTATAGACTGCAAGTTGAAGGAGAGCGTAAAAAACCTTAACAAACCCTTTTAGGTTACCTTTTAAAAGCTAAACACATTCAGATTTAAAAAACTATGAGTGAAAAGTATTAACGTGAATGATCTAACGTAATTCCCCTTGACTTTGAAATATCCCATAATGTTAGAAAATGAACTGAAGCACAAAGCATGTTTGGAGAAACGTTTCACACATCGGGGATAATTTTAAGGCGCGTTATATGAAAATTCTTTTTGAACTTTGACAGCGGTGCTCTTTTCCAACTTTATTGGAATTACCATCGATAAAGGTTAGCACTCCAGTTTTTTTCCTGTTTCGCTGGGATTTCGTCTTCAAGAGTGTGTGTGTTTTTTTATCTGGGATTTCTTCACTTCTTTCTTGCTTCTATTCCTTTGGGATTTACTTCTGTGATCAGTGGAGTGTTTTGGTATTTTGTTCTACATATAAACATCTGTCACTTCATTGTTCTTCTAACTGAGAAAAAAAGAAAAGGCGTTACTCATTCAATAATCAAGGGTAGTGTTTTCAATCAGTCGATATTTTTAGATTCGGGTTTGATGTTTTGTCACTTGTTACTGAAATTAATACTAACATAATAAATAGGAACCCTAAAAAAACAATTACATTGGAAAGAAATAATATAAGTGTATTTTATATCATATATTATTATCTCATAATAATACGAGGCGTATTCGGAAACTAAGTACCGTTTTGAAAAAAAAAAAACAGTAAAACAATTTTTTCGAATCCAATTTTATTTTTACATGAAAATACATGTCTTAAACTACTTTTCAACATAGTTTCCGCCAATGATCAAACACTTTTCATAGCGGGTGACCAGTTTTTGTATACCATCGTCAAAGAAACTTCCCGCCAGTTTCGAAAACCACGACTCGCCAGCATTTTTCGTGTCATCGTCAGATCCAAAGCGTTTGTCACCAAGCTCGCGCTTCATGTGCAGGAACAAGTGATAGTCGGACGGCGCCATGTCCGGGCTGTACGGCGGGTGATCGAACTGCTCCCAATGAAACTGTCCAATCAACGATTGAGTGACCTCAGCAGTATGGGGCCGAGCATTGTCATGGAGCAACACAATTCCTTTACTGAGCATTCCTCTTCGTTTGTTTTGAATGGCACGCCTTAGTTTTGTTAAAGTCTCACAATATCGTTCCGCATTAATGGTTTCACCTCTGGGAAGAAATTCAGTAAGCAAAACGCCTTTCCTATCCCAGAAGACAGTGCACATGAATTTTTGTGATGACATTGTCCCTTTGAACTTTTGTTTTTTCGGAGAATGAGTGTGTCTCCACTCCATCGATTGTTGTTTCGATTCTGGTGTGAAATGACGCACCCAAGTTTCATCACCTGTCACAATTTGGTTTAAAACGTTTTCTCCCTCATCACTGTACGGCGTGAGAAATGTCAGGGCACTACCAAGTGGCTTTGTTTTGTGAACATCAGTGAGAATTTTTGCAACCCATCGGGAACACAGTTTGCGATAATTCAAGCGGTCAGACACAATTTCGAACAAAACAGTACGTGAAATTTGTGGGAATGCCTCTGAAAGAGTTGTCATTGTGAAGCGTCTGTTCTCATGAATTGCTTCATCAACTTTCCTTACCAAATCATCGGTGACAACAGAAGGCCGACCACTCCGAGCCTTGGCGTAGACATTTGTTCGACCTGCACTACATTCTTACCCACTTTCTCACCATTCCATCACTTATCGCGTATTCACCGTAAACGTCTGTCACTTGACGATAAATTTCGGCCTGTTTAACATTCCTCGCGTTCAAATATTTAATCACGGCACGAATCTCACAGTCAGCGGGAGAACTAATTGTCTTAAACATTTTGAATGTGCACAGCAAACTAAAAACACAACATAGAGCAACCAAAATGGCGACAATTGAAAGTCAGTGAACAAGAAAGACTAGTGCGCATGCGCGGGACGCCTACCACAGCGCTGCGACGGTGCTAGAATGAAACGGTACTTAGTTTCCGAATACGCTAAGTATTTGCGATGGAGGTTGCAATGGCATGTCTTCTGTTTAACATAGCACTCGAAAAAGACTCAAAGATAAGTATTAGAGGAAATAGTTTTTCTAAAGCCAGTTCAAATATTGGCTTATGCCGGTGACATTGCCATTATTGCCCGAACCGCACCGGCTCTCAAACAGGCATTTATGGCATTAGAACAAAGTGCTAAAAGAATTAATTCATTTGTAAACAAAAATAAAGCTAAATATTATCTTGCTTAAAGTCTGACTTACAACTTAGTCACTTAAAAATTGGCAATTAGGAATTTGAAAAAGTTAACAGTTTTACTTATTTGGGAACGGAGATAAATAATAAAAATGCCTTTGCCCAGAAATATATAAAATAATCACTGCTGCTAATAGATGTTTTTATGCCATGAAGAGTGATTTAAAATCCAGCTTTCTTAAATTAAGGACTAAATTGCTTCTTTACAAAAGTCTTATAAGATCTGTCTTGACTTGTGCATCAGAGACTTGGGCATTGACTTTACGTGATTAGAAAGCTCTGGGAATTTTTGAGTGAAAAGATCTTGAGTTGCATTCTTGGCGGGGTCCAAGTGCATGGATCAAGGAGATCAAATTTAGAACTCCATAAAATTTACAAGCAACCTGATATAGTAAAATTCTTCAAATTAGAGACTTAAATGGGCTGGCCATCTGACTAGAATAAACGAAAATCGTTGCTGCAAGAAAATCTTTCTAGCAAAGCCCATGGGATATGGACCTCGAGGTAGACCCTCGCTAAGATGGATTGATTATGTCGAAAAAGATCCTAATATTTTAGAGGTTAAAAACTGGTAAGCAATTTCAAAAAGTAGAGATACCTGGCGAAGGCCAGGGCCTACCCAGGGCTGTCGAACTATAGAAGAAAAAGAAGTATTTGCAATCAACTAATGCTTAAATTAAAAAAGATTGTTAAATAGTAATAAAATGTAGTGTATTAAATAAATAATAGGGAATGAACCAGATGGTTCATTTAATTATCCCAAAGCAAACTGGAGATATGTGCCTATGCGAAGGTTGAAAACGTTTGTTGTATTTCTAAAATAGAATCTGACCTATATCAATATTACTCATTAGAAAAAAGTCATAACGCTACTTTAATCGATAACTGAAAATCGCTGACCCTAACTCTCGTAATAATTTATACAATATATAATAATAAATATTGTTAAAAATTTTGTACTTAGACAGTTAATTTTAGTAGAACTGAAAGGAAAAGTGTTGTATTTTTCTGTGTAATGTAGCGCGAGACAAATTTCAAGAAAAACCTATGCCGGAAAAGTAAAAATATATGGGCACATGCCTTTAGCATTGAATCAATGGGTATCTCGGTAATTTGTATTTAAATTGAATAAATGTAATTGACCACTATGTTAGCTGTAACCGTAATTCCATCCTCGTTTTTCTTTCCAGTAATTTTGAAAAGTACTAGAAAGATTTCGCGGCCGGTTGAAAACTATTTAAAACCGAAGAGAGAGCATCTGCTCTCATTTGCTTAGCTATTTTGCTGCGAGTTGTTTAGTTCCGCGTGAACTGCGATATCAGAATTAGCTTTCTCTTTAGATGCGCTTTGCATCACATTGTGTTTATCGTTATTAGTAGTTTGAAGTGTAACTACTAATTGTACGGTGTGATACTCTAAACACTTGCACGAATATTTCTGTGATAAAAATAAATTTTATTAACATATTATCAGACGTGTACATTCATTCTATTATAAACCTGTGCGCACGCAACAATATAATTCCTTTTCTTACTAATATATGAAAAATATTCTAAACAAATATATGATATATTTATTTTCTGAGAGAATTTCCGTATCCGCAAATCTTTTCAAATGTGATAATAAACATTGTAGAAATGTAAGTGAATGAAATACTGTGTGATGTTTAGGATGAAAAGTAACTGTTAGGAGGACAGTAGTTTTATCGCGGAAAAACTCAAAATTTATGAGGAGGTTATGGCGTAAGTGAAAATAAGCGTAACTTTCGAAACTTGGTATTTGTGCTAATAGTTTTCTATGGAAAATCGAAGATTTAACGTGTTACATGGTTTTTCGTTGAAATTCATGAACTAGAACAGCGAAACTATTCCTGGAATGCAATGAAATCTTAACTTAGCATCCGAATATTAATCTATTATTTTATGAAATTTATTTATGAAATTTATTTATGAAATTTAATTCGCTTAATTTAAAATTATCTTAATGTAATCCGAAATGTAATCATGCCTTGGCACTAAAATCTTTGCTTCTCTTCTCTTCGCTAGAAACGAGATTTGATTATAAGCGCATAATGATAACGGTAATTTATCCTTATTATGATTTTTAATTAGAAAAATTATTAACATTTTATGAAGTATGGCAATGCCTATCACAAATTGTGTGACTCTTAAATAAATTTTTATAATATTTTGTTAAGTAATCCAATTAATTATTCTCAGATTGGATATAGCGGACCAACTTTGAATCCTTGAAGTTCGTTATAGCAGGGTTAGACTGTATAACATACCTGATGTGAAGGAGTAAGGAAGGGGTTTAAACAGCCACGTGATTAACTGTGGCTTACAGTGAAGTTCGATTAAACTGCTGATTCTTCCCTTCTAAACTTAAGACCAGTATCATTAGCTTCCTGTCTACTGCTGAATTTGAAACTTAATGAATTCTAGATGCGGTAAGAGAAATTCTAAAATTATAGTGATTATTAGTAGAGGGAATTACTTCAGATTCAGTATCGTATAAGTGATACGGATTTCCTCAGTTTCCAATTTTGTATTCAATTTTGCACATCCTGTTAAAAGCAGCTTTTTTAATTCTCTTATTTTGCTTTTATAGTCTACAGACTAGAACCGCAACCTGTGAATACTAAATACAATTTAGTACTTGATTATTTAGTTCTTTTGTTATTGTTTTAGCCGCTAGGCAATGACTATCTAGTTTCATGGTATAATCTGAAGTTTAAGTTGTAAGGTTAGTTATGATGGTGAGTAATCAGTAATCTTGTGTAACTGTGGGGTTTCTTTTACAGATGCGAAAACATGATAATCAGCCTCATTCTCACCAGAATTTGAACTACATATATTCCGATTGCTAGCTACCATTTACGCCACGTAAACATGTACAGGGAAAAGGGTACCATTTAGTATACTCTCCCGTTCCGTAAAGGAGGACTGGATATGCAGGAATGAGACATATCAGCGTAGGTGGTTGCGAATTCTCGCCCGCCAAATCTTAGTTGAACACAGCTGTAAATTTATTAGTCTTCCGAGAGAGGAAGGTGAGAAAATAGTCATTCCCTCTCTGAGATTCCAACCAGAAATCTTTTGATTGCTATCCGATATGATATTAGTTATGCCATGAAAAGACACCCGAGGGAATTCCCTGTAATTTCAATTCAGGGGATGTATTAAATGATCCGGAGATTTGTTTATGATTGGTTATGTTATGGTGTATCGATGATTTGTTTAAGTTTCGAAAAACAATTACATCTTAGCGAAATCATAGAAAGAAGTATAAATGTTGTTGGTTGAAACAATAATGTTCTTATCACTGGTATGTGTGAACCTTCATAAGGCTTTTCTATGGTAAGATGAGATAATCTCTGGGCGTTCCGCTTTCCGTCAACTGAATGATACTAAGGGTTCTCAACCCTCCCCCCGCAGAACTGTTGGTGTCCCCTTTTAACCGTGGATTTTGAGCCAAAAAGGAAAATAGTGGATTTTTAGCCCAAAATTCTCCCGCCTCCACTTGAAGAACACGTGCAAGTAACCCGACATACTTGGCTTCTGTAGAGCAGTTGCACAGCGGTGAAATACAATTTATATGAATTTAACAATGTTTAAAATTAGTTATAATTTGCAATTAAAGAGAAAGATAAGAAATAAGTTTTACTGCATTCTTTTAAGCATGAAATTACCCGATAATAGTGAAATAAAATTCGCATAGATTTGAAATTGATTAACAGTAAAATGCAATTAAAACTTAAACTGAAAACAAGTATCTTTCACGTAGGTTTACTTAAAACGGTTAAGTGAAAAAACTGTTACGTTAACCGTTATTGCTGTACAGTGAGATACGGCAATAACCTTGCCTAATCGGTCCACTATTTACACAGACTATTTAAAATCGGACTAACTAGAAAACTAAATACATACAAAAAAGAATAATGGGTTTCAAAAAAATATTTTTTCCACTTCCTGTTTTTCAATAAATAAAACGCAATTTATAAATTCAATATATGAATGAAATATCAAATCTTGCTCGACAGTGTTCTTTTTTTTTTGCATCTGTTGCCATTTCTTTATGAATAATAATACGATATGAACATTTCCTATTTTGTGTAAGACTTCAAATACATATAGTTATAAATACTATATAAATATATCATACCTAAAATATTAATACACATTATCTTGAATACTATATAATATCATACCTAAAATATTAATACACATTATCTTGATAAATTATATATTTAAAATAGAAATTTTTATACCTTCCAGAATTTTAGCCACAATTTTTCTTTTCAAGGAGCATCATAAGGAACTCGATCTTCATGTATTCCACCTTCTTCGTGCATCAAAAAATTATTTTTGTATTCATTAGAAATAATTAAATCTTCCGTATTGAGTGATAATGAAATATCTAAAGCTTTACGAAGATTTCTACTTACGGCTTGACATTGTAGAATTTCTGATTTGAAATCCAAATCTGCACCAAATAATCTGGACAACAATTGTTCATAAAACTGCCAAATTGTTCGCAATATGTTTGAATGATATTCATTTTTCTATTTCTGGTAGTGCAATATCTGGAATACATGAACAGTCTTGCCTTTAGACGATGTTTTTCTTCTATTATTTCCATGATGTTTTCAGTAAGATATATTGGTAGAGTATATTCCCAACGTATATATCTTTTATGCTACTTCGATAGTTAATGTCTATTCTGAAAACAATTCCTCCAAAGTCCAGAAACGAATTTTTTTTCTTTCGTTTATTACTTTATTTAATGCCTTGTATGCGTTCTAAAATTATTATACGCACAATAATGTTTTAAAAATTACGTTTTATTTTCGTTAAATTTTAATCATGTTCTTCATAAACAAAACTACTGCTTTTTGCGAAGCGAGCTGGAGCAAGTTTTTATGAATTATAAAATTTCCGACCATACCACAACAAATTATGATCAAACTTATCAGTGCTTTGTATTTCATTTTGTTTGTTTAACAGCTTATGACAAAGCACTGTTTGCCTATATGAATGATGCCTTAGTGGGAGATCTTTTAAGGGAAACTTCCATTCATGTTGCACATGGAGAAAACTCTTATGCAACCAGCTAATTCGAAAGCTTCGCATTTCCTGAAACGATAAAAATTTTAATCAATTGAAATGCAGTTTTGTAAACATTTCTGTTGCAAAATGTGCAAAACGATAAGTCAATCTTATCCCTTAGAAACATATTTTTATTAACTTTAATACTCGGTCTTTTGAGTGGCTCTCTCATTTTATTGGAATGGTTTGCATAATTAATTAAACGACCTTTTTTTCCCTTTTTGTGTCTATATTTATATTTTATATATAATTTAATTTCCTTTTCCCGAGATAAATTACTTCGAATCAATCTTCCGAAGCTTAGTTTTAACCATTTTCAGTGTCAAAGCTATAACGATTCATTAATGCTGATTGCAATTTCTGTGCCTAACGCTGAAATATCAAATATGAATTTGTGCTAAAAGGTCAGAATGCAGCCATTTGCCAACCATATTAAGCTTGTTGGTTCATTTTCTTTTTAAATAACAATTAAAAGTCATAACACATATCACTGAAACGATTTTCATATTTTTTGCTATGAAATTTAATTTAATTAAATAACTATAAATTAAAGTGCCGTCTTCCAAGGATAAAATATGAAAGCTTTACCGTTGTCTTAGTTTTTTTAAATAGTATGTCGAAAACAGAAATATCAGTGTAGCTGAATAAACTAATTACTTTTAATACTTATTAAGGGAAGGAGTTATTTGTAAATCTCCGCATTTTAGTTTCCCTGAACTTAATTTGTCTGGATTTTTTTAAAAATCAGACTTAAAAAGCACATTTTAGTCTTTCCAATTCAAGTTTATTTCAGTATTTAGTTCCTAAACACGATCAAATCAAAATAAATTGTATTGTATGCTGAGTAATTGCGTTTAAAATATGATCGAACTGGGGAAAAAAGTCAAGTGGTCTCTGTGGTCTCTGTCTCAAGTCTCTGTGGAAGTTAGTGCTATTAATTAATATGCTAATTTGGCAAGCGGTCGGCAAATTTGGAGCCAGTTAAAGACATCGGACTTAAAAAAAGTTAACGCCCGAATAAGGGGCCAAAGTTGCAAAGTCTTGGCTAAAGTGGGGTGTGTTTATTTACTTGCAACATCCTTCGTTTTTCCTCTTCTGTGTGAGGGAAAGAAATTTCCGCTCAAAATCCGCTATTTTCCAGAATTTCCCTCGTGCCAAAAATTCCACTGGCTAAAAGGACACCAAACCGCTGAACTAGGCCCAGGAGTTCAACCCCTGTCCCAGAACCTTGGAGCGATCTGCGAAACGCACCTGGAGTAACTTTTTCTATGGTAAAGAAGATCTCAAAAGTACCTTTATTAGTATTTTTCTTCAGTTCATTTGATATCGTTGTACTAATTTTAGGCTCAAATTTCGTTTGCATATCGCAGTTTCGATAACTTCTGGCAAAACTAACTTTGTTTAAATCTTCGCGTAAAAACCGTTTAGTTTTGATAAAAGATGAATTCATCATTAGGAAAGTAGGTAATAACTATGTATCCATTCATTTATTTTATTAATAGTTCGCAAATTGAAAAAACATTCTAATTATATTCCAATGGAAGATGGGGAAAATAAAAACTTCTATTTCCATCGTTTCTTCCTGTGTTTCCAGTACTAATTGTTGTCTTCCGTAATTTTAATTTAAACACGCAATTAGTTTTACTGTTACATTATATTTTCTTTTCTGTTTTAGGAATTTTGTGTGAAAGAATGCAGAAGAATGGAATAATTTTCAAAAAACGTACTGAAAAAAGGCAATTCAAATTCAGTCGTGTGAAATTACTTTTCTTCGCTGTGCTGGAGAAAAAATCTCTGAAACCCTAAGGCAAGCGACAGTATAGCAAGTTCTATGATTAATGAATGTGCATTTTAAGTCACCACTTGCGATGAAATGAGGTTAATGATAAATTACAGCGCTAGTATAAAGATAAATCACATCGGCTCTCTCTCAGCTATTAAACGAATGATTAATCATCAAAGTTATGTTCTTTAAAAGAAACTTGCTGTAGCATCTCGATTGTTCGTAGTATCGTACATTTATAGCAGAAGATGAAATGCATTTACGACATTTATACCATAATCACTCATTATAATCTACGGTATTGAACAATATTTTAGTCTGAGAAGTTGCGTTGTTATAACGCGTAGAAGAAAATGCATCTGCAAATTTTCAAAGCCCAGTGGAATATTATTACTTATAAAGCAAAATACGTTTTTATTTCCTTATATATATATATCTTACCTCCTTATTTTTAATTTGGGTATCTCCTCTTTGTATTCTAAAAATTTTAATGACTTTTTTAATAGGCTGCCATACTGGATAACTGGGTACACTTTTGCTTCAGCTCTCTTCGCTTAATGACGCTACTTTGCTCGCTTAGCCTCTGCCAGCTGTTGTTTATTGTATGCCTGGAAAATAAGTAAGAGCACACAGTAATGTAAACAGCTGTAAATAACTCAAAGCAATAGTGGTAAATCAAATTACCCTAAAGAGGAGGAAGATATGACAGATCACCTATGTGACTCATAAAGTAAGCTTTAAAACACTAATCACTGATCAATAACTCAATATGATCGCAGTATTTTGAGCTGACTGACTCAGACAGCTCTTTGAAATGAAACTGAATGAACGGCTCAAATGCGACTGCTTTGCAAAAAGCTGAAAGTTCTTCGCCAACGGCTTGGAAATATGTGTATTCCCATAAAGTCGCCAAGATAGCGAGAGATCGCTATATATCGCAAAGCAACGATACAAATCGTCACCAAGGCCGTAGGAGAGTTTCTGACTATATTCGGATTTCGAAATAGAATACGAATGCGAGTCGAGTGAACCATAACACACTCGACACTTATTCGAGAGGTCCGAGATCCAAGTCCCGGGAAGGGCACTGCACATTTTTCACATCTCGTGCTTTCAAAATAACCTAACTAACTCTACAACCTCTTCAGCGACTTTTTTTAATTATTAATATTTAGGAATATCTTCGTAACTCCGTTAGTTATAGTCATACGAATCAGGTGTTATATACATGTTTCCAGTGCCTTCAATTTGTTTTTAATAGGCGCATTAAAAAATCACATGCTATTTTTCAAAATCTGAATTTTACGTTGCTGACTTTCACATTGCTGCTGATAAAAACATCGTCTAAAATTCTCAAGGTGACGTATTGTTTACCATAACGGTATTAAAGCAACATATGCCAAAAATTACAATATGCTGAGAATCTCTGAGCTTAATTTTAGCACGTACTGAGTAAAACGCGAACATAGAAATAAAAGAATGGAATATTTATATTCATGTGTTTGCTTGAGTAACACGCCTAACGTCTTCCAAGAATTATCATAACCAGCCAGCTATTTGATCGATTTTCCCCATTTTGATAATTTTTCATGTCTTTTTTCGAAGTTTCTCAATTTTTAGCTTTTCGTTTAAAATAAAATGAATATATTTCTCCTTTTCACCATAAGATGTTATGAGGTTATTAATAGTCTAAATTTCAACATAACATTAAAGGAGTTTGCCTTTGCAATATTCTACACACTGTATGAATTTTATAATATTTTAACTGCGTCTCTGATACGGTATTACTTAAAAAATTTATAGACGTATTGCAATTTTACGAAAAACAGAAATAAAGGAAATAAAAAAGTTTAACAATATCTATAATGAAAATGATAATTTAATACCAGTACGTAAATATATGGAGACTACAGTACGGTAATTACATGATCCAGATTTATTATTTAAAATAGAAATGCCGGAAATATGTAATAATTACCATAATATGACGAAAACAAACATAACTGTACTATTCTATTAGCTCTATGCAAGATTACTATAAACCTTCGCTTTGCGGAAATGCGAAGTATCAACAAAACAAGCAAAACAAATCATTGGAACTATACATGTGGTCTATAGTATTTTTAAAGACAGAATTTAACTACTGGTCATCAAAAATTGAGAGATTTTTGAAGATACAGATGCCATTGAAATTCTGCTGAGCTCTGACCAAGATTTTCGATCGTTTTCTGTTACGATCCTTGATTGACAGAAAAGTATTTATTAGGATATTTTAGTATGCTGTTCAACGCTTTTGGATGCAAAAATAATCTGAGCTGTCTCTGGGACAGTCGAACGTGAATGAAATGACTGACCTTGAAACACAGAATTGGGGGTTTTCAGAATTCCAGATACGAAACTTCTAGCATTTGTATCTCCACATGCGAAACTGAATCGATTTGAACAAAATCGCTAAGCTTGAAACACAAAGTTGCGGTTTTGACTTTACAATTTTAAATCCGGATTGATTTTTGTAAGCGGTATTGAGTTTATTAAGCTGTTATTTTATAATGATACAATATTTTTCAGAATTCATTTTATAAAGCAGTGATTTTATTAAGCGGTACTCACTGTATATATAAATATGCTGTCTGACAACATTAATGGATAATCTGAAAAATATGCTTACGATTAAATTTTCCAATCAATATCCAGTGATCTCATTATTTATGTTAAACATTTGCAACTAAACGCAAATATAGACTTTTGAACATAAAAATGTAAAAATTAGGTGCCTGATCACATCTTGTGAGAGGACTATGTTAACATTTAAGTAAGTAGTGTTGTTTAAATTTAATATTATTTCTGAATGTAAAGATTATTCATTAGTTATGACTCAAATTCATCATTAAAGTGAAGGACAAAGGTGACAAATACTTGATGATATAGAAATAATAAAAACATAAATGCAGGTCGCTCAAGTTCTGAATATGCCTCTAAGTATCATAGCGATAGCTTGGAACCGCTTCTTAAGCAGTAAGTTCATTAACAAAAGCGTTAGATCGTTAGTCAAGCGCCGCTAAGAACAGCAAAGTGTGTGCGGAAGCAATTTTGTCTTACAGTAGTCTGGGAGAAACCGCAAAGTGTTTACTCAAGGACTGGTTTTAGAACTTTAAGCGCACAGTTGCTCAAAAAAAAAACAAATTCATAGTTATTCGAAGCAACCGTTCCAGTCCTGCATGAAGTCTTTATTAAGTTGGACTTTACTGGAGAAAACCAATGATTTTGGTTCCACAAACTTGATCTTTCAAAGAGTACTGTTTGGATTGATGTCGTTGTCATGTTCAGTGGAATCAACAGATATGAGGTTTTCTGTTTATTGACAAATTTCAATACATGTTTTTATCTAGATGAAGAGGGAACACTCAGCATGCCTTTCTTAGTTTATGAAAGATCCTGTTTCTATAAAAACAATTTCAAGGTATCCGGTGGAATTAGCAATAATGACCGTACTGAGCTGTATAACTTTGATGGGGATCTAATTCGTAGGTACACGGGCGAGTTCTTGGAAAGCCATACATGCCTATTCTCTTGCTCTTCTTTCCGAGATTTTTCTAATGAATGGCAATGCTCATCTGCTTCGATAGCTCTGGTGCCAGACTACTTTAAGGCAGAAGGTATCATTTGAATGGACTACAACTTGGTCAAAAGGTTTAAACACAATTATCAATATGTGGGAAATCCTAAGCGGCCGATTTGCAGTGTGCTAAATCCCTCATCGGACCGTTATGGTTCTAAAAAGGAATAGCCTGCAGTTATAGAAGACTTGATGAACAGTTAGTTAATTGTATGAATTCATGCATGTATGTCAGAAGTAATCGTGTTATTATTGTTACCAATATCACTTATCTGACAATTGTCAGCACAAGACATTCATTGTGACAAGAGCACCATATAGGTGACAGTCCGACTTAGCTTCATTGTGCTCCAATCTTGAAAGAGCGTATCCCGGTGGGATGGGTACGAGGGTCTCCTATTCGTCTTAAAAACACCAACCTCTAGAGAGGACTTGCTGCTCATAGCATATTTAGAGTGCTCCCATGTCTCACAGACGCTATACACTTACAAATATCCATGCCTTCTCTGAGATTCGAAACAGGGCCTTTCATCACGGCAGTCTGAGTCACTAGCCACTATTTTGGTTGGGCGCTTCCCAGGCGGTATAGTGGTTAAGGAAGCCGATTGCGATACCTAACGGTCCAGACTCGAACCCCGGAGAAGGCATGAATGTTAATTGTCTATCCCCTCATAGGAGGCAACGGTGGCCGCCTATAAGGTGCATCCACAATAAAATGGCCACCCCTTCCGGCCTTAGGAAAGGCCAATACTAGAAACGCAAATTGCCGCAGTGAAAAAAAAATCGGTGGGGCGGCAGAAGTAATCGTATATCTTTTAAGAAATAATTGTTGAAAAATAGAGCAGATAATTTTTATATCATATAACTTCCATGGCTTTAAATTCATTATTTTGAAATTAATCAACTGACAAACATGATAATTTATGCTAAATGATGTTCTTATATAAATCGTGTTTAACATCTTTTCCATAAGTAAAATTGAAATTTTATTTTTGACAGTATCTTTTAATTTTGTGAAGAAGGGCAGATTTGATATGCTTTAGCTGGGAACTGAGCATGCGTTGAAACTAATAATTTTCAGAGAATCTATGAGTTTGGTTCGAGGTATTTTTTTCCAAATTTTGAAAAACTAAAAGTGCACTTACAAAGTTAGCAAAATTTAATTTTGACGGCTCTTTAATTATTGGGGTATAGCAATCGAAGAAAACAATTTATCGCGCATACTCAAAAGATGGGCACAACAAATATGCAACAGCTGTGTTTTATGGTTTAACTCCCATACAAATTTCCATTCAAAGGCGTAAATTGCATATTAAAAAAAAATCAGAAAGCGGCAAGGCCAGTGTAATTTGATTCGGCTTGGCTGAAGATTCAACCCATCAAAGTAAAACTATAATTTTCCATGAAGAGTTTCTTGAAGTTTGAAGCATTTGGCTTATGAATACTGTTCAAGGCACTTATCCGAGTAACAGATGACGCTTTTTAAGATTAACTTTTCTATTAAGAATATGTATGGGGACAGAGTTCTAGTAAACCATTTATTTTATTTAATCTTTTACTGTAAAACCTTTAGATCAAAGAAAACAATAAAATTCTATATTGAATATTCTTTTTTATTTCACTATATTGTAAATAGGTGTACATTTCGATATTGTGAGATCGAAACATAACTGTTTTTGGAAACTGCACTACCCATGTTTAGCATGCAATAGTGCCAATTACGTTGTGCTCTGGATTCTCGACATTAATCTATATGTTGCTGGTGAAATATTCAATACGATGAAGAATAATTCACATCCGCTATTGTTGAGAACTGTTTCGTAATCGATTTCCATTATTTTTAGAGTAGTTGTGAGAATTTTTAGAACAGTTATATGGTGAACGTCCAATATTATAGGCATAACTGAGACGATGATGAATTTGGTGTAAAACGGAGAATTCAGTAATAATACCAATAATGATAATAATAATAATAATAATAATAATTAAAATGTAGTAGATTTCAAGCATAACTAAATAAAGAATGATAGTCTATATTTGTTTCCTTTATCACAATCAAAAGCACTAGCACTGACACAATCAAAAGCACTGGCAGTGGCTGGCTAGGCGAGACTGAAACTAAGAACACGTATATTTAAATGAAGGTGATCAAAAATACTTATTTTAAATTCATTACGGAGGAAGTGGTAGCAGCTACAGTAACCACTGCTAACACCATCCGCTGTTTCTAATACTGTGATCGTGAAACGTAGATATATAAAATCTTGCTGTTAACTCTTACAGTCTAGTAGAATAGCATAACCTAGGTCGACATTCATCTAAACTCTCACTCACATGCAGTAGAAATCGCGAGATGGAGGTGAGCATTGAGAACACAAGGACATAGTCCTTAATGATCTTAATGATCCTTCACGCTTAGAGTGAATTATAATTAAAACTGCAATGTAAGTAAACAATACATGTTTTATTTCAAAATTTTTATATTTTCCTTCTTAACTTTAAATATAATTTATGGCAACATGTGTTTAAAAATTATATCTATCAATTAGTGGCCATATTCAGATTCATCTTGTCGTCCTCTCTCCAGAAAATTTTACAATGTTCTTAGCAAAATTTCGAACTTTAAATCATAATTTTTTTCATCGAATATCGGCTATTTAATTTAAGCCTGTTCTAGCATTCGAACTTATTTGCATACACGTTGCTTTTAAAGTTGCCCCAGATTAAAGGAAAAAAAATTAGGATGTTTACACCCCATGAGTTCCTTGTATGGAATATTAAATTATACGCATTTTGCATTTAATTTGAACTTTTTGGATTGAATTAAAACTACTTCCTCGACAGCGCATAAACCACAAAGAATAAATGCACTTTTTAAAATCCGCTATATTTGTTTACCATAGCGACACTCTGGTGCTAGGTTCACTTAACAGCGTTACAGCTCATTCATTTATAACTCAGAATAGACAAAAATTATGTATATCATCATCTGGAGAATTACCTAATCGTTGCCACATGTTCTATTCAAGTACTATGATAAATTTAAAACGATGTATAAAAGAAATTAAGCATACACACACAAAAATAGGTACAGATTTCACAAACGATTCAGTATTTCTTATACTATTATTCAGGTCTCATTTCGCGAAAAAGAAAAGATACATAAAAACTCAAAATATCTATATTAAAAATTACGAAGTAAATCTTAAACACTTGTTTCCTCGAATAACTCCAGCACGGATTAAACATGATTTAATTCGTAACAATAAAAGAACGCGTTATCTTTATTGTTGCGAAGCTTAATTTCTCTAGATTGGCAACAAATCCACTATTCTGCTAAGTTTCAAATGTAAACATGACTGCTATATTAAAAATGATTAGGCACTTAACCAATTTAAAAGTTGCGTTTAAACATCTTTTAAATTGTTGATAATTCTACAAATCTTGCATACATATGTACTAAATGCCTAAAACCTTAACCAGAAGATAAGAACAACATAATTCAATAATTTTTAAAGCAAAAAATGCACAATTTACAAACATGCAAGAATAAAGGAAATGAACTTTCTGAGCCAAGTAACAGAGTGGATATATATGCAGCGTATTTGCATACATGTTGGTTTTAAGTTGCCTCAGATTAATCTGGGGCAACTTAAAACCTAGGTTAAAGTTATCCGAAAAAATTCGGATGTGTATATGTAATAATAAATAAGAAAAAGTCTGATGTAAATGACGAGCAGGAAATGAAGCAAAAGCATAAGACGATCACACACTGTCCTTGACCCACTGTTGAATTTAGAAGAGCGTTAGAAATAAATCCAGGAGCTTTTTTCCGACGTAGAGGATAAATCCTACCGGCTAATTAATAACCCTATTATTACCTCTGTACAGTTGTTCCTTTTACCCTCTTCATACAAGATAATGTTGAAGGCTCTCATTTCATGATGGAGTGTAATTTTTTTTATATTATTATTATACTTTTTTTTTTACTATGGAATGTAGTAGTGCAGTTCTCAAAGGCCAGTTACCTTATGTAAGGAACGGAGGCTTTTTCAAGTAACTGCCTAGGCACCCTGAGCCACCAGTGCAAAACACACTGGTTAGCTCAAGAGGCTAGCCCTAATGATTGTGCTTTAACGCTTTTCCTTTATAAAGGCTTCTTTGTCGCTACGCCTTTCTTTCTTTGACGGGGGGAATATGTAAGAAAAATAAAGAATATGTCTAAGATTAAATTAACAACGTAAATTTCTCTTCTCAATTCTAAAAATAATAACCTCTCTACGCACTGCGTCATTTCTAGATTGATCCATGTCATATGGCACTTACATAATTCTGATGATGTAAATGGAACTAAAAGTCAAGTAACCAATAATAATTTTACAGAAGTATTAACTATCCAATCAAAATGCATTGTAAACCAAAACTAACTCAGTCTGAATTGCGATTTCACCCTGAACGTAACGCACTTGCTCTTTACGCTTCGGTCTAGTTGGACTGCTGTCTGCTGCTTTCTTCTTTCTTACTGAAAATT
>KK121324.1:90773-113500 GCA_000611955.2 Stegodyphus mimosarum
ATATATATACATCCGAATTTTTTATATACTTTTGGTGCGGGCGATTCCAAATAAAATAGGAGGTGCACATCTACACGTTATAGCAGTCCTATATGCAAAATTGCAAAGTTCTGGGACTACTCGTTTTTGAGTTATGCGAAATACATACATACATAGGTACGTACGCACAGACACCACAAAAAAATCTCTTCAAAATCCATTTTAAATCAGTCCTTTCGTCTGCCCTTGCGTTCAGATATCACGAAAAAACATCGTTAAATTGCATTCGGTATCCCTCAAAATGGATTTTTTCGTTGAAATATGGTACCGTAAATTTTTCTCGATTACAATACTTCCTTTTTACTTTATACAAGGAAGTAAAAAGCTGCGCCCGTTAATTCGACGATCGCGACAAGAAATTAGTTGAAAAATCGGGAAATTACGCGATTATCTAAAATTTGCCTCAAGACAACCAATGTTCGGCGTTGAAAATTTTGAACCAAAATGTAAACTTATGAAGTACTTGGCTTGTTTTGTACGTTAAGAAAATTGGTGGTATGCTTGTTTTGTCAAATTAACAGAGTATTGACTTTCAAACTAAAATTGAACCAATTTCGCTCTTATTGGTGAAATATTACAAAGTAAAATCTCTACGTGTTGTCTATGCAACCTTAAAGAGAAAAAGGGAAAAAATCTGATTTAAAACAAATATTATTTATTGTTTAAATCGCAATTCTAATTTTACGCCAGCATACACATTCCTTGTCCGGTATCTAATAACTGACTTATTAACTAACTGACTAACTAAAATATTTTAAATTTAGAATTCATTTTCCTTTTTAAATTACGTCTGGCATTTTTAATACATCTGAAAATTATTAGACCCAAAACTATTTCCACCATTTCGTAAGTAAATCGTCTTAAATCATGCATAGGATAAATGGACAAAACTTTTCTTTTAGGGAATTAGATTAGAACCGTTGGCTCAACGAACTGAATCGATTCCATTTTTACGACTCGCCGCTCATTAAAAATCACCTTAATAAATAAGATCGGGAATGAGTGGTGAATTAAGAGCTGCGTGTGAGGATGGAAAGAAGAGGAAAGACAATCGAATGAGGGTTGCGACTGGAAGAACCAGTTCAGTCGAACTATTCACTGATTCACTAAATCTCTTACTTATGTAGAATTTAAAGAAATGAAAATCAATTTTAACATTTGCCAGTTTTTCAAAAAAATCGGGAAATGATAAAAATGAAACTCCTTTTTATAGTTGTGGAAAAGTAACATTTCCTTCCCCTTACAATAGGAATCGAGCTTTTTATGTACGCCGCTTCCACAAAGGCTGTCGGTTGGTGAATTCTCACTCATTTAATCCCTAAGATCTCTAGTGCTGCCCAACCCATATAGTGGTTAGTGACACTATTGCCGTATCAATGGGCACAGATTCTATTGCAAGAGTAGGCATGGATGTTTGATGTTTGTAAGCGTATTTTGTCACCGCGGCAATGAGGCACTAAAGTCCTCTAGAGGGGTTTGAGGGTAGGGGAAATCCGGTGAGGATCTTCAGACCGCTACACGGAGGGTTCTTTCTCAAAAATGGGGCAGACGCTTAACTGTCAGCTAGGTTCATCGATATCTTAGTCCCCCGTGGTATTACAAACGTGCTAGCCTAGCTTCTATTTGTACCTGTAAGATCGCTTCTCACTACTCTCAACAACTTTCGCCGCTGAGATTTTTGTTTAAAAAAAATCTGACGTGTATACCACATGACTTCCTTGTACGTAATATTAAATTATACTCAATTTTCCTGCATTTCATTTAAACAGACTGAATTAACAATTAACGAACTTTGAATTAAATCTACTTTGTCGAACACGCATAAACCGCAACAGAATAAATGCACTCTTTAAAGTTCACTATATTTATTTATCATAGCCACACTTCTGCGCTAGATTCACTTAACAGCGTTACACATTCATTTTATAACTCAGGGTGAGGAAAAATTATAGCATCTGAAGAATTACCACAAATTCTATTCAAAAACTCTAATAAATCTAAAACGACGTATAAAAGAAATAAAAAAAAAGAAAAGAAACAGTTTAAACAGTTTTTCATAGATGATTCAGCACCGCTTACCTAATGCTCATGCGCTACTAATTAATTCAGTTCTCACTTCGCGGTAAAGCAAAAATACAAAAAAATTCAAAACGTTTTCATTAAAGATTGAAAGATATAGAAAAACATAAAACACCAAGTACAGATAAGACAATTAAAAAAAATTTTACAATTAAAATTACAATTTGTACTCCAAAACAAGCTAATAACTTAAATGATAATTCCAGAATGAATAAAGCATGATTTAATTCGCAATAATAAAAGAAGACGTTACTTTGTTGTTGCGAAACTTAGTTTCTCTAGATGGGCAACAAATCCACTATTCTGCTAAGCTTCAAATGTAAACAAATATGGCCGCTATCATAACCAAAATTTACGTTTAGCCGCACTTAAAAAACTTTTAAATTGTTGATGAGTCCACAATTATTGCATGCAGCTTAACTATGGGCATAAAAATCTTAACCGAAAGATAAGAACAACATAATTCAATCATTTTAAAGCAAAAAGTGCGCAATTTACAAACTTATAAGAATAAAGAAATTGAGCTCAGTGAGCCGAGTAACAGAGTGGATATATATATGTACATATATTTAAACCAAACCGGATATTAGCCCCAAAAGGTAGGTTCTGAGCCATTAACCTCAAATAACTGTAATCCTTGACTACGAGAGTTAGTTTTTAGCGTTTTGAAATATGTATATATCAGTGGCGTGCGGTCCATATGTGCAGATGCACACCCTGGCAAATTTATGAGAGACAATAATTTTCTGCACCTATGTCTACCTATCTTTATATGGTATGTAATAAATATTATTTATAATATATTCAAATATTATATTGATTTGCTTCCTTGTATTCCCGCAGTGCGTGCGGTACTAGTTGCTGCACCACGTAGCGCGTTGAAAAGCAAAGGAACATAGGAAGTTTTGATGTGTACGCACTGCGCACTAATAGAAAATCACGCTTTATATATATGGGCTACTGGAGAAGCACAGCATACTAAACCACTGAGGCAAGTGCAGCTATTTTTCCTGCACTTGGCATTCAGAATGATCCGAAGGTACGGTTTATTAAGCGTTGTATTAGAGCGGGGATTTAGGTGCTGAAGCGCTTTTGGTTTTTTAACTGATTAACTGGCCATACGATTTTGCAGACGGTTAAAACTTAAATTTATATATTGTAAGATTTTGTTTTTATGGAAATATAAAATAAGTATTTCATCAATATAAAGGGAAATGTTTTAGTGTGGTATAGTAATTTCGCTGATGTATTATATTTATAGAAATAATTCGCTGAAAAACAAGTTTGTTTTTTATGAAAAAGAAACCAATTTTAACAGAACAGTCCAAATTTTACCATTCATTGTGTCTTACAGACAGTACATAAGTTATATCTGTAACACCATATACCTGGTTTTGTTTTAAAAAATTGCCAAGATGTTTTTCGCAGAATATATGATTTCCAAATGTTAAAAACAATTAATAAATATAATTTAATCCACTGACCGAACAAGAAACAGTTCGTCCTATTGTGCCAGCGTGCAGTGAAAACCTCCGCACGTGGAAAAGTAACTCCGCACGTTCGGTTTGTCGACACCAATGAGCATCCTGATGACTCATCCGGATGTCATCAGGCTAACAATGAGGCATCGCAACGGCAGGCACCGTGTGGTGCGCTGATATGACACCATACAACACAAGACCTGATTTTTGCTTCAGTGCTAGTAGAATTCTCATAAGTTTAGCTGTTTTTATAGTTATACCTCGACTACTCGTAGGTAAATATTTTATTTACTGTATTCTTTAAATTTATATTTATAATAAATAACCCATTTCAGAATGGAGAACTCAGATGTCTCAATAATTAAAGATTTATTGGAAAATCCATTTTCGAGACGAGACGTTACTACAAAAAACGAAATAGTTAAATTAAGTAGACCGATGCCGATATTATGCTATCGCAAAACTTTAAGATTAAAGGACAACAGTGTGTACGACATTTTCAAAAATCTATGTATGAAAAATTTAAATGGTTAACCGGTTGTACTGAATTGAATAAGTTGTATTGTTGGCCATGTTTACTTTTTGTTGTAATTGAAAAGGATAAGAATATTTGGACAAAACAAGGTTACAGTGATTTAAAATCATGTTCACGAAACTGCAAAGAAACATGAAAAAACACAATCTCATATAAATGCTTTAATACTATTAAAAACATTTGGTACCGCCAGGATAGATTTAATGTTAGATCAACAAAAGGCTTCATTGATTGTTCAACACAATGAAAAAGTAACAAGAAATAGAAATATTCTCAAGAGATTAATAGGTGTAGTTTGTTACTTAGCAAAACAAGAAGATGCATTTCGTGGACACAATGAGAATATAAATTCCCTTAATCGAGGAAATTATATAGAATTAATAACTTTAATTAGTAAATATGATGACCTTTTAGCAACCCATCTAAGAACTGCAACTGTATTTTCTGGAACCTCTAATAGAATACAAAATGATATTATTGCATCGATAAAAAATATTGTAATTTCAGAAATTAGAAATGAGGTAAAAGAAACGCCATTCGTTGCTATTATGCTGGATGAAACATCTGACATATCTCACAAATCGCAATTATCGGTTGTGCTACGATATGTTAATAATTGTAGTGCACCAGTGGAAAGATTTTTGTTTTTTAAAGATGTTAGTGGTGATCGTTCAGCGGAAGCTTTGTGTAATGTTGTGCAAGAAACGATTTTGAGTTGGGGGTGTGAGAATAAACTGATTGCTCAAACGTACGATGGGGCGGCAGTCATGGCAGGAGCGTTGAATGGGACGCAGAAAAAAGTAAAAGACATTTTCCCAGAAGCTATGTTTGTGCATTGTTGCGCACATGTACTTAATTTAGTTCTGTCGCAATCTGTATTGTTTATAAAAGATTGTAAATTATTTTTTGCAACAATTTCTGGCATAGCCTCATTTTTTTCGGTGTCTACAAAAAGAAATCATGTTTTAAATGAAATTATTAAAAGAAAATTTCCAAAATTAGCTACAACACGTTGGAATTATTCATCTCGTTTGGTAAATACCATAAAAAGCGAAAGGCAAGGCCTATCTGATTTATTTGAAAATATTATTGAGAATCCAGAAGGCTGGGATAACGATACAATTAATATTGCAAAGAGTTATCACATGTTTTTTGAAGAATTTAACGGTAATTTTCTCCTAAATATTTTTGCCAAAGTGTTTAGTTATACTGATGTTCTATTTGACATTTTACAAAAAACTAACTTAGATATAGCATATTCTAGTCAAAAAGTAGAGGAAGTAAAAGATGCAATTCAAAATATGCGAACTTCTGTTGCATTTGATGAAGTTTATGAAGAGACTATTTCTGTAGTGGGTCCCCCAAATTTAAAAAAACGTCGTGTAAATTTACAAAACTCAAGTGTAGACCAAGATCAACATTTTAAAAATTTATATTATGAAATAATGGACACTATTTATTGTCAATTAGATGTCCGTTTTAAAAAATTAAATTCGCTCAAATTTTTTGAACTATTGAATTTCAGTTTTTTTAAGAAATATCAAAGTAAATTTCCGGATGAATGCCTTAATTCGTTAAAGAACGCTTATGCAAAACATTTCGATTTTGTAAAGCTAACCAATGAATTATGCGTTCTTTATCGTAGTGAGTCATACCACGAAATGAATTTATCGAAACTTATTCAGCATATAATGCTGAATGATTTGACAGATGCCCTAAGCGAAGTAAATAAATTGGCACATTTAATTTGTACAATTCCATTTTCAACTGCTTCGGTGGAGAGATCATTTTCAGCATTGAAAAGAGTAAAAAATTATGCACGCAATACAATGAGCCAGGATAGATTAAGCAATTTATCTCTAATAACAATAGAAAAAGAAATGTTACACTTATTACAGTCAAAACCAGAGTTTTATGATCATGTAATTGATGATTTTGTTAGTAATACGGATAGACGTATGGATTTTGTGTACAAATGAATAATAAAAAGTTAAAGAAGTGTTTAATGTGCATTTTTATGGTTTTATTATTATTATTGTTGTTGTTCTCTGCACACCCTGCATGAAAACCTACCGCACGCCACTAATATATATATATATATATATATATACATATTTATACACTTTTGATGCGGTCAATTGCAACCAAAATGCGAAGT
The DNA here is from genome assembly GCA_000611955.2 of Stegodyphus mimosarum. NCBI lineage: Eukaryota > Metazoa > Arthropoda > Arachnida > Araneae > Eresidae > Stegodyphus > Stegodyphus mimosarum. The sequence continues at coordinate 97,066 of KK121324.1, forward strand.
GCATATCTACCTGTTATAGCAGCCCTATATACAAAATTTCAAAGTTCTGAGGCTACTCGTTTTTGAGTTATGCAAAATACACGCATACATACGTACGTACGCACAGACTCCACGAAAAAATCTCTTCAGAATCAAATTTAAATCAGTTTTATAATTATTTGGGGGAGAAAGTGTCCTTTATTCTGTCCTTACTTAGGAATGTCACTTAAACACATCGTTAAATTGCATTCGATAGTGGTCAAAATAAATATTTTCGTTGAAATATGGTACTCGAAATTTTTCGCGATTACAATACTTCCTTTTTACTTCGTACATGGAATTAAAAATACGATATTAACTATCATAGTTTTCTTTTAAATGTAATAAAAAATCGTATACTTCTCTCTAAGAAGGTTGTGTATAAAAAAGGCAGTGTAATTAGAATGCTAAATTTAAATATTGGAATCATTTTTGGTGTTGCATATACGTATATCATTAAGTAAAAATAACTAGTGGCAATTATTTTTGCAGGATACTTTAATTTTGCAGTGTCTTCTTTAATTTTCTAATCCATCAACCATTTTAATAAATTTGGGTTCGACATTTAGTCCCATAACTGCATGCTGACAAAAACATCCTTTTATAGTATGTGTAATTTTTTGCAAGTTTTTATCGCATTTTATATTGTTGTTGTTTCAAGTGTTCTGTCGTAGAATGATTGATTGATAGTAGTGAACATAAAAGCACTCATTTAAGATTTATCCGGTTTTTGTTTACGGCTTTCATTTAGAGAACAATTTCCTTATTTTCGGTTTTAGTCTTGCAGGATCCTCAATATTTTTATTTTAGTTTCATTTTTCTTTTTCTTCGCATCCGAGATAAGAGAAAGAGGGGCGAAAGACGGTAGAGAGCATCCGCTTTTTTCCGGAATTAATGTGACCTCATTTGTTCTAGTGACGTCACTATTAAGAAGTCGCTTGGTGACAGCTGGTTGCCATTATTCAAAGTCCAATACCAAAGTCTTGAATCAATCGAATACGTTAACACTGTATGTAATAATTTCTTCTGCATATCTTTGTAATCTTCTTGACTTCCGCATGAAAAATTTCTTAATTAAAATATGCATAAGTAAGCCGAAAGAGATTCGAAAGCTTCAAAAGAGTTCTGTTTTAGTACTTTAAAAATAATTTTAGCTATTTAAATACAAATTTTTTAAAATTCTTCAGCATTAATAAGTTGCTATGATTTGATCATTTCATAAAAGACGCAATATTCATAAATTCATTAGAAAGCAAAAATGCTTGAATAAATCGCATGAGTTATTTATTTGATTTCATGGATGATTTGTGTTTTAATTAAAACTGTAATAGACAAAAAACTCAGATTAAAGCAAATTTCGTCATAGATTATAACAGTGTTTGTTTACTAAGCGAAATATTGATTATTATGAAGGGCGTCAGGCGTCTTTATGCAGAATCTGATTTTAGGGAATTTAATCTTAGTGTAAGCTCAGTTTTGATAATTAATATAAGAAATATTCTGGATATGTCCGACATTTCTCCTACAGAGGCGTATCTTTTAAATGACATATTACCCAAGATATATTTCCGCAATGTTTTATTTTTATTATTTATATAAAATATATTAAGTACAGCAAACTTATTAAATATCAGTTCCATAACAATACTTTAGTTTTTGCATAATCCCATAGTGGACTTGAATTCATTCTGCTTTAGCTCTGAAATTATTAGGAATTACTATTCTGAATAAATAGGAAGTGCAATCTTAGGAAATTCCCAAGGAAATAGTGTCACCAATGGTCGAGTACTGAATACTGGTAGCTACTACCTTGCTCGAACACGAAGGAAAACGAAGGATAACGGGCTGGCTGTGTGATTAGTTTTGCGGTATTCCTCGGGTGTAACGTTATTACGAACCAGGTTTCCTTAAAAACTGTTCAACGAAGACATCTCTCCTTTTAGGCAGATAGTTCTCGCATGCTTTCCACATTCTAATAAACAACCAAAATATGTAAACAAGGAATATTTTGCTTCTTAGTGCTGTATTAATTCATCAGTACTTTAAGAAAAATTTATATACAAGGTGTCTGCTAATTCACTGTCCATATTGGACCTAGTGGCTGGATATAGGCAGTGTAACCAGATCAGAACCAGGCCAGTGAAATTTTTAATATACATCTTCATTGAATAAACGATCACAAATCTTTATTTACTTATTAAACACTCCAGTTTTACCAGAAGCTCTACTGAGAAGGGTATGAATACAAACTTATTATAGGTAATTATTCCAGTCTATCACTGCTTTATTTTGCTATTCCTTTTCTCGTTTCACAGACTTTAATTCCCTTCACCAGGTATAAAAGTACCGGAATGCAGTAACAAATGTGATTCTCGAACCACGGTTATTTTTAAAGCTCTTTTCTTTTTACACATTTTCTCGTTGCATCGCCATTGGTTACCAGTTTTCAGATCAAGTACCATATCTTGTCCATGAATACAAACCTTGTTTTGATGGTAGGATTGCATAGCTTTGAAAATACACCACCACTTGCTATTCATAAAAGGCCGGTCACGAATTTTAATTTTTGTTTCAAAATGCAAGCAAAATACAACAATAACTGTCATTTTATGTATTTTTTCATAAAAATAAAACGCGCTTTCTCAGGAATTAGTTGGCGTAAAATACAGATGTTATGAAGCTACTATGACGTCACGCTTATCCATAACCGTTAAATGCCTCTGATTAGCGAGAGTTACAGCATCGATTGGATAATGCGCAAGAGCCTTCGTTTTTTCAAAACGTAAATCTTACGTTTTTTAATCTTATGTTCTTTAATGCATGATCTCAAGACTCTGCTTACTTGACCAACGTAAATTAAGCTACAGTGAGAAAAAATAGTATAGATACTCCAGGAGATGATATCAGGAAAAATTTTTTTAAGTATCGAATTACGAATATTTTTAGCCGAGAAAGGCTATTAGTCTCGAAACGGTATTTTGCATTTAATCACTTTAAATGTCCGAATCGCATTCAAAATTGTAGCCACCAAATATTTTCACCCTGTATTACGTTTAAAGTAACTAAATAATGACGAATTTGCATGAATTTATATATCCATATATGTTTCTGGCATTCTGAAAACACAATGGTACTTAGAGTCGTCGAATTTTCAATAACTAGTCCGCCACTCGAAGATGGGCATCTGGAATTTGGATGTTGGGATTTGTTTTATTGTCTATTTCAAGTTTTGTAAAACGGTAACGAATGTTGATTAAAAAAACACAATTTCAAAGCGAGTAGTGGCAACAATGTGAGGAATAAAAATTGTTTATCTCTAGCGTGCGAGACTGTCTATCGGAAATTCTAAATTTTTTCTCTTGTTAAATACTTTTAGCTTAATGTGGGTTAGTCTAAATGCTCTTGAAACATCTATGTGTCTGTAAAGGGAAAGAAAGAACATCCATTTGGGAATAACATAAAATCTGAAAACTTTCGTTTTTTTTTTTTTTTTTAGCAGGGGGAAAAATACGAAAGTTAGACTTCTGTGAAATAGATGCAATTTTATAGTTAAGTGAAGGAAAGAAAAGATTAATTACTGAATTCTGAAAATCATTCAAAACGAAGGACTTTTTTTTTCTTTGGGTGGGGTGGGTGGGAAGGAAATTTTGATTCTTTAGTGCTTGGTCAAAAGTACGAGGTCAGGAACCTTTTTCAACTGCAGCCACTCTGCCACTCTTAGGTACTTGAGTTACAAGTCAAGAGCTGACTTGGAGGTGCAAATCTAGAATACACGAAAAACGAAGAAGGAAATGAAGCCGGATTCTGCATGGTAGAATGACAGTATCTAATGTGTGGTGGAAAATAAACCGATGAAGATTTATGATACGCACTACTAATGATTTCAGACCTACTATGCATACTATATAGAAAACCTTTATCAGTTTGCTGTCATTTGTTTTCTGTTCTCTGCCGCCATTTTTACCCTTGCAGCTAGAAAAGAAGGGTGTTTATAGTCTATGAAGTATAAGTCTTGTGAATTTACACACATTCCATCAATTCTTATTGCTAGTTATTATTACATTTAACATTTGTTCTTCTAAGTGAATTTCTTATTATAAGTGATAAATCTTTATAAAATAACATTTTGACTACCTTAATAGAAAAACTAGCCGTATGGAAAAGAAACGACAGAAAAACGTATCCTACGACTATGAATCATTATTCTCTGCATCAGTTCGAAATAACATTGAAAGTCGTTGAACGTAATGACTAATGAATGATTTCTGCTACTCGAAAACATTTAAAGAAAAGCGAATGGAATGTCTTTCTCAAGTTCGTTTGTTTCTAAACTGATGCAAACTTCTCTATTCCTGAGCAAATAAGTTTATATACATTTAAAGAGTGAGTGTTACTTTATATTATATATCTTAAAAATTTATCATTTTGAAAAAACTAACAAGGGCTGAATGTAGAAGTAATCTAACATTCAAATCGATAATGAAAATATTTAAGAACACTGACATACGAAATTTTAAGCATCTTCAAATTTTAAAGTAATCTCTTTTGGGATATTTTAATCTAAGCTGCAATGCAATCATCAGAATTTACTATACATTTAGCACTTTCTTAGTTGAATCTGCATCATTTTATCATTCGAAATGCGTTTATGATATATTTTAAACATCCTCTAGCACTAATCTAATTTAGAATGATATTAAAAATTGTTAATTAAGGAACATGAAAACGAAGTGATATGAATCGGTACATTTATTGATTGCTATTTAGCAATTAATAGTAGTAATTATTAATTTTAGAGATATTTGCCATGCATCGGAAAAGAAATTACGCATTTTCTTCAATTTTTACAAAGATTAGATACTGATCGCTGAAGAAATATAGAAAATCAAGAGTGCCTTCGCCCGGATTAGGACAGGACATGCTTCCAATTACATCACGGGGGCACGCGATAAGGAAGCAAAAATTTCCTTACATTCCCCCCTCCTTAAAGGACAACTTGGCAGGAGTAGGACCGAGTCGCTAAATTTAGGTGATGATCAATTATCATCTATCCCATTTTAGCGCCACTGTAAAGTAATTAAACATTTATCGGAGCAAGAAATATGAAAAATCAAAAGTGCTGTAGCTGAAATTTGAACTTCGGACCTTCTGATTACTAGTCTAACGTGCTTCCAGTTATCCCAAGCGACACATGCTGAGTAAAAATAAGTCCATAAACTTCCACTACCAACTTCTAAAGAAACTCTTCAGTTGCATAGTAAGATAAAATCATCATACTATATTATAATCTTCAGAGAAAAAGTATTAATGAGAAAGTCAAAATGTGCATAACATTAGGTATTTTCATTTGGATAAAGCAAATGGCTTCACAAAAGCACTCAATAACAGTTAAATTGCATTTCCTACAATTGTAGAAAAATACGGTACCCCAAGACTAAAAGAAACTTATTCTACTATTCGTATTTTAAAATAATATGCATTTTTGATGCTGATTTAGCATACTGCTGTATGGATATATAGATGTACTCAAATTGCATTAAAATTAAGTGATTACGCAATTATCTGTCGTGTTTTTTGCTGTTGATTTATTCTGTTTGACAACGTAGTTTACTGTTTCACTGCCTTTGTCACTCTATACCAGGCGTCCCTAACCTTTTCGTGTCTTAATCTGCGTTCAGAGGGCGATATAAAGGGAATAAGTAGTTTAAGCCGAGCTGCGTTGCTAGGCACCCAGTCTGTACTATGTCACAAGATCTGATTTAAGGCTCTTAGCATAAATTCAAAGTTTTCATCTTTACGCCGACTTGGGATAAGCTTCGACCAATCAAAGTGAACACGCAAAACCTGAATAGGGAAACAGAGCCGGAAACCTATTGCACATTCACGCATGCTCAACTCTAGTTTCTCTAAGTGGGTGGGGCTTAGACCCTGTGTCGTAGGCGTGAACGGAATTCTCGCATTTTATTCTTTGTGACTATGCCTCTGTGACATTTACATTGCCGTCTGAACGCAGCCTAAAAGCGCATTCTAGAATATCCGTTGCATGGCAGGCACCATTTAAGTTTTCAAGGCGAATCTTTGGTTGGTTAGAGCTAATAATACATGCACTTAAAAAGAGGTATCAGTCGTTTTTCACTTTGTCCTGGTAGCTATGTTGGATGCAATTCCTTAAAATAAGAAACTATGATTTTTAAAGAATGAGAAAATAGGATTTTATTGAAAACTTAAACATTTTTATTGTGATTGCATAACGGCGGGCACACGTTAGGTTAAAAGATGGGCGAGCGCCATGGTGCCTGCGGTATAGAGCATAAAGCATAGATATAAACTGTATAGAGCAGCCCGTCATGGTGCTCTATACAGTACAAATTTTATCATGTTGTTGTCTCATTTCAAATTTACCTTCATCATTATTTTCAAAATTGTAATAAACAATCCAGACAGTTTTTCCAATGTGTCATTAATATCATCATCCTTGACCATTGTGGAGATAACTTAATAATAATTCATTATTCCATAATACATTTTTGAGAGCTTATAAATCATTAGGCTAAATTAACGCTGCCTGCAGTAAATGAAATGCTGCCTTTAATATAAGTAAAAGATGAAATTAAAAGCAGACAGAAGAAACCAATAATCTTTGTTATATAATCGATTGAAAACACCTTGAAAAGTTCGAGAGCTGCAGTATTTATTCAAACTGCAGCTCTCGAGCTCATACATATAAATAAATCTGCATTCAGAAGAGGTAAAGAATGTGGGAACATTCCTGGAATTTCATCGCTCTCTTGCTATCCACTTTGACTAAATAAACAAATTTATTCAAAGAATGCTTGCAAATATACTGCAGCGATAGAACGCAATAATTGTAAGTTCTTTCTTCAAATAATAAAGAACATACAGGAGATAGATATTGATATGCAATAGTATGAATTATGCAAACATTTGTAGTTATGTGTGTTCGTTTTCAAGTATTTATATTGTTTACATATGTATTTTAGTGCATTTAGTATAATAATTTTGTGTATTGTGTAGTTTAGCTTAATGGAATTTGCCGTCATATAATATGTATCTTTTAGTTTACTTCATATATTTATGTACTCTAATTCTTAATACATTCATATTTGATTTGTAAACATAAATCAGGAGGTACGAGCTGAATTCCTGTTCATGATCCTTGGTGAAAATTTATGTCTTCATGCCGACGTTTGGATAGTTCTTTGGCAGCTGGCGACATTCTGGAACTTTCGGAAGAGTCGTTTTTGAAACCCTGTGAGCAAATGTTTTCTCGAATTTTTCTTTTTCGAAGTGTTTAGCTTCCTCTCGTCAGCAAACCTACAAATAAGATGTGTCAGCTAATTTGTTCAGTTTGGGGTTTTTTGGAATATTTGATTATGGCAAAGCATTCCATGGCTATTAGCATATGGAAAGGGATGCGATCGTGAAGGACATTCTAAGGGAAACTAGCTCGCATATACGATACACATGTAGAAAACCACGAACATGCATTAAATACCCGGAAACTGTTGCATTTTCTCGAACGTGCTCTTAAGCCTTATGTGGTTTTAAGATCTATCTAACAATTGAAAGATTCGTGATTGAAATTTTGACTAGGTCAAAGTGTATTTCCCACATTTCGTAAACCCGACCTAATAGTATCTATATTCTAATGAAATCAATGATTCGTTGCTGCTGGCAAAAGACATCTGTTAAAGTAGTTACATCGTTGAAGTCAAAATGCAAATGAGGCATTTATTCATTGTCTAAGGGAAGTTAAATATTCTTTCTCACCATAAATGCATAATGATCTGAGAGCACTGCATACATTATAATGATTACTGAGATGGCGCATTTTAATGTGTTAAAATACTTAGGAATTTATTTAGTTCATTATGTGGATCATTTATTTATGCTTCCAGAATTTGTCTTATTTAGTTAAAATATATCGAAAAGTATTAAAAAATGAACAATATGCTGCCAAACTGCTTCATCCAAATGATTAGGGTACCGGAATATTTAAATGTGATACATTTTAACATAGCATTTGGAAGTTAAAAACTGAGGGCTAAAAACCAGACCTATTTCTTCAAAATAAGGTCTGGTTTCTGGGATCCGTTTTTTAAAAACTACTTTTGACCAACCAAAATTTTCATATTTAAGAAAAAAACTCTTTCTTCAGTAATATATTAAAGTATAAACATAAATAAAATAAAAATAGCTAAAGATTTCTGTGTTTAAGTTGAGTTTTGCAAAATATTAAATTAAATTTTATATTTAACTTATGTTGATTTACATCTTACAACAGTTCTTTATTACGAAACCATTATTAGTGAACGGTATGACATTTCTGATTAGATGTTAAAGCTTAAAGAATGAATGAGTTTATTAAATTAAAAATCATAAATGATAAGCAGCGAAACATACTTTGCAGTTTAATCGAATTTTTTGGATGAATGAAAATCATCACTCTTAAGAATTAATCAGATTTAGGCGGAAAAAAACGTTATAAGGGTGGATTCTGTAGCAAATAAAGTTTACATACGACGCTAGAAAATCTTTTATTAATTATACTACTTCTGTGAATATTAATAAAATATATCATTAAGAATTACGTGGAACATTGATAAATCAGTCCACGAGCGTTTTTATTCGAACAGCGGCCGAAAGGTAAAGTCACTAAACGCTGGGAGTTCGGTCTGGATTTCGAATCCCAGCGAACGGGCTTACTTCAGGGCGTTTTGGTGGTTTTCTCCATGAGTAACATGTATACGAGCTAGTCTCTCTTAGAAGGTCTTTCACAATCGTATCCCTCCCCTTAGACAGATAGCCCTCGAGGACTTTTATATAACGAAATAAGTCAAACGAAACCACTCAGTTTATCACACGCAAAGCGGTGACAATTTAGTTTGCTTTCACTAAATATGTTGGTTCTTAATAGCATCTGTACTATCATTTCCTCCTTAGTCACGCAGCTTGATCTGTACAGATAGTTATGTACATTTTTGAGACCAGCATAGGATAGAAGTAGGCTGAACGGAACAGCAGAAGTTGTCTGTTTGAAGTGCGATAGTTCGAGTCTGACCCTAGGGATGCCTTAACGATGGAGACAATAGAGCTTTATTGGTTTTATAGCTATCTGCCCAAGAGAAGTGATATCTTCGTGGAGAACTTTCTAAGAGAAACTGGTTCGTTGGGATAAACCACGAAAACGTTTATTCGTCTGAGATCGTATCCATATTGCCCGTTCTCCTGGAATCGAATCCCTGTCAGAACTACTAGTGTTTAGCGACTTTACCGCTCGGCCGCTGGTGGGTCCAGGAGCTACATCAGAGCTATTGGTGATTACTCTTAATCCTGAATGATATATAGCTTTCAGTGAGGTAACTGCCTAAAACAGTGAGCTGCTTTTGAAAGTTTAGCACATTAAAATTTAGATAGAATTGTGCTTCTTCCTATAGTAAAATTAAGATGTGAATCTTATCCTGAAATTAATGTTTAGTCATGCAGACTATTACTTGTATAATAAAATTCTATTCTGAAATTCAAACACATTAAAATTTAAGTTGAAATTTATTGTGTTGTTGTCTGCATGAATCTTGAAATATCACTTTCATCACGAAAATTCATGTATGGAATTCATTGGATCATAATGTTTTCAGAATCCACAGAGCTAGCAATAAAATTATGAAAACAAGCGCTCTCAAATCCAAGAGTATGTATCATACTAGAGTCCGACGGTTCGTGAGTGTAGTACCGGTAACGTTAAATTAGGGATAAATTGTGATGAAAAACTGAAATAATGATATAATATTTTAAAACTATTGTTACGATTTAGTGAAATAACTCTGTGTAAAATTATGCTATATTTTGAAGGTATTTAGCAGTTCAGCAAAAATGCTCGAGGGAAAATAAGGTAAAACTCTCAGTTGGTATAAGCATACATTAAATCCTTAGTTGGTCTTGTCGGTTCACCGAGATGTACATACGAAAATTTTAAACAAGCAGGGATGAAAGCATTTGTGTCCGAATGTAATAAAGTAAAGTTAGAAAGGGAATTGTACAGTAGAATTCAAACGGAGGGATCGGAATTGACAAATTTTATTGCAAGAAAGACTGAAATTTGTAGACGGTTGTATTCCGTTTAGGATGAAAATAAAATTTTGGAACAGTGATTCCATCACTGATGCCTAAAGAACAGGATTTTATTACAATTACAAATCCAAAGTCATTAAAGAGCTGTCTGAGTTAGCCATGAAATACGAAAATTTAGAAAATGGGTACTAAAAAAACAGAGGAATCTTTCTCCGCAGTTTTGAAACGAAAAACAAAGAGTGTTTTTTTTTTTTTTTTCAAATTTACCGTGAAAGGTCCATGCAATAGTGCTCGCCAAAAAAGCTAGGAAAGGTATATTGCATCGAGTGGATGTCGTACACCCATAAATTGCGAAAACTTTCCTAAGTTGAGTAAATACACATGAAGGAAAATTTAGAACTTCCTTATTAGAAAATATTTTAATGGCATAACTGCTAAACCGTTAATAATTTCAGGGAGCGAGAAAAATTCTAATAACTCGATTTTTCTTCAAGTACTATTTTCGGAAGTGACGGGAATGGAGGTAATCGACGCTCAAGTCACAGAATAAATTTTGGGAAGCTTAAAATTAAATGTTATAGTTAATTATGAATCACAATATTTTTATTAGTGTTGAAAGGAGTGTGTAAATGTAATTTTTAGGGGTCGACACTTTACAAAAAGTTAAATCTAAACTGGATTTCAGTGAAAATTCTTTAACATTGCACATGATATAAAGAAAGAATGAGCCGATCTTTTAGATAAAAGTGTAGTTAGATCAGCTTGTGGAAAGCGATAATAGAGAAACAAAGGTCACAAATAAGTATACTGGTACTGTTTAGTAAAAAAAATAGTCTCATGCAAGTCATGAAATAGACGCAGGGAAAAATGTACCATGCAAGTCAAAAACTTATAGATATGGCACAATGACTGGAAACGTTATAGAAGAACATATAAAAGATACCGAAACAAAATAATTATGCAAATTTCAAGTTCATATGCAAGTTAGCTGTATTTTGTAGTTAAAAGTATGATTATTCGGTTACGGATTATCAGGCATGGAGGTTCGCAGGAGATTACAGAAAATTAAATAAATTTATAAAATACCCAGTTTATGCCTTGCCGATTATGGAAGAAATAATTAGGGAAATAAAAAAGAGGTACATGACGGCGCATCAGGTTATTTCCAAACACCGCCGAAAACAGCGCGGACGAAAACGTCGCGGAGAAAACAACGCAAGGCGAAAACGTCGTGGTACAAAACATCGTCGTCGAAAATAAAGCGACAACTTGGCAAAAACTTGGCAGCTTAAAAATATCGTCGTCAAATATATCGTTGTAAAAAATAAAGTACCAACAAATCATCGCATGTAGATAACGTCGCAGACATGAGTTTTTCAGGCTTTAATAATTGTAAAATTTAATAATTGTAAAAACTCTCATAATGATTTGTGAGCCAATGATGGAAAGAAGGATAGTTTTTACTTTAATATTTTTATTAATTATTAAATATTTGCTGAAAATGTAAAATGGAACTTAAAATTAATTAAGAAAATTAATGCAACTTGTAACAATTGCTGGAATTTTTAAACTGACATAGATAACAAACAAAGCTCATTAATAAATTATTTTTTATAAAGTTTTACTGGTAATTTTCCATGAAAAGTATAATTTAAAAAAGAATAGAAAACGAGAGATAAGTAACTGCATGAACTCATCTATAAAAAATAGCTAAGTTAATTATGAGATTATTTTCTTCACTTTTGTTAATCTGATACTCTTACAGTGAAATTTATTTTCCGTTTTGTTTAAATTTCTTATTTTTTAAAAATTTATTAGTTAATAAAAAATATGAAAGTAAAAAATTATCCTTCTGTCCACCTTGCACTCACAAATCATTACGCGAATATCCATTTACAATTATTAAAGCCTGAAAAACGCATGTCTGCGATGTTATCGCCATGCGATGGTTTGTAGGTACTTTATTTTTGACCACGATTGCCAATTTTTTGAACCGCTTTATTTTCGACGACGACGTTTTGTACCACGATGTTTTCTCTGGGCTTTATTTTCTCCTAGATGTTTTGTACCACGACGTTTTCGCCTTGCGTTGTTTTCTCCGCGACGTTTTCGTCCGCGATGTTTTCGGCTGTAACCAATCTGAGGATGTGGTTAAAACAGTTTTTATTATAAAATCAGGCACTTATGGATTTCTTTGTTTGCCATTAGTTTTAAGTGGTAGTCCAGTTACATTCCAGTGAGCCATGGACTTCATTTTAAGGCCAATGTCGGGTAAAAACTGTTTTATTTATTTAAATGGCGTACTAGTAAGAGCAGAAATGTTAGAAGAGCATGTTAAAGACATTCGAAAAGTGTTCTCGCTATTAAGAGCTACAAGACTACGAGTAAATATCGGAAAATGTAAATTTGCCTGTAAAGAATTAAAATTTTTGGGGTTTAAATTAACACACGAAGTAATAAAAAGTGACGAGTAAAAAATTCTTGCTTTCAAGAACTTTCTCTGTTACAGCTAAAAAGAAAAATGACCGGATTAAAGTGGTCAGAAGAAGCAAACAGGGCATTTGAACCTCATAAACAAGCTTTAATTTCAGCCACGGTTTAAAAGTTTCTGACTTTAATAAATCATTAGAAATTTATACAGATGCCTCAAATTACTAAGTGCGGTATTATTGCAAGAAGATTACCCGATAACGTATTATAGTAGAACAATGATGCAAACAGGCAGAATATAATTATTCAGTAACTGAGAGAGAAGCACTAGCATGTGCATGCGCACATAAAAAATAACTGAGTTTGTTTGGAAAACCACTTAAAATATCTGCAAATCTTGAGGCTTTGATAAAACTAGACTGCGAATGGATTTTACATTTGGACTACTAAAGAAACTTCTCTCTATATAAAATATAATGAAGTCTTTCATGCTGTTTTTCTGTTGAACAGACAACGACATTTTCCACTGCCAGACAATAGAAACTCAAAATAAGTTGCATTTTCAGCAGACTATGTTAAAACGTGATACAGATAATTAAATTTATCCTGCACAACTCTTTAGGAATTCAGCCGCCCTTGGTATTTACTGGTCGCCTTGAAAGAGATTTAAAGAAACGCAAATACGATATATAACGAGATATAGTTACATACTAAATCTAAACTTAATGGACCTTCGCAATATTTTTTCTGCTCCATGAGTACATTGGTTCAGACTATAATGGTATTTGTTTCGATCTATTTCTTTGGCATCTCTCTACAGATTCATATTATTTCGTCGTAAGATCAGCTGGGCTCCTTTTTTTTCTATTTTCTGTTTGGAAATTAACAATGATATTCTTTATTTTATTCCAGTTTGGAAACCCAAATTATGAATAAAAATTTTAATTTATTTTCGCGTGATTACTCGGAATTTTAAATAATCGTGTTAAGTCCTTAAAAAATTATTCAAACTGACTAGATGCTGTAGTAATTAAAACAAAATAGATGCCACATGATTGCCTCTATTTTGTTTTAAACAAAATATCTGATATGGACACTACATGACTTTCTTGCGCGGCCTAATAAATTATACACATATTTTGCCGCATTTCATTTAAACTTATTTCGTAGAATTTTATTAGAGATATAATTCTCATTCAAACAATTCAGTTCTCACTTCGCGACAATGGAAAAATGCATAACAATTCAAAACGTCTTCATTAAAAATTGTAAACTACAAAAAACCTAAAACATCAAGTACAGTTAAGAGCAGTTAAAAAACCAATTTTTAAAATTAAGAGTTTCTGCGCCAAAAACAAACATTTCAACTATTGAGCAAGATGGCAATACGTTCGATGCGCAAAACTGAAAGTCAACGTTTGGTCCTAGCGCAAAAAGATACTAAAGTTGGCCGAAAATAGAGACCTCAATAGGCCTAGCGCCATTTAAACTGTTAAATTGATGCTAATTCTACGACTATTGCATGCAGCTTAACTATTAACATAAACATCTTAACCAGAGCATAATTCAACCGTTTTTAAAGCACAAAATGGACAACTTACGAATGTATTTGAATGAAAATATTGAGAGCTCATCGAGCCTGGTAACAAAGTGGGAATATATCCTGTTACCAGGCTTGGTGCTCGTATATGACATTTTTAATACGTAGTCGTGATGGCTGAGTAAACAGGCGAACAGATAAGGCCGACACGAATCAGTTTTGATCAGTCCCAATCTTTATTTCACGCATATAAAACTATCTTAGTAGATATTTTTCCACTCATAATGAAATACAGTAAATCCTATGTGCACTGATTTAAACGTAAACGCATCTGAGAAGCGAAGCAATAGGGGGTAAATTAGCAGCGGTGAAGCTAGCAGAAGAATGACGTAATTTTCTGTGCCAAGAGTATTTATACCAAGTACATGCAGAACGTACTCTGAGCTACGATTGGTTAATCTTAGTTTGTTATATAATCATGAAAGGATCTCGAGTTTGGGAGAGAAGATGAATTTAGGGGTAGCACCAAATTTAGAATGTTACTTTTGAGGTCGCCAAATATTTTTTAAAAGAAGCTATCGTATTTTGTTACTTCTTATACGTTTGGGGCGGCTATTACAACGAAAAAAGGGAGATGCGCAGAAACATGTTATAAGAGTTTCATATACAAAATTTCAAACTTCAATGGCTACTCGTTTTTGAGTTATGCTAGATACATAACATTCGTACGTACAGACGTCACGAAAAAAGTCTCTTCTGAATCCATTTTATAATTCGTTTTGGAAAAAAAGTCCTTTATTCTGTCCGTGGGCACAGTGAACTAAGAGGAAAGGGCACCCAGACCTGGTTGGCTCGATGGCCGCCATACACAGTTAAACGCCCCAAACCCTGGAGGCCATCCAAGGAGGTTACCCCCGGTCAACCCAGGGGGACGATTTTCTTTCATAAAACCTGATTATATGTAGCATGATAACGATGGTGGGCTGTTGCGCATCCACCGAAAAAAGCTTAACATATAGTTAGACATCGACTGTCCCCTAGTGTTGACCATGGGGAGCCAAAACAGAAGGATAACCTTTGAAATTAGGCCGTATAACATCCGCACAACCAAAGGACAGTGAAGACAATGGTCTTTGATGAGCCTGGTCCTGCCACAGAATAAACAATGGTTCTAATCACTATGAAGACTGTTAATTTTTCCCCAGAAGTCGCGTATGTCTAAATATTGACCTAGCCAGAACGCCGGTATTGCTCCCAGTCGATGCCCCGAGGGGGGGAGTTTGTACGTATAGATGGCATGCGAAAAATTCATTCAATTGGATTCGAGAGAGGTCAAAGTGGCCATTTTCTTTGAAAAGCATTACTCGAAATTTTTCGCGAATACAATACTGCCTTTATTTGGTACGAATAATTAAAGAACAGTGCAAGAAAAAAATAATTCTATAATAAAAGTAGTTATACTAATGAAATAAGTAATGATTTATGTAAAAATACATAAATTTATTAAATAAACATCCCGCCTGTTTAATTGGAAAGATACACGCTTGACGCCCATTTATAAATGCAATGCAATAAAAGACAAATATTTAATTAAGTATTTCGTAGTGTTCAACTTAATATTTCCTTTTAAAATTAACAGATAAACAAAACTTAGTAGTTTTTCTCCTACTTAAAACTGATCTTTACTCTAATATTACACTTATAATCATGCTCTAAAACTTTTTTAGTTGTAGAATTATCATTTTAAATTACATAGAAAACTTGTGCAAAGACTATTCATTTTTTCGAAGCAAAAAAGCAACGAGAATCAGCAGTGCCATCGCGGAAATTCGAAACACATATTCCACTTGATAGACACAAATGCACCTTCCTTACACAACAATGGAATGGGAAATCTTCTTTTATTCTTCCCCACTTAAAAAGCGATTGGATTGAGACCCATCAAACGAGGTGATAATGAAAGATGTATCAGCTACCACACGTTGAGAGTCATTGTGAAGATTATTCCTTTTACATTATAATTCGGGCGCCATTGTAAATATTAGTTCTTTTTGCGAAACCGGAATCATGAAAATTTTCTGAGCTCTGGCTTCGATTCGAACCGCTTTTATCACGAAAGCATACATAGAGGAATGTCGCTGTTTACTCATTGAACATTATGTAGTTGTTGTGACTTATCTCACTTGTCTGACAGTAACATAAGAAGAAGCCCACGAACTCCATCGTGGCTAGGGGAGCAAGATTGTGCCTGTCTTTGGTAAGAGCCTTAAACACCATACATGTGACAGTACGACTTCGCTCAGTCCGCCCTTATTTGACGAGTATCACCCTTGATGAACGAATCAGAGGGTCACC
>KK121324.1:113549-127471 GCA_000611955.2 Stegodyphus mimosarum
TTTCCGAGAGGACTTTCGGATCCCCGCATATTTAGGGTATCCCATGCTGCACAGAAACTATATATTTACAAACACACCCCTGCTAAAAATGCCCCGTAGAAACCCATAAAATTTTTTACGAGCGATCGGTCTACGGGTACCCGTACAGTTTCTGTGGGTACCCGTGGGCCAAATCCCCTTAAACCCGTAGAAAGAAATCCGTACAGCTGAACGGGTACACTTAGGCGGAATCCCCATAAAAACCCGTATGACTGTACGGATACCCATAAGCCAAATCCTCGTAAAGCCCATAGGAAGAAACCCGAACAGCTCTACAATAGCCAAATCCCCGTAAAAACCCAAACAACTGTACGGGTATCAGTAGGCCGAATACCCAGAAAACCCATAAACAGAAAATTATAGAACATATGGGTACTATAAACAAAATCCCTGTAAGAACCCATAGCCAGAAACCAGAATTTTATCCGCATCCATAGGCCAAATCTCCATTAAAAAATGCATATTCCGTAGGTCTATTCCTCATAAAAACCAGTAGACGAAACCTCAGACCTATGCGGACACCCATACGCCAAATCTCTATAAAAGCCAGTACGCAAAAATCTACAGACTAATACAGGTAATCATTGGCAAAATCACTGCACAAAACAGTAGACAAAAACAAATAAAAAAAAAGTATTATACCATAATGGAGTATCCATACGTAGAATGGGTATCCATACACAGAATCCCTATAAAAACCAATATACATAAATAGAACTGTAGATCAAATTTCCATAAAAACTCATAATTATAAGCATAAACCAGCAGAAGTACACAATTAGCAGTGATGAAATATATAGACCTAAATAGGGGGCAAACACACTGAGTACTTTTAAAAAAAATCCGATGTGAAGAAACTTAATACAATTTTATAAATATCTAGAAGCCTACAAGACCCTGTCCTTCTCTATGCATGTCAATACCTATAAACATATTACAAAATATTTATATAAATTCTCTTTACAAAATTTTAAACTTCCTTTATATAATTCTGAAAGTAATAGAAAGCTAATAATCAAAGTTATGATTCACAACCATCGAATGATATGTATATACATATCATTTGATGGTTGCGAATCATGACTTTGATTATATGTATATATATATATATATGTATATATATATTATTGATTTGATTATAAATATATTTACATAATACTGTATCCCAATTGCGTATATATGTATTACTCTGTATTTCAGTTCTTTAATTGGGAAATTAAACAACGGAATTTAATCTCATCAGCTTGTTTAACAATTTGACACCTAACAAGAAAAGTATTGCCAAAGGATAGTAGTTTCTAGCATGTGCTTAAATTTTATGGTACCTACAATGCATTAAATTAAATTTAAACAAAACTAGACAATACTCTAATTTTGAGGAAGAGAAACACTATTACAAGTAAAAATATTAAATAAGCTAGCAAGCAAAAAGTGTAAAGGACTTGATTATTAGAAATTTAACAAAGAGTTCAAATTTAGCATACTTGCTATCTACTTAAAATTCGCTTACCACTGATAGCAACACCCTGCAGCTTAATATGACACACATACACATAGATGTTTTCCATGGAATTTGAATCCTAGAATATAATGTAGTGAAGAAATAATGATATACAAATACTGTGTCGACCATCTTTTTGCAGTACTTTGAACGTTACCTATATCTGTAAGAATATAAATGAAACATCAATATGAGAATATAATAAATATAATAACATCCAAAATGCAATGAATCATATTGTAACAAAACAAACTTTAAAATATTTACAAGACTCAACAAATACCGATTCTCAACCCACAGTTCGGGAATTGTGAAAATATCTCATAGCGTATAACATCTTATTCTGTATCTCACTTTTAGTGTTGTATAATCTTCCACGGACTTCATATAAACAAAATTTATAACATAACAGGTATTTATACAACATGCAGTTCTCAACGTAAAGATGCCTACTAATTAACTTTGTATATATATATAAATTAAAAATTTATTATTACAAAAGGTGATTCATATATTATCTGAAAGGAACATAAAGATAATTAAAGCGATGCATTATTGGAATAAATTTAAGTAGGTGTTTTTTATGTAAAGGTATAAATTATTTACACTTTTATTGCAGAAAAAATACTTTAAAAACTGTAGAGAAATATTATTTTGAACTGTAAAATTTCTAAATAGTAAAATTAAAAAATACAATTTAAAGTACTGAAAAGATAGCTATTGCTATTGACCGTAGATTATATACTATAAAAATACCACTGCGTGCTGAGCATTTCCTGCATTTAGACTAACAAATAAAATTAATATAGCGCAGTATTTAGCAACATAAATAAATCTTCTACACAGCCTTACACACACAGTTAAAATTACTGTCATTGCAATTAAGTAGATACAGCACATATAGTTACATTTTTTTGCAAAGAGTTTTTACATTAATATCTATACAAACAGATAAATTTAGTGCAAAAAATCGTAGCGAGCATTTCCGCAGTATAACTAATGAAAGAAAATAATGCTTAAATCTATTTGAAAGTAATGCTAAAACAATGCCCTTACAAGACTCATAAAGTTGAAAATCTTTGGTTCTAACTGTCCTGTAAAACCTTTCAATTACTTATGCAAAATTCACATCCACGTAAAAATTACTTTACCTAAATCAACTGATTATACAATGAAACTGTCTTAAAACAATTAACTCCACAATTCCAGATAAAGCCAGTTTCTTGTAGCTTTACAAGACTATCAGTGATTTTTCTAAGAACATAACCACTATATCAGTTTCTAAGAAAATAACCACTATATATATAACCACTTAATGCAAGAAAATAACCACTTTCTAAGAAAATACCCACTATATATATATATATAACCACTATATATATAACCACTTAATGCAATCACTTAATACAAAACTATCAGTGATTTTTCTAAGAAAATAACCACTATATGAGTTTCTAAGAAAATAACCACGTTCTAAGAAAATAACCACTATATATATAACCACTTAATGCAATTTTTTCCAATAAATAACTCATATGTTATATTACCAAGCCTAGCACATTTAATATTACATAAACTGTATTAATTATTCACAAGTCTATTTCAAACGAAATTTATGAAAAAAAAAACATTTGAAATTTTGTTCATGAAATTAATAATGATGAAAATTAAAATATGCATAAAAATGTTTGATTATATGTGCTTTAACAAAATGTTTAATGTAACAATGTGGTTCTAGTCTCATACGTGTACAGAAATATAGACCACAAAGAAAAAAACAATGTAAAATACTATGATCATCTAAATTTTCATACAATTTTAGTAATGCAAAAACGATTCCTTGGCTTGTATGTCTTGCCTACGTCGTTCAATAAGTTATACACTCATTAAATATTTCAATGTTTACGTCATTTAAAAAAACTTAACTTTTTTGTTTGCCCAATATAATGAGTGAATTTTTTAAGGCAAAAAATATTCCTTCTGCTCAACCACATCACATTAGCCGAAAAATTGAAAATTAAATCATAAAAAATCTTTTTTAAGTAAGGTATGCTCAAATTTATTAGTACATAATATTCAAATGATAAAGATCTACATGAACAAGCTTTAAAAAGTATTTCTAAATTGTAATTAAAAAACAAATTTTTAAAAATACAGTTTTAGTAGAATGCAATGGGTATCTGATGTAAACACACTGAGCCAAATTATCAAGTCTGGAATTATCACTTTTCAGTCTTTAAGCACATTGCTTTTTAGGATAAGAGTAAAGACGGAAAATCAATTTCACGCAGAAAAAATCCGTTTCAGAACTGTTTAACTGTCAGAGAAGTTCGCTGAATGCATTAGAAACGATTACATGTGCTGGGCTTTACTGTTATTTCCTTTCATATTATTTCATATTCACAGTAAATGTTGGTATTTTATTTTTCATTATAAACATCTAAACAGTGAAACATAGTAAAAATTGTAATATAGTAAATTATTTATTGTATTACTACAGCCTACTTATCCACCAAGACGATAACAGAAGACATTAACACATTAACAAGAACGGCGCCATATTGCTTTCTCTGAGAGCGACGGAGGGAGGGGAATTCTTTTTTCTCACGTCAGCTTTAACACGAAGAAAAATAGTTTGAACGCGATCGCGTTAAAAAGATGATGGTTATTTGTTTATTTGTAATATCACAAACCGGTGTTTATTTGTAATATCAGAAATGTTGGTATATGCATAAATAAGTGTGAACTCTATCAGAGAACCAACTCGTGGCGAAATCACCACCCTAATATGGCCGCATCTGAACAAGATCAGTATTTCTGAAAACATAAGTATATTTTGGTATTGAAAGAGTCCCTCTGTAAGACGACCACCCACAAAGAAAATTCTGGAAGTGCGATTGGTCGCCTTAGAGAGATTCATTTCGTAGAGGCAACCTCCCCAAGACGAGCGCCTCTAAAAGATATATTTCTGAAAACATACGTATATATTGGTATTGAGCATCACCTCTGTAAGGCGACCACTTGCAAAAGATGCATTTTTATGCGTGGCTGGTCGCCTTAGAAAGACCTCATTGTGTGTGGGGTATATGATTACTGTTACTGCTTCCGACAAAAGTTTTTAAGAAATCAAATAAATGAGCATCTACAGTAAAAACCCTCTCTAAAACAACCACCTGTGTTTCCTGATTACTCTGATGCTCTTAAAGAGATCATCTTTTCATTCTTAGAAATACTGATCGTCTTAGAGGAGTGGTGGAAACGAGAGAGTTTACTGTATGTTTTTTAATTTTAAAGCTTTCTGTTGGTTACAAAACAGAAATAACCTTATTTTCAACAGTATCCAAATAAATGAAATAAAAGTTATAAGCTATTTCTTTTGCCCTTCTTCGCATGCCTTCGTTGTGTAGCGGTCAGCAAGCTCGACGTGTAGCCGAGAGTTCCATGGTTCGATTCCCGGCGAGGGCATTGCTCATTTTTCATCCCTCCTGGTTCAAAAATAAACCTAATGGCTCTACAAAGTAAATAAATAAATAATTTTAAATAATCAGTAGATAACAAGAATGCCAATGAATTTTGTTTTACAGACACCAGTATTAATTTCATTTTAGAAGAAGTCTATTGACGTCAGTTAGAAAATTAGAATAAACCCATATAAACCAACAGAAGATTTATTTGGCATCTACTTCTATTATATTGATACCAGTAAGAAAACCAGTAAAAGTCAATATAAACCAATACAAACCAGTAGAAAGTTCTGACATTGATGTTGGTTGTAGGGGTGTCAGATGATACCATTAAGAAAATCACACAAAGATCAATAGAAACCAGTAAAAGCCAGTAGAGACCAACAGAATTCTATGGGTACCAGTAGAAAGTTTTTCTGGTTTCTATGGGGCATTTTGAAACTAGTAAAAAAAATTCACAGAGACCAAACAGAAACCAGTAAAAGTCAACAGAAACCCATAGAATTTTATGGGTACCCATAAACAATTTTACTGGTTTCTATGGGACATTTTTAGCAAGGCCATGTCTTCTCCAGGATTCGAACCCGAGTCCTTCGTTACCGCAATACCACTAACCGCTGCATCTTTTGAGCGGCATTAGACATTATATATTCTTCTAAATATTTACTGGAAACATTACTTTTAGATAGTTATGCAAATTTTCTAAAGATATTTACGTATCAACCTAACTTCTCGATGATATTATATGAATAAAATTCACTAAATGGATGTTTTACATGAATTATGTACATTACAGCAATATAGATACAGTATGAAATATAAAAATGTAGTAAAAAGGGTATTAAAATACGTTTCCTGAAGTAGGAAATTTATTTATTTTCCAACTTGTACGAAATTCATTGCACTATTTCCTGTGACAAATTGTGTTCAATAATATTCTTCCTGGATTCATTATCCATCGAAACTCATTTCTCACAAGTCCGAATGAAATGCTTTCCGAAATGTCATTACACACCGAAATTCGCTGAAGTTTGCGAAAACGAGAGGCAAGGGTCGTGTATTTGAGAGGTGGAATACCGGCGAAGATGAATCTCCAGCCCCAGATCACGACCTCCTTTCAGGAACGGCGCAACGTGTGTCAGATGACACAAAAGCTAATTAGACGAGTTGGCACAAATTGGCGTTCTTCGGAGTCCTTTCGTCTCTTTTGTGCAGCAGCAGCTTCTTCCCATTTCGTTTCTCAGGATATATGTTGAATCTCTGCGGATGGCGGAGAGAAAGCTTTAATCTAGAGAAACTAAAAGTATTCGCTGTCTCTCTTTATGTCGTGAAACATAACTAACGTATCTTAAGATTAAACTAACTCACATTATGCCATAATTGCATTACATGCCTTAAAACTAATACAAATTGAATTATGATATATTTTCGTGTAAAAGCTGAGAACGTTTAGTGAAAGATTTACAGCTGAAGTCTGGAGGTGGCCATATATTCAAGTTCTAAAAATTTTGTTAATCATTTGATTCCAAAATGGGAATAAATAGATAAATGGGTAAATAGGCTAAATAATTTAAAGTGTTTTAAAATTAATTTCATCTTAATATACAACCATTAAACGTTTTAATACTAGTATCCGATCCGAGATTTCCTAGGAATTCTTGGAACTCTCTTTCTGTTAGAGGCAGGACCGTGCGAAAATCATCGTCTTCCATTTCACCATTCACACAGTTATCATTATCCTCATAGATAATATCATCTTCAATTCCATCCACAAGATTGCTCAGTGATAACTTTTATAACACTAAGCCACCAAATACCAAAGAAATAATAAACTACTTTCATTAATTGCTTGGCATCTTTTCATTACTGAGATCAATATTACGGGCAACTAAGGATGGTAACGCCACTCTAAAAAACAAAATCTGAGAGGTTTCAGATTTTGAATTAATTAATTAATAAAGGGGCGTATTTTAACCTTTTGTGTGTTACATTTATTTATTAAATATCATGTTCTTAGAATAATTCAGTCCAAGAGCAATATTACAAAATAATTTTAAAATGAGCATATCTTTAGAATTTCCGACACACAATCGTGCGCACTGGAGATAAAAATGATTTTTCTGTACAACGTTACGATTGCTCGCTTTGAAATCCTTGAGTTTGTTAATCAAATATTCTCTAAAGTTTTACAAAATATGAATTAAATAACGAAACAAATTCCAAATTTCAAATTTGGACTTCCAGATACCTATATTCGGATGGAAAGGTTCAATATTTTAAATTTCATGGCTCTAGGTACCGTTGCTTTATCACAATGCAAGAATAATGTATACATTTATGCAAATTCTTCATTATTTAATTTCTTTAAATATAGTACAGTGCGATAATATTTGGTGGCAACAATCTGAAAAGTGAAACAACGTTTTTAATGAATCAACGCAAAATGTCAAAACGAAATTAAAAGTCCGTCTGGGAAAATTGCCTCTTTGGACTAAAAATTAAAAAAATCCGAAAGATTTCAGATTTTAAATTACGTCCAAAGGGACGATTTTTTAACATTTTCTGTGTTACTTTTATTAATTAAATATCATGTTCTTCGCACGTAAAGCATAAAATTCAGTTCAAGAGCAATATCGCAAAATAATTTTAAAATGAGCATATCTTTAGATTTTCCGACACACAGTCGCGCGCGCTAGATAAAATTGCTTTTCTGTACAACGTTGCTAATGCTCGAATTGAAATCCTTGAGTTTGTTTATCAAAAATTCGTTAAAGTTTTACAAAATATGAAATCGATAATAAAACAAACTCCAAATTTCAAATTTGGCCTCTAGATGCCCACATTCGCAGTAGGATTACGTTTTTCAAAATTCGATGGCTCTAGGTACCGTTGTTTTATCACAATGCGAGACACATACATACATTTATGCAGATTCTTCATTATTTAAGTTCTTTAAATATAATACAGGGCAATAATATTTGGTGGCAACAATTTGAAAAGTGAAAAAATGCTTGTAGTGAATCAACGCAAGATGCCAAAACGAAATCGAGAGTGCTAAATACTACTACTACTACTTCTAATAATAATAATAATAATAATAATAGTAATAGTCATAGTAATAATAATAATAGTAATAATAATAATAGTAATAATAATAACAACAGCAAAAACCAGAGCCCGGACAAGGGCGAGGCAAGTGAGGCACTTCCCTCAGATGAATCACTAGAAGGGGCGCCAAATTGGCTATGCGAATTCAAAAATTACTTTAATTTTGGTTAGAAATTATGCTTTAGTTATTATTAGGGGAAATAAGTTTCGGCAAACTTACATTAATGAAGCAATAGGAAGCATTGCAAGAAAACCTGAAAATTAATGCAATGTGTAATTCTTGCTTACGAAAAAATGATTTTTTAACCTTTTTCTTCAAAAGTTTTAAATAATTGACTATATTATTTTTCTGAATTTCTAAAGCAACAATTAAAAAATACTTTAATAATTACGGTATAATTATGCTATAAGAATCATGATATTTTGATTAATACAGTTACTTTTATTTAATAGAGAGCTATTTTGATATATAGAGCTATTTATTTTTATGTTGATAGCTATTTGATATATATATATAGCTATTATTTTGATACATATAGCTATTTTTATGTGTATATAAGGGCGCGTATTTACCTCTTTGCTTCAGGTGAAAAAGTATCTTGGCACGGCTCTGGTAAAAGCATTTGGAAAATACAAAATTCTGAAAAGTTTTCAGATTTATTATTACGCCAAAAGTGATGTCTATTCCATTTTCATACACATACATGATTCGAGATCTTTTGGGATAATGTCGCTTTTGACTAAAATTATTTAAAAACGGCATACTATCTTTGGAATTTCCAATATACAGTCTCGTTCGCTGGAAATGTTGGAAATTCGTTTTTTTTTCGTACAGCGTTGCCATTTCTCACTTTGATATCGTTGAGTTTATTAATCAAAAATTCGTTAAAGTGTTGCAAAATATGAAGTACGTAATAAACCAAATTCAAAAGTCTAAATTCGGGCTTCCAGGGGATCATATTCGGGTAGAAGACTACCCTATTCAAAATTTAATGGCTCTAGATACCGTTGTTTTTTCACAATGCGAGAGATTTACATACATTCATACAGATTCTTCATTATTTAATTTCAGTGAATATAGCACAGAGCGATAATATTTGGTTGCAACAACCTGAAAAGTAAAACGTATATTTATAGTGAAACAACGCAAAAATATATATATATACGTATGTATGTATAAAAGAACTTAAGTATTTCGTTCTTTCATTACGCTTCGTCGGAAGCAGAATTTCAAATGATTCAGAAATAGTTATTGAAAAATCTGAAATTGTTTTTTTTTAAATTTTTGTTACAGTTCACTCTAAAACCGCACGAACACAGGATAATAATATAATAATAATTAAGAAAACCTTTGTGATTGCTTGCAAATAATTATTACAACTTAGAATGAAAATAAAATTCTTCACTCTGTTATCATAGAGCCAAATGATGCGTTTATCCTAAAAAGTCACATTTGATGTCAAAAGTGTTCTTTCATAGTAGTATGTTCTTACTCCCGTTTTCCGGACGCATCCTTAACTCATCCCATACATACAATTTATCTAGATGACAATTATTTTCACATATTGCGATTTATCTAGCTGGGTATATAGCCTTACTTTAATTTCGGGTAGTTTTAAATTACTTACGCTTCGTTCATGTTAAAAGCATATTTTGTCGCTCAAAATACATTTTTAAATAAATGCAAATTATTATTGGACTAAAATTGCTGTCTCTAGTAATCTGTCAGTTATTATATAGTACTTAGATTTTATTAAGTTTCATATTAAAAAACTGACTGAATTAATTTGAAATTGGTCATTATGTATTTCAAATAAAAATTTAAGTTCTGTAAATTATGATCGTTTAAATCCATTATATGAGGTTGATGTTTTTATGAATTTAAACTCTTTTAGAATAATTTAAACAATGTTTCGTAGGAAGCAATTATTTCAATGAAATATTTTATTTTACTCGAAAAGGATATGATTCTCGTTTTTCAATAAAACTATTCTTATTATGATGGTAGCAAGCTGTAATTTTCAAATCGAGTAATCAGAGATGAAATTAAAATTTTAAAGTTATCCTACATCTGAAGATAAATAGCTGCTAATAATGGAAATATAGTTACTGACGCATGTTTTTATATTAGAAGAAATGCTAGAAGATGGAAAAGATTTTCAAAAATGCAGCTAAATATGTTATTCTAGACATGCATTTTCATACATAGAATTACTGAAAGTAAAGACTTTAATGGAAACGCTTTTAGTGTTTGACATATGCAAGTTCTGAAAGTGCAAAATCTAATTTTGTGTATGTGTTTTATAATTCAAGTTGTCCAATTAGTAGAATCTACGTATTATTTATTAACGCTGAAGTATCCTAGAACGAACTTATTAACTTCAGTCACCTTTGATTTTCTGTTGAGTAATTTTCTTTACAGTTTTCATTAGATTTAGGGAAGAACTACAAAACACAATTTCTGTTTAATTGTTCCATAGTGAACAAAATTAGTTTGACAATGATCCCATCGTATTTGTGTTAACTTCTTATTAAATTGGACCCTATAAAGCCATTAAAAACTAATGGCTCCTTGAAGCTTCATACACACACATCTGTTGAACATAGAAGGTTAGATATATATTTATAATATATGTGTGCATGTACATATGTATGTATGGAACATTATGATCAAAGATTGCTACATCAAGAGCTAAATTTTATATTTGAAAATACTTTCTATTATAAATCTTCATACTTTTTCACAAAACCCTTTGGCTTCAGATCTGAAAATATGCGACTGGAACTATACGCCAAGCATCATTTTGAGGAAGTAAAATCTGTTCTGTCTCAGGTCTAGTGTATATTATGCAGATTCATATACTTTGTCGGCATGCGAACACAATATAGTATGTATTACACTGTGTGTGATTTTCCTACCAGACACTTCAGATATATTATCAACCAAATATACACTCATGTCCAAAATTATCTTTACATACCCAAAAATGACGATATTCGATGAAATATCGAATCAATGTGATCCGCATTTGCAGGGAATGTGTGAAAACCAAGCCTAATTAGCATTATCCAATCAAAAGTAATCAAACGGTTTGTGATATGCAAATCTAGGCGCGTTACGTCATCCAAGGGTGAATCAAGGGCTTTGCGCAAACTGAATATTTGAGTGAATTTCTGCAACATAGCGTTTCATTTCAGTTTGTAGGGACTCAAAGCGGTTTGTTATGACTTCGAAGTATCATTTGGAAGAATCTGTATAGTGGCGAATTATCTGCCGTTTAGAAGCAGGGCAGTCAATCATGGAAACAGCCACATGTCTGAATATTTCAAGACAGACAGTCTCTAAGCTACGGAAACAGTTTCAAAATGATGGAAGTGTTGTAAGGAGGCCTGGACAAGGTCGGAAACGAATGACAACTGCTTCTGAAGATCGGTATCTGGCATTAACTGCCCGTCGTAACAGAAAGGCTACTGCTCGCCAGTTAAGTTCAGAGCTTGCAGCCGCCATTGGAACTGTTGCATCATGGCAAACAATATACAGAAGGCTTAATGAAAAAGGCCTTTATGCCAGAAAGCCAAGGGTATGTGTTTTACTGTCTTCACAGAAAAAGAGGGATCGCTTTAATTGGTGTAAAGAACATCAAAACTGGACTGAACATCAATGGTCCCATGTTCTCTTTACTGATGAGTCGCGGTTTAGTTTAACTGGTGATTCTAAACGTGTTTACATCTGGAGGGAGTCAGGAACACGAAATGATCCCTCGAACATTGTGGAACATGACCGTTTCGGTAGTGGAGGTGTGATGGTATGGGGTGGAATAATGATCGATGGACGTACGCCCCTACACGTGTTCAGCAGCGGATCTGTGACAGGCCAGATATATCGGGATGAGGTCTTAGATCCTTATGTAAGACTTTTCAGGGGTGCATATGGACCTGACTTTTTATTTATGGATGATAATGCCCGTCCACATCGAGCAAACCTCGTTGATGAATTCCTTGAAAGTGAAGACATTAAGCGAATACCTTGGAGACCATAAGCGAATACCAGCCTTAAAATACGTTGTGATATGTGTGTACAAGTCAGGGGAGATCATATTCCATATTAAATTCTTAAGACTTAATTCTTTTTCTGAATCATTCCTTTTTTTTCTTAACTCTCTTTGTCACACTTTATTACCATTTTTATTGTTTCATGCTACAATTTTATATCATATGAGGTAATCTTCAATTTTTTCTTTTGCATTTATGTGTCATCATGTTATGTATGATTCCACGAAAATTCATTAAATTATAAGTCATAGTCTCTGAGAAATTCGTGAATTTATGCATGTAAACATAATTTTGGACATGAGTGTATGTTTCTATCGCATTTCTTAAATGCCTTCACATATAAGTAAAGAATAGGAAGGAAAAAATATTCCGAAGACAACAAAGCCGTTTTAGGACGGCAAAGGGCAAGCCTAGAATTCTTAATGTCTTGTATAAAATACTGACGGCCTTTCGCAATCTCTATTTTATCTTTAAAGGCTACTAAATAACTTATATTGTTAGGTTTGAAATATGAAAAGAATGAAGATCTCTGATCGATCTCTTTTGTTACATGACTCTGGTGAAAAACCTAAGGTAGTGTTTTCCAAACTTTATTTTACATCGATCTATTTAAAGAAACAGGTTTCTTCGTCGATATATACACTGTGGAACATAATCACAATACAAATAACTTCACATGAGTAACTTAAAGTAACAATTAGATTACGAATATGAAGAAATGTTTTGAAAAAAGGATTTATTAGATATATATTTAATAAATTTTTATTATAATTTTTAATATTAGAAAGGTAAAAACATTTTTCAGGAAGAAAATCGCTGATTCTACTCGCAGAAACGCTCGATTTTATATAATGTTATGGTGTTATGCTTGCTGTATTGATGCAATTTTTTAATCTTTCGCATACAACTATCTAATCTAATTTTTAAGTCACTTCGTTTAAATATTCGACCTATTTCTTGTTAACCACTCTAATTTTATCATTTTTGTTTCTTTTTGTCTTTAAACCTCCTGCAGCTTATATATATAGGCAACGGGGGGGTGATTTTTTGGTTTAAAAATTCCGTATCGAGTTTTCAGAGAATAATCATAAATTAAGGTCTCCACAACTCACTTTTATTCTTTTTGGAATGATATTTATCTGCCTGCCTGAGTGTTTGCATGTAAGTGACAATTCTTTAATTTACGATAACTCTTGTATGAAACGTAATTTTTTTCTGTTTTCCGTTTCATTCTGTTCTATTTTTCGTATTTAAAAGTTCTCTTTTCTGTACTTAATCTTACCAGAATTGATTATAGATTTGGGTAAACTGTGACAAACGGAACAGGTAGTTAACAGGATGCAAGTGCTACTTTATTTGAAATCCATAACAGTTTTTAACGAAAAACTATAGTAAAATGTAATCTAAAACTTTTCAATTTTAAGACTTTTATTAATCGGACCAAGATATCAGATTTTGGCTAAAATTGATAAAACGGAGGTCATCTTTACTAGAAGCTCTGAATAGACGCTCGTAGGAAAATATGCTAAGAAATAACCCAAAACATGTCAAATTTAGTATCTAAAATAGCTTAGTAATATAAGATATAAAAAATACTTATCATGCATTAAAAAAACTGGTCTTCCATCTTTCATAAATGGTCCATCAGTGGGTTTTCGTAAGTCATCTGAGGCTGTTTAACGTATGTTAGTCTACAATGTTCAGCAAAGTCATTCGTGTGCATTTTTCTTTCTAAATGCTTTTATCTTACACTGGAT
>KK121324.1:135603-166812 GCA_000611955.2 Stegodyphus mimosarum
AATTAAATTGTCGTACCTAACGCCACTATCATTCTTTGATTCGCTACAAGGAAGTTTAAGGATCAATTAAGCACTTTTGTGTCATTCGTGTGCTTTAGGTGACATAAAGAGGGGATTTTAAATGATTTTGTAAAAACTGAAGGCTTTCAGAACAAGCTCTTTTGCTTCAAGTTTCATTTACCGTTTTTTATTCGCTCTTTTATCTCCACACAAATTTGATGACAAACCTTTAGCGATGTTCTGTCGCCATAGCAACTAAACCAACTTTCGCTGTTTGTGATTAGCACAGAATTGTGATTTATGCTTCTTCGAGTAGAAGAGTGAAATAATCGTCCCAAAAAATTCGTACCTCTTAAGTGCAGAGTTAGTAATTGCGCGAATGTGACTAATGAAATTTTCCTAGGCGTATATATTATCGGAAAAAATGTGGTCCATGCATTTCAGAATAAAAGAGTTTAGTAAGTTTAGGCAATATTTCAAACTTCGTTCGAGTCGGATTTCTTTCCGTAGTGTTATCTCGCCTTTGTATATGTATGTGCGAGTATTTAGGCATATTTAAAATAGTAGTTTTGGAATACATTAGCTGGGTAAATATTTCCTGGGGCTGAAAGCAAAATTATTCAGTCTATCCTCAATTCGGAACGCATTAATTGGGTAAATATTTCTTGGGGTTAAAAGTAAAATTACCTACTCTATTCTCCATTTGGAATGCATTAACTTGGTAAATATTTCCTGGAGCTGAATTTAACATTACTTAGTTTATCTTCGTTTTGGAATATATTAATTAGGTAAATAGTTCCTGGGGCTAAAAATGAAATTACGTAATCTATCCTCAGTTTTAAATACATTGATTTGGTAAATATTTCTTGAGGTTAAAAATAAAATTACCTAGTCTATCCTTGATTTTGAATACATTAATTGGATAAATATTATTTCCTGGGTCTGAAAGTAAAATTACCTAATCTATTCTCGATCTGAAATACATTAATTGGGTAAATAATATTTCCTGGGGCTGAAGTTAAAAAAACAATAAAATATGTATTCCCTCTCTACTTCAACCAAAGCTAGAAGAAAAGAGAAAGCAGCGTTTTATTTTAAATAAAAGACCACAAGTATTACCGTGTATGGAAATACGTAGTAGTATATGGATTTATTGGCGTTTTATAATCAGTAATATTTCTTGGCTCAATAAAATTCAACATACCTTTAAAAAACTGTTTACTTTTGTCATTTCAAAAATTTCAAGAAAACTGAATTTAAAAAAAAATTCATAAAACAAAACTGGTTATTGCCCCAAGTAAAATAAATGGATTGAAACAGAAAAATTGCAGTTACCCTTTAAATTTTTCTTACCGGCTGATATGAATAAAACACTGCTTTTACATTACAAAAGCATTTTGTATACATTACATACGCTAAAATATCACAATAAAATATTGATATTATAACTCATATTTATCTAATAAAAAGGATGAAAAGGAAAAGAAACACGCTAATAAAAATTTTTTTATTTGTCAAAAAAAGCAACCTTAGTTTTGGCTTCGATTTTAAGTAAAACTCTATTTATTTCGAGGGCGATCCGACACAGTTTCCTCTTCTTTAGGGGCAAAACATCATTTTGCACCGACGGCTGCTTTTACCACAAAAGCAAAGACATTTGTGAGAAAAGTTTTACAGTTTATCTATTTGCCTCCGTGCGCCATTTTTCCCAAGGGGAGGGGAATCGCCCTTTTACTTTCACATTGGATTTCTTTCATTCTCATAAGTTGGTGAGTTTTATTTGAATTCCATTTCTCGTTGAGGCACTGTGATTTAATTCATGTCCGTATTATTTTCTCAATCTGAACCTTTTTGTTAATATTCATTCTACACTTCATTTATCCTAAGTATTGTTGTAGTTTTACTAAGCTTTATATAGTCTACCCTTTTTTATTTCATTTCTTTTAAATATTGTTTTCGAAGCTTTTCTATTCTAGCTGTTTTTTTTTCTACCCTCCTCATCTCATACTTGTGTGTTTATCATATATAAGCCTAAAGCTTTTATTCGTGATTCCAATATTATATATAAATTTATAATGTCACCTTTTCATCATTATATGAAACACTCTTACATATAAAAATATACGTAAGCATACTTCAAGCATACAAGGTATCTTATTCTTATAATGGTCTTGTAATAATTACCTTGGGGTAATGGCTGTACGCAGCACTGATGGCACGACTCCATGTGGTTACTAGCGGTAGTTGCGTTTGTTACGGTAGCGTAGTACTTACCACGTACAGAACAAAAATACATTTTATGCAAATCTATGAGAAATTGTATTACAATACGTAACAACTATGAAGGCATAGAAACGATTGACGTCAGTTATTGTCCTCATAATGTGAGGATCTTGCTAGCGGCAGAAGTCTCTCCATTCCAAAGTTTAAGAGCATTCGAAGTTCTTTTCTTATTTAAAACATTTTGCAGAGTGAATTAATCACGCAGTTTTAGTTTTTCGGTTGCATTTTACGTCACTTGATTCGTTATAGTTGAAACGATATTCTAGGAAAAAGAGGATCACTGGTCCAATAGCCTCCCGAAATCGAGAGGCTTTGGTGCAGACACAGTACAGATCGCTAAATTCCCTGGACACTGACCGTTAAGTTATGATTTTTGTAATGCAAAGAGAAGCCGTACTGAAGCCGTTCTGCAATTTCAGAGCCCCATTACAGCTAGAACGCTGCTAGATCCTGTGGGGGACAGCACATATGAATTTCTTATCTTTGTGTGGTACGCCGCAACCTTCTAAGAAACAAACATGTCTAAATCTGATTATGAAATGAACTATCTTTACCTGAAGAATGCCAAGAGTTTTTTAAAACTATATAACTGATATCTCTAGCATATCAGATGCCTTGTTGTGCAGCCGTGCCCCGGAAGAAGAAGTGTGCAGACATGACGCTGAAATAGACGTGTGCAGACGCGACGCTGTGCGCACGTGACGTTTCTTTTCTGGATACAATTTTATGAAGAAACTAAGTGAATTTTTTAATGTTTCATTTTTTTCCTTAATTTATTACCTGATTGTCCTCTTGAAGTGTAACCTAGAAACCTTTATTTAATCACGTCCCTCCGTGGGAAAACCAGAATGAATGAGCGGCTCGAATGAACCCGAATGAATGAACATAGAATGAGGTATTTAAATGAGAAGCTGAATACAACTTAACAGACGTGCATCCGAATATCTAAGTATCCATTTTGAACATTTTTGTCTTGAAGAAGGAAACTGGTATCTGATATGCCTTGAAATCTACAATGTTTATAAAAAAATCTATTCCAAGATAAGATTGGTTTTACCAAAGTTTACAATCAGTGTTATTTATTTGCGCCAGTATTTTTAAAACTATATAGGACTCATCTCTAGCATATCAGATGCCTTGCTGTGCAGACGTGGCCATGAACAAGACGTTTATTTCCACCGGTGTCAGTATTATTTATTAAACCAAGGTGCAAGTAATCATGCTTATTACTTTAACATTTCTTTGTAAATGAACAATGCAAAAAAGAGTTTCATTTGACGTTGAAGAGTCTGATATGTTCGGCGCGAAACGTTTCACATGTAATCCATACTCTTCATCAATGATTAATTTCCAGCACTAGCATTTTATAGAATCATCACTTAAAATTACTTCAAAAATTATCAGATTCCCACAGTCTCATCAACATTCACATAAACAGATGGCGTACTAGGAAGCTGAACTTTGGTAGAAGAAGTGGAGGATTTGTTATATTAATTTTACAAAAATTATAACCCTCCTCTAAATAATATCATGTCATGGAAGCATATGCTTTTAAGCCCTAACAGCGTTCTGTTTTCCTGAAGCAGGAGGTAAAGTCAGGACCCTTATGGTTACTGTTATCAATATCAGAATCACTCATCTGTCAAGATCATTCATTTTTGCCTAAAACTAATAAACTGTCAGATTTTTCTCTTTATCGAGCCTCAAAGAGATTTTAATGAAAACATAAAAATGAATAACATCAGGGCGCTTAAATAAGATATATGCAATATAAAAAAAGAGATAGACCATAAAAATCACAAAGAAAATTATATACTAAAGAAATGTCCATGCTTAAATAGTTTAACTTTTGCAATTTAAAAATACTCTGCATTAATTATCATTTGTGAAATGTTCTAGCAAAATCAATTTCATGAGGATAAATCATTCAACATGTTGGCGATAGTGAAATGCATAGGACAACTTGCAAACATAATTTTGTAGTTAAGCACATGTACTTTTAACAGCAGGTAAAAGATTTTAATCCTGGCGCTAGTTTATTATAGTTGATGTTTATGCACATCTGTTAAAAGTGAAAAAGTTGTCTTCATTAACTAAACTCAAACTATTCTTAGAACTAACAATCCAATTATAGCTAAATATAAAATAACAAAACAAAACATCTGAATGCGTTTTTAATTCCTCTTTGGAAATGTCCTTGTCGTCATCGTCCATCATTTCTACCTAGGCGGCCGATAACAGTTCCGCTTTTGAGTATTTTGTTCATTCTCTTTTTTTCCATTGACATGAATCTGTATCTTTGTACACCATGACTGTAAAGAAGACCTCCCAGTTTGCATCGAACGATTGAAAGTTTTCTCTAAGTTCTAGAGAAATGTATCGAAACCTCGAGCGAAGAGAAGGGGTCGGGGGGAGCTAAGGAAACGTTTGGAACTCACAAAAATCGAAGCGAAATCGTCGGGAACTTTCTTCTTCTCCAGAAACTCGTGATGAAGATGGATGAAGGGGGCCTGATGGGAAAGTTTCTCCTTAGACATTCGAATAAAAAGAACACGATTGAAAAAAAAAAGAAAGAAATAAAGAAAAAACCTTCGAAGAAAAAAGGCGTACTTTTTTATGTATATATTTATCGTTCCCTTGATATATATGTATACGAAAGAATGGGTTTAAACACCGATTAAAGCATTAAACTTTCTCCTTAGAAATACGTATACATTGCTAAAACTATATTCTAACACCGGACATGAATTATTAAGCTGTTTTAAAACTAAAAAACATGTACAAATTCCTTTATTAACAGATTTCCTTAACAGAAAGATAAGTAGAGAATTAAATGTATGAGGGATTAAGGCAATTAATCATGTCCAAAATTATTTAGCACTTTGCCCGTTTTTCGTAACTTTTTAACTCAATGTACCGCTTACGAAAGGAATGGAGTAAATACTGTCAATCTTTGATCAGTTGCCCTTCGACAACAAAAAATCACCCTAAGTAATAGAAAGGCAAAAGGATGGGTCATCCTACAAAGAACGTACTATTAAACAACGCCGGTTCTATTTGAAAAATTTCAAATGTAATGCAACAGGGTAAGTCTAACAAGGAACTGCTGGTCTTCAAACATCACAGTTGTGCCTTTAATAAATTCTTACATATGTATGTTAGTACGACAATAAGAATGTATTCTTGAGTTTTTGTTAGCATTTATCCAGGCTTAGTTCTTTAATCATACATCCATCTTTTTCTCAAGTTTTTATGTTTACATAAATGTATAGTGCATATTATTTTAACTTAACTTTCACTGGTTCAAAATGAGACAATCCTGGTGTAACGGTCTCAAAGGTCATATTTTTTAAAGGGAAGCTCACAGTGATACATTTTATCATAATTACTTGTTTTTGTATGACACGCAGACCGAAAGGTTAACTCTGACTGCCGTAGCGAAGGACTCGAGCTCGAATCCCCGAGAAGACTTGGGTGTAAAATTGTTCACCCTTTGATAGGATCTAACAAAAGAAAATGCACAGTTCTTAGAATTAAAAGGTGAAATAAAGCAATTTATAAATTTAATATTTTTAATCAAATTATTATGTTATATATAAGTTTTTTTAATCTAGCCTCTATATTAATTATAAATATGACGATAATTGCACGAAATGCTATAGGATAATGTAAAGCACATCATGCAGCTGCTTGCGTCCAACTTAAGATTGTCTACTAGTTGCTGAAGGTTATTTAACAGTCCAATATTTGTGAAGCAATATGTTATACTACAGACAAAAATCATGAAATTTATAAATCGAGTTGTGAAGAAAATAATTTAGGTTTTTTAGCACCAAATAAACCTCAGTTTTTTTCTATACCAAAAGTAAACTTTAATAAGTCAAATGGTTTTCATTCTGTTACTTGACCTTTTGTCATATATCTGTAACTTATATGGGCCCACCAGGAGTCGTGCGTTAACACCACTGAACAGTGTTAGTTCGTCCTCGGATCGAATCCAAGCGAATGGGCTGGGTACATGGTTGATTTTCCCAGTTTCCCCCATGTGTAAAGAAAATACGACTCAGTTTCCCTTAAGAATTCCTCCATGACGGCATCCCTTTCCAGAAGCAGATAGTCTTGGAATTGTTTTGCCTTAATTCATTAACGACTGGCAACTTCATGATTCACACTCATAGAACTTCTGCTCATTATCAGCAAAAACCTCAGCTGTTGAGATTTGAGGTTATTACTGAATCTTTGACCATTTAAACAGTTTTATAAACTTTAAAATAAATGATGATCCGATGGAGCAAGATCGGGGTTATATGGGAATGTGACATCACTTCGCAACCAAGTTCGTTAATTTCGTATTTCTAAAGACTTGTGAGGCCTCGCATTGTCATTGTGGAACATCATTCCTTTGCGATTAACCAAGCCCGAACTTTCCTGTTTAATATCTTCCTTTAGTTTCATTAGCTATTGTCAGTAAACATATGAGTTGATCGTTTGGTTGCTTGGAAGTAGTTCAAAGTACGCAACACTTTTGTATTTCAACCAAATTGACAGTATGATCTACTTTTGATGTAATTTGGATTTAGATTTGATTTGTGCTGATTCATCATGTTTTTACCATGATTGTTTTCGATTAATGTTATTGTAGACGATCCATTTTTCATCACCAGTGATAATTCTTTTAAAAAAGATTCGATTGCTTTCCGTTTGAAATGCGTGTAACAAATACTTATTCGTTGTGTTACATAAATTTCTTGCAATTCATGCGGAACCCAAATATCGAGCTTTTTAATAACTTCAAGACATCTTATGTGATTTTCAATCAATGTGCATGATACATTTAACCTTTTTGTAATCTCTCGTACGTTATATGACGATTCGATTCAATTATTGCTTTGATTTTGTCACCATCAACTTGAAAAAGTCAGCCAGAACATTGGTCACTCTCAAGTGAAACGGCTGCAGGATGAAATATTTTAAACCAATTCTGACGTATGCGTTCAGCTAAGCATTCAACGCTATAAACTTCACATATACCTTTGTGAGCCTTACTCACGTTCTTGCTTTAATGAAAATAAAGTAGTAAAACATGTCGAAAATGTTTATTTTTGTGCCCTATGATAAAAATGACCGTAAACTAGCAGTTGTCAACAAAATACACAGAATGTTTTCTTTAGCAAACTAAACGTATCAGCTGCCACATCTCAAAAGACAAAATATTACACAATTAAGAAAATAATAAAACGAACATAAGGGTATTAATCCAGGATTACTTTATAGCCAACCCAATATGTTGCCTTGTTTTAAAATGTTGAGGAAAAAATTCGTTTCTCCTAATGTTTTGGTATTTACTTTTTCGGGTAGTGGTTGGAATTTCATGCAACGATACTGAAATGAAGCAACGGGTACCTTAATTCGTTTTGACTTTACCACATTATAAATACGGGTTTGCTATGGTTTCAGAAAACAGAGGATTCCTATGAAGCCTTTCATAAACCAAAGTGGAGTAAAGGCGGGAGACAGCTACCATTAATTACACAGAAAACATCTCTGAGAGTTTTTTATCTTCTAAGCATTTATCAAATCAGTCCAAATAGCAGACACAACTTAAAATAACACTAAAAGTAAGATTGATGGGATAAATATAAAACTTATGACTTTCAGTGTAGTTTCTTCTTTCAGATCCAGGAAGGCAGTAAGCATGTCGGAAGGATAAGATGACGTACGTTTAGGACTTCTGGGCTTCACCTACGCTTTACAGAAAGTCCAAGTACTATTACTTACTCTAACTAATGAGGAAAATAATAAATACAGCTCTGTGTGTGATTACTTCTGGTGGCACGTTTTTCCGCGGAACTGTTTTTGATCAGCATTCAAATGTGTCTTCAAATCTATCCGAAACCTTCATGAACTTTGACAGTTAAAATGACACTTTATTATGACATTTTTCATCGTTGCATAAAACAACCAAACGAATAAAAACTGTCTTTCACATTTCCGACATTTACCTCCTTTCTAGAAAAAAACGAATTCTATTCAGATTTCGTTTGTTAACCATAAAAGATGCCCCATCGAATATCTGGTATTTTCTGATCCAGTAAATATACTTCAATAGGCACTTCAGTAAGAAGATGTTTCAGCCCCAGGATTATAACGTGAAAGGTCTTTTATATATCTAGCTTCTCTTTTCTAAATTAGACAACACAGAATTTAAGCTGGACAAGTGCAGCTATTCTATAATTAAACATTTTGTCATAATATATTTAGAAAAGCCTCAAATCCTTATCTATCAAAACCTATTCTAGTTCACCGGAAATTACTAGAACATTGTAATTGATAAAATGATATCTACTACGTGCTAATTTCCTTCACTTTTAATTACAAATCATATTGCATTTCATTGAAATGCTATGTGATTATGATCTAAAATATAAGAAGACATCAGTGATTAGCTTCTGAGCGCCTGTGATGTTATACTGAAGTGAAATTAAATTTCATTAAAAAAGGGAGGTCAGATTAAATTCCATTTAAGGGCACAAATACCCTTTAATTAAAATGGCAGATGCAATTTCCTGTGCATCAGAAACTTACCTTTCAAATTATTACCTATTAATAGATTATATTATTAGATATTAAACGTATTGTATTCCATGTTATTAAATTCTCAATTGCTTGTCACATTTTAAGACACACACACAAAAAAAGTTTAAAATGTAATAAATGTCCAATATTTCGGTTAAGTATTAAATATAAATAAATTTGTTTTCATATCTTAATATTTATTGGGGCAATATTTAATAAATTAAATGAAATTCGGTTGTCTCAAAAGCAGTTAAAAAAACTTTACTCCTTTTCGGTAATAAATTATATAACTTATTTTTA
Organism: Stegodyphus mimosarum; assembly: GCA_000611955.2. Classification (NCBI taxonomy): domain Eukaryota; kingdom Metazoa; phylum Arthropoda; class Arachnida; order Araneae; family Eresidae; genus Stegodyphus; species Stegodyphus mimosarum. The sequence continues at coordinate 144,763 of KK121324.1, forward strand.
TTTTTTCTGTGTTGTAGTAATTCGAGCTAAAATATTTATAATGTTGTAAAAAAAGTTGTAAAATTGAAGAGAAATTTCTCACACTGAATGTTTTACACTTTTAATAAATTAAGATTAAAGCAAAGATTTGCAATTAGCTGGAGACTTATTTTTTATGCAGTAATGCAATTTCTTTCTCAGCCGAACATGTATTTTACCTTTTAATGCGGTTTTAGTGAAGACTTTAAGTTCTATACTGTTCATTTAGTTTTGAAAATAAAATTTGAAGGCAATTTTTTGTTCTAATTTTGCTTTCTAAAATTTATAACACTAACGCCAAACAAATTTGAAAAATTATTAATTATAGGATCAAAAAACGTTTTTCCATGTAACCGAAGAGTTTGAATAAGAGAAAAGTCTTTTATTTAGTTTTGCAGATAAATAATTATTATTAGTCACCTCAACTGGTGTACAGTTTAAATAATTTATATTAATACAAGACAAAGCAAAATTAACTAAAATTTAATTACTAAACAAAGAAACAGATATTGTCCACAGAAAGAGTCAGTAAAAGGGGAGAAAAAGTTAATTTTGCATTGCATTACAACATTTACATTTAATTGTAACAAATTTAATTAATTCTTTCAAGCAAGGTACTTGAAACAATATTCTTTATGTTCTTACTTAAGTTGCTTAATATTTTTTCAAGAAAGGTTATTCAAATTAATTTAATATGACAAATCTATTGGTTTACACACTTGTACAGCCGCTTACGAAAAATGCGCAAACAGTGTTCACTTTTATTGAATGGGAAAGTTAATAAAGTTGTTAGACACAATTATTAGTTTTGTTTATTTTTCTCGGATGACTTATTATGATGAATTCAAAAACTGAGCATATATATGTATTTGAAATTAGACTTGTGTCTGAACATCCTCCTTCGTTGCAATCATATCTTCTTGAATCATAATATCAGGATCAAATATGCACGTTTAAGCGGTTCTATTAGCCCTGCTGGCACATTTAAATTTTCAACACCTTCGAAACGAACATTTAAATTATTGTTGAACATTTAAATTAAGTTTTAGTGACTTGTATATAACAATATATTTTCTGAGAAAATTTTTGCGTTCTCCGTAATTTTTTGGTTGTGTTTTCCTGTAATACTGTGTTTTAGTTTTCATATTTTACTTCTGGATAAAAATTTCAAATTTTTTTAAAAACGTATTACGGATTTAAGAAACATATTGAATTGTGTTACAATTAATTGAAATTTTTGTGAATGTTTGTGTACACTGTGCAGCGTACATTGCTGCGTATTGATCTACGCAGCCGAAGGCCGAAGCATGTCCCTGCACTGACGGCACATCATCGCCAGCTGCGATGGATCTTCAATGGACCAAGAAACAGCGGAATTTAACATTAGAAGAATGGAAGAAATTCGCATGGTCCGATGAATCACGTTTTCTGTTTCATCATATCGACGGGCGGGTGCTAATACGCCGATTTCCAAACGAAGCCCTGGCTCTCGAATGCCCTGGCTTCCGGTGGTCCTACATTTTATTAAGAGGGTGGCCATAATGTAATGGCTCGTGTGTGTGTGTTTGTGTGTGCGTGCGTGCGTGCGTGCGTGCGTGTGTGTGTGTGTGTGTGTCCACAATATGCAATATGCTACGCCATAGCTTTTAGTGTTGCAATAATTTTTTAATTCAAGTATTTTATATAAATCAAAATTGTAAGTTTTAAAATACAGTTTAATTCTTATCAATATGTCAATAAATTATTAATAACTATTTAAGAATATTTGGTTTATGATTTACCCTAATGTAAGGAAAATTTTAATATGACACTTAAAAAGTGTTATTAGCATGTTAGAGACAGCATGCAGCATTAGAAATCTTTCCAACACAGAAAAAAGTTTTATATGTCCAAGCTAAGGCAGACATTCATCATAAATTAGTTCCTGCACTTTGTCTAAACAACTCATTTGTCTCATCTGTATCAAGTTATAATTCTTTTATTTACATTTGCAAAGTGCTTTGGAAATTCTAATTCTGAAACTTGCTATTGTGATTGAAAGAGAAAAATAAAAGCTGAACTCTTCTAATCACCAACGCTAACACTCGACTATTTCGAGTTCGTTAAAGGCATTAAATGTACCCCATTATTGGATTAAATACATTTGTCCCTTTCCCTCAGAGAATCTTGCCATACTTTTGCCGAAATATTATCCCATTATCGAGTAGGCGTCTGAATAATTAATCGCTAGATGGCACAATAACCCAATTAACCATCGCTGATGCCACAACAAAGATCTAAATTTAACTAAAGAATTGATTGGATTACTCAGAAAATCTAATTCGCTGAGCGAAAGCATATGAGAAAATAAGATAAAACTTTTCGCTTGCCTTTGATTTACGAATCATTCTAAGTAGAGGAAATGTCAAAGAAAGATTTAAATTAGCGATTGAATGCACTGGAGATATTACTAAAGACGCTGAAGGTCTTAGAGTAAATCTTTCTAATGGCCTAAGATTGTGGTCTTTATTAGTCTTTGAATAACCGAAGATATTAGTAGCATTAAACCTGGGTTCGAATGAATATGTTACGGTTATTCCTGTTCTGACAGCACCTAAATAAACATGCTTTTATATATTAGATATCCGAAAACATTTTCTGGTAGCAAATAAGGCTACAAAAAAGTCTTTATGAAGACTAAAATATATTACTTTTTCATTTTAACTCGTGCTGATTATAGCTCATAAAGCGCAAAGGATTAACGATGCATTGATTCTTTTACTCATTACATATAGGTAAATCAAAATGCTACGTATCTCTAAATGAAATCTCAGAGCATGAGGTAAAATGTTATAGCTTCGTTTCAGTACATTTCAATTAAGAACAATGATATATATCTCGACATGAACACTTTTCTCATACTACTAAGACTATTCAGCGATGTGATCAAATTAATATTTATTTAAGAAACAAAAGTTTCGTAGTTTAAATAAGCCAGCTTTGATAATCTCCCTGTTTACTTAAAAAGAACAGCTTTATTCTTACAACTACAGATGTATCCAAAATTCGTTTGCGCTAGAATACAAAAATGAAATTCCGTTAATTATATGTTGTATTATTTTACATTTGTATTTTGTTGTTTAGTAGCATAAAATTAAACGTACTATTTGCATATTACTTACTGATACCTTATAGATACGCATTTACTGCAGATGCTGGGCTACGTGTATATTCTTCAGGATTTCATTATTCGTTATTATATATAAGCACAATTAGGTGGATGTCTACATTTCATTTTAAAATATGCAGAATTTCTTATACATAAATGAATTTGGTTAAAAATAATGCAAATTTTAAATGATTTTGTCATTTTTGATTTGCTCTTATGTATCCCATTTTATGATTAATTTAATATACATTAGTAGGTTGTTATATGTTCAGCTGATGAGGAAAGAAAATGATCCTATAAATGGCATAGCAAACAATGATATTCTGGTATATGATAAGAAACATACGAGAGAGATTTGTGTACGTGTAATTAAACTAACATAATAAAGACATATTACAGAAAACAAATTGCAAAAAAATAACTTTTTGATACTTACCACCAGTTGGAAATAGAACTAATGATATCATTTTTTTGCCAACGGAGGCTCTTATCAACTCAGATAGCAAAATTTATAGCAACAGAGGGCAATTTATCTTTAACCATGAGACATCGAAACTTGTCTAAACCGGCTCATCGTTCGCAGAAGTCTCTGCCCTTTTAAAACAAGACTTTTCAATCTTAAGTGAGAGATATGTTCCCCTGCGTCTAAGGAATTTGGGTTAGTTGGACGAAATTTCATATAACAAGGATTTAACTGTACAGTGTTTATTAGTATTATAGCGTCGTCTTGTAATTTAAAAATATAACCTACACTCCTACCCTCGGAATTGAGGGAGTTGGGAGTTTAAAATAGAAGCAAGAACTTCAAATTTGTAAAAACGTCTTGTACACTTCAATCGAATATAGTCATGCTCCTTTGTAATTATTAATCGTTAGATCTATTGCTGCCTGCTGGTAAGCTTTCCTGTCATTGAAAATTTCGGTAATAGCGTTGATACAGCAGAGTCACGTTCTGACTTATAAATACGGCAAATTGTTGTCTGTTAATCGAGAAAGACGCGCAAGTTCATTTTCTTCATTTGTTTGAATTTCTCACTGACTGGTAATTCTAGGTAAAAATTGGACTACAGGCAAATTATAGACTGAAAGTCTAAAAGGTCTACCTGTTAAATGACTCATCGGATGCCTAAGTTATTTACACTAACGTTTACAATTCAGGCGAGATTATTTTTCCTTGAAGCTCTAAGGTTCAAATTACGTCATAGGAAATTTAACCTGAGAGATTTACTCTAAGACGCTAAAGGTCTTAAGAGTAAATTTTTCTAATGGCTTAAGATTGTGGTCTTTATTAGTCTTTGAATAACCAAAGATATTAGCAGCATTAAACCTGGGTTCGAATGAATATGTTATGGTTATTCCTCTTCCGACAGCACCTAAATAAACATGCTTTTATATATTAGATATCCGAAAACATTTTCTGGTAGCAAATAAGGCTACAAAAAGTCTTTATGGAGACTAAAATATATTACTCGTTCATTTTAACTCGTGCTGATTATAGCTCATAAAGCGCAAAGGATTAACGATGCATTGATTCTTTTGCCCATTACATATAGGTAAATCAAATGCTACGTATCTCTAAATGAAATCGCAGAGTATCAGGTGAAATATTATAGCTTCGTTTCAGTACATTTCAATTAAGAACAATGATATATATCTTGACTTGAACACTTTTCTCATACTACTACGACTATTTAGCAATGTGATCAAATTAATATTTATTTAAGCAACATAAATTTTCGTAGTTTAAATAAGCCAGATTTGATAATGGTAAACTCCGTTAAATCTAAATTTGACTCATCTCCAGGTAAACTGCAGGCTATTAAATTTGCTACACCAGAAAGTAAGGCAAATAGCAGAAACTAATTTATTGCAAACGTACAATATAATGCAAAAACGACATGATAAAATTTGCATCTAGGTTTTGATACACGGTGCGCAGAATCAATGCATATACTTGTTATGTTTGGAAGCAACATTGGCTGTAATTCGGCTGGGCATCGAGTAGAATTGAGTGTGAAGGACAGATATGGGTACTTCATTCTATGTCAGGGTTCATGAATTGTAGTGGCTGAAGATAGGTGGCGCGCCAGTCTCGGAATTCCATTACCAGGAGTTCTCAATAGGCAGAATAAGGAGAATGTGACGATCAGGGCTACAGTCAAATAACCTATGTGTCGCGGAAGGTCAAGAGAACATGAGCTATATGCTATCGTGGACAAATCTAGAAAGGGCGTCACACCGGCTCCGAAGTTAGGAAACAGTCACGGGTCTTAGCACGTCCGAAGTTTAGCGCCCGATATCCATACATTAGCATTGCGAACAAGAAGTCACCGAAATATGTATCCAATGGCACCCCATCCCAGTACACTAGGTGCTGGACCCAAACGATCATGACCAATGCAAGACGGCAGCGCGCATTCTCCTCGGTACTTCCATACATAGATACATGCATCATGATTATGTACCCAGAATCGAGGTTCCTCTAAAAGATGACATGGTGCCACTCCTTTGTCCACTATGGTCTACTATTTCTGCTTCGTGGGTAGGATCCATTTATCAGTGATCAAAACTCGAATACAGAATCATTATCGAATACATCGTTTGCTTCTAAATGAATATACGTGAACAATAACTATCACGGAAAGGTTCTTGCCTTAGTGCATGTCGGAAAGGAAAGTTCTAATTACACCTTTTTTTCAACAGACAAACTAGAGAACTTTCTGGATGTTATTTCAGTGTCCATTATGATATTCTTTTCCTGCTCCTAAATCAAGCTAAACTCTAAACTTTTGTCTTCATTGGGAATTTTTTTAGCTGAACATTTGAACGGATTTAGTTCTAAATTTGACTCAGCTCCGTTCACTTCCGGACAATACCGACTGAAATAAGTTTCTAGCTTTGATGAATGTTCTAAATATCTATTTAGGAGCTCTAGAAGTTCTTGTTTTTTCTTACAGGAATCAATCTATTTTTTCGAATATTGGAGCAGTTTTAATTATGGATTTTCTTTTCCAGTTTTTCAGTTCGATCGTAAAAAATAAACTTTTAAAGAACAAATAAGCTTATGACATTTTGTACTCATTCTTAACATTTAAAGATTTAGTTCAATCAATGATTCAAAAATGTGATTCAAACCAATAAGCGCATAACCAATTCCAAAACTTCGTCTTCAATCAACAGGAAAATTTTATCTTAGCTTGCATTTAAGAAAGTAAATTAGCATCTATGTTAGAATTAACTCTCTGCTATTTGCTATTGAATGCCATCAAGAATTGTGTGTGGAAAAAATTAAGCGTACATCCATGTCAATAAATAATTACATAAAATGTTGCACAGTATAAAAGCATGATCTCAATTTATTCCCTTATTAAAAACATTCTTACTACAGCTACGGTTGCGTTTGAATCAGTTCTTGCCAAAGTGCTATGCAGTGAATTTACTTTCAACTGCAGAAAAAGATATTTCACATAATTTTGATATTCCGAGTTTGTCTCCAATATGATTACCGATATATCTGTAAAGCATTTACCAAAATTGTACCACAAAACTAATTCCGATTGTAAGAAACATGAAGTTAAAAAAATGTATATGAGGTTTTTTTATATATTTTTAGAGATGAGTAAACTAGAAAATACTCTTTACGTTAATTAGGAAAGGACATAATTTACAAAAACTACACACATAGCATGGTTCATAGAATATGCACATATTATCAGGGAACAAAAGCATAATAATCAAACATATAGGATACACATGCAGAATCATACTGCATATGTATACTAAATTTAAAAATACAATGTTATATCGCTCGATTCAACAACTGTGATTAAAATGTAACAGATTTATCGATGTTTTATTTACATTGTTACTCTTCCTACACTGAAAAGTAATAGCTAAAAGTGAAATATATGTATCTTTTTAAATCAGTTTCCCTAAATTCGTGCTTTATTACCTGCTTTGTTTTTTTAACTATTATAATGAAGGAAGCTTTATGTTTTCATTCAGGAAATGCACCTGATGAATCCAGCTTCTTTTTAAGACAATTTCTAAATAATGCTCAACAAAACTTCTGGCTTTTTATTGAGGATGAATATTTTAGTAAATATTGGCTTCAGAATTTATTTACAGTCCTACAGCGGGTAAGTTCGCTAAATTCTAGCAGTTCTATTTAGATTCGAATTCCTCCAAACGGTCTGGCAGCATGGCAAGTTTCGTGGTTTTTTCATGTGTATTATGGTTATGACATAGATGGGAATTACGGTTTCCCTTGAAAACTGCTTTACGCAATCCTCCCTCTATTTAGATAGATAGACCTCGAGTTGCAATCTATTCTAATGAAGGTACATAGTTGGTCTTCGAAGATTTTCCAATGTGTAACCTAAATCTGAGGCAGACTCCATTAGAACATATCTCACGAAGGCATCCATCCCTTTACACTGATCAACTATTTGTATTTTATCATTTTGGAATAGCCTAACATAGTGCTCGATTTGTTTGCCTTAATTTGTTAACCTAATCTATTATTCAGTCGTTTCCCCAAGGCTTTCTGCATAAAAAGGTAATGAAAATTCTTTTCCTTTTTTAAACTTTTGAATGAGCTAATAATAAAAATTTACTGATTACAAAAAATAGAAAATATTTTACAATTTCGGAATTAAAAACTTTAATGTCTCGATTATTATCATTATTATTATTGTCTTCACTACTTACCAGATACATTAACTTATTTAGTTAGAGCTTTATTCAATTAAACACATAAATAATTATATGGATGCTAGCGAATTTTAGCATTAATCCAAGCCCGTCGCTGTTTTTTGTTTATTGTTTATTTTTGTTTTAATTTTCTTTTAAGCGAAAATTATTGAATTAAATTTATTTTAAGCTATTCAGAAAAACGTACTATAAGGCATATGTAACAAGAGTTATACTATCTTACTAAATAATAAATTTATACTTAGTTTTGTTGGAAATAATGATTATAAATGCCAAATGACAAGATAAATATCAGATATGATATGCAGTGAAATTTTTGCGCAATGCTTTCCTTGAAGATACGTACTCTTAATACTTACAATTTGTCAAATGACTGTAATTTGCTTGTTTCAGCATGGAAAATTCCACTCTTGTTATTATAAATGAGCCAAATGAAAATGAACGAAAGTCTTGACACTTTTGGTGACACTGAAAGTATTAACAACATCGAATTATGCTTTAATCTAAAAAATTTCTAAACATAAAGGTATGTTGTAAGTAATATAACCCAAGCTATAGCGAAAATGTCTGTCTTCTGGATTCTCATTATAGAGCATTTTATTACAATAAATAAGCTCTTTAAATTACTTGACTACAATCACAAATTAGACGACTATAGAAACTCTGTTGCTTGCTTCAAATGCACAAAAAGACACAATTGTGAGCACTGCCAAAACCAAGAAATCCAAGGTAGTTAAATTACAACTTTTGATATAGCAAAATCAGACATACTAGCAAGAAAGTCGATGTCTAGTATAAGTTTTCTGTAGAGAATTGCCTTCTTATATGCTTATGCAGGAGAGAATTATTTCTTGAATTAATATGACTAATGATCTTCATCATTTAAAGAAGTCTACTCTGCAGTTTGTTTAAAATATGGAAAATTTTGACATTGATATCGCACTTGTTCAGGAGCATACCTTGTATAAATGCTCTCTTCCTACTAACAGTGATATCTTTAAATTTTCTGCTCAAGAGCTCCTGCTCTGCTTATACTATGATGCTTCCTCTTGTTACTCTCAAAAGTTGTGATTGTATCTTTTTCTCATATTATTTTTAAATTAAAAAAATACTGACATACATTTGCACAAAATTAATGAAACATTTGCTTAAAAACTGTAACAAACTGATTTCGGCTACAAATACGAATAGTAAATCTGAAATTTGGCATAGTACAGTTTTGGATTTTCGAGATGTTAAACTTTGTGAATTTTTAAAAATGAATAACCTGTTCGCTATCAACGAAGAATGCGGTCCTACTTTCTGTAGCACTCCAAGTTCAAACTACATTGTCAGTACCATTGACCTTTTCGGAGATATTTTGATTTGGTGTCAGCTAGATTGTGAATCCCTTTCTGATCATAGTGAGATTGACTGTAGCACGTCCAAGGCTTCAATCCCTGTAAAAAAGCCAAGAGTTAAAGTACTTTGGTGGATTACTGAAATCAAACCCATGAGAAAACAGGTTAATGCTGTTAGATGTAAGTTTCAACAAATCGCAGGCCTGCTCTTTGAGACTTACATAAACAAAGGAGTATTCTTAATGAGTATAAATGGAAGAAATACTTGGAAACAAATACATACGAATAGTATAAAGCAAAAGTTTATGAAAAACGTTAAAGTCATTGGAATTTGTCTCCCATCTGCTAATAGCACAAAGTCGTTAGGAGAAACAGTCAACGAGGTTTTCAACAGAAGTTTTTTCATTGACCCTTTTAGCACGGACCCTTTTAGCATTCCGGTTTTACGGAATGATTCGGACTGAAGCTTTTTTAAACTATGTTAGTAATCAGGTTCTTCATTTTGTTAGTCTAAAAATTAATGGTGTTACTGAAAACGTTAACTCCAGGGAAGCTCCTCATCTTGAGTCTATTTCAAATGAAATTTCGAAGATAATTCATAGAATGTGTCCAAATTCGCTTCCTAAAATATTCAATGCTTGTCTGATGTTTGGTTCTTTTCCTCATTTCTGAGGGAAAGCAAAAGGCATTTTATCCCTATAAACTGACAGATCTGCATTGTTTCCTTTAGGTCATGTTTCTACTTCCCGCACTTTGGACAGAAGTTGTTTTTAAGTCTCCGTTTCTGGACCGTTAATGCGGAATTTAATATCAATGATCTTCTCACTAGACTCTCAGACGACTGTCCGGGGTGTAAAACAATTGATTTTACAGAAGAACATTTTCAAAGAGAGTGGCCAGATACTCTTTTTAATACGGTTCGGAACATATTTAATAGAATTTCAAGTTAGTCTAAAGAGAAGAAGTTGGAGTTTAATTCTTTTAAAGCTAAAATTATTATAATTGAAAGAAAGCATGAAAGCTAGTTGTCCATGTTACTGGAATCAGCGGATGAAATTTAACATTTAGGCTTAATTCTTGATACCATGTCTTGTTGGAAACATCACATTATGTATTTATCGAAAAAATTTGAAAATGTATTTAAAGGACTTAATCTTTCTTTTGCAATACTTTTGTTTTAAAATCTGATGTTACTGATATAATTTAGAAAAATGAATATCATTGCCTTTATTTGCTGTGCTTCTGGAGTTTGAGGAAATTTTAAAATGACAAAATGAAGTCTCCTGTTCTTCGCAGACTTCAGAGAAGAAATTTACTAAGAACTGAGCATGGTTGCAGACTAATTAGTTACAAAGCCTTTTTTATGACTGCGGAGTTTCCCCGATTGATCTTCATGTTTTGCATGTCATGAAATTTAAAAATAAGATAACATCTGAATTGGAAAATAAACTCTTTGGAATTCCAACGAATGCAGAGTTTTCCAAGCCGAATTACTGTGCATTAATGAATCAATCACGTGGATATCTAATAATTGTTCCGTAATAGTAACTTTCATATTTACACATGTTTTCTTTCATCCTTATATTCTCTAATGAATATCTTCCCGTATAATAAATTAATTGCCAACTCTCATGCGATTCGTAAACATGTTAAAAATAAAGCTGTTAATATCATCTTCTCTTGTGTACGTGATCATACTGGTAGTCTAGAAAATGAAACGGCTTGAGCTACAAATTTCCGAGTTAATATCACAAGAATACTGTTGAATTCCTTTCCCAAGAATGAAAGTTGGAGCAATTCCCAAGTCGAATGAATTAGACAGAAATTGTTCTATTATCCTCTCTGACTACTTGCATTTTCACTCTATTCCGCACAGACTAAATAATAAAAATGTTTTATCCAATTTTGAAATTACATTTCTAACTCGGTACGGTAATTTCAGTTCATATCTAAAGAGATTTTGGTTATTTTATACGGACTTGTGTTCTCATAGCTTTGGGGGAGTGCAAATTGTCGAACATTTGTGGCTCTAAATGCAGTTCAAAGATTAAGGAAGGAAGAAAAGAACTCATTTCCCAGTTAAATTCTTTTAACATTAAGACTTTTCCCTCACTCCATGTGTTTGTTCAAGATAAAATAGCATTCTCCTCTTTCCATATATTTATTTCTTACGTTCCATCTGTGGATTTGTAATTTTATTTTATTTCGCGTTGTGTTGTTGTATTTTGTTTGGCTTATCTTTGCAGGTTTTTCGTAATACTATTAATAATATGTAGTGCCCAAGGAGTTTATATTCATAAAACAAAAAAGTATAGAAGCATTATTATAGCAGAAAAACCAGTTATACCGCATTTCGTAACCCAGGATTTTAATAATTATTTTTGTTCTGTACTGGAGTTTCTCCGCAGTAACTTTAAGATTTCAATAAAAAATGTCCAAAAGAAAATTTCTTACACTTCTTAAAAATGTCTCTTTCTTTATACAATTCGAAACCAAAGATATTATTCATTGTCATCACGTCTTTCTTCAATATTCTTCAATTTTGGGCAACGGGCTTCAAGATTTCTAAGTAAAAGGAAAATTGAATCAGGAAGAGATTTTCAATGACTTTTAAAGATCTATATTTCTGAATCATAAATAGAATATAATGGTAGTATAATTTCCTTTTTTTTCATTTCAATTGTTTTGTTATTGAAATACCTAAAGTAACCTCATCAAAGGAATAATCAAATCACTATTTCTACTACTTGCCTTTCTTATTCACTTGAGAACTCTGAACTGAAGTGGAAAGTAACCAAACAAATCACCGCTGTGGTGCCCAGCTCTATCACTAATGAAATCCAAATGTCTTGCAGTCCTTAGGCAGAAAGACAGGGGTCATTTACTTAGGTAATGAACATGGAGGAGATTCTTCCTCTTTCTTGGTCAAGAGAAGGAGTCCTACGCTTGTTAGTCAATGTCTTGCACCCTCCAGGCTTCCATGCTAGCTACACCAAATGAGTCCTCTTTGCGGTTTGAGCAATGATTCTTCGTTACTCCGAGAGAAATAATGTTAGAACAGAGTTGCATTTAATCCTCAGAGGTAACATGTGCCTCACAGCTTATTTTTTACCCATAATGAGAAACAGTGATACTTATCTTTACTTCCTGTCCCACATTCTTGCATCATAATATTAGTTCAATACGATATCCTTGTAGTTAATCATATACTGCTATAATATATTATGTAATATATGCTGGCATATATTAAGTAATATCTTGCAGATGTATATGTAAGAATTATAAAGATAATTTCAATTAGAAAATTAAAACGTATTTTTAAAAAGGAAAAATTATAATTATTACAACTGCGCAACTATGTTTGTGTAATTTAACTGCATGTATAAAACTTCATGGAGAATAAATTTATATTTCTTATTTCGGCATCAAACACAATTTAAATTAACTTACTACTACTACTACTACTAATAATAATAATTATAATGTAATAATATTAAACAATGACAATGAACTGCTAGAAGTTTTACAAACACGTAAATATATCCTGCTTCCAGTTACAATTATTAAAACCTATGAATCCTTCATTTTAGACTCTTTTTCACTAATGAATGATACTGGCTTAAAATCAAACTCGATTGATTTCGAAGATGATCAGACACAAGTGTCGAAAATTAAAGTAGCTATTATGTTTTCTCGGATACTCCGAATTCCGTATAAAATATCTTTATTCCTTCAACTGCTAACTGCGCTAGCTTTTACGCTTTTCCCGAAGTTAAAAAAAGCTGGAATTATTTTTGGACCCATAGTTTCTAACCTAGGAACAGAATCATGGGCTGTACATGAATATTTATTTCCTGGTTTTCCCCATTAGTTCCTAATAATTCAAAATAGTACAATAAATTTAGAGCTATCATTGCACTGTAAAACCTCCTTAGGTCGTGGATAAGCTTCGGTATATTTCCCATCAGTTGTGATTTCTTTTGAGGTTAAAAGTCATTTACTAAGGTTTGAATAGAGATTTTACATGAGACTTTCATGAGAATTCTGTTTCACTCATATTGAGATTTAGGATTCTCTGACTAAAATTTCTTTTAATCTAACACATTTCGTTTTGAAACATGATTATTATCTCAATTCACGCCATTTTAACATTCACGTTAAATTAGTGCTGCTAAGTGAATATTTAATAATAAAGTTTAAATTTTTCTATACAAAAAAACTACCGGAAGTACCCGATACCAATTCCGTTAGATTGAGAGTAATGTACCTAACAACAGAGAGAAAGATACCGCTGTGATTCTTTTCTAATAACCATGCAAAAAATACGACTCATAGACATACATTTTTCTGTCTGATGCCATATGGAACCCACATAAAAATTTCGATACAAAAATAAACTAATTCTCTCTCATTATGTTGTAAGGTTCAACTCTTAAAATCTTAAGTTCTCACTCCTAACCCCACGAATAATTAACAAGCCAATAATCGCTTAAGTGTGAACAGAATACGTAAGACTTGAGAAGGGTTTAAAACCCTTTATTATTCGGTATATTTACAATCAGTTCCGGCTTGGAACTTTACATAAAGACGCCACTCGGCCTTGAACTTAAATACTAAAATTTGGAACTAAAACTAGCTTAACTAAAGCTCTTAAATAATATAGCCGAAGCTATCACAGTCTAACTAGTTGGCCCCTAAGTATTAATTGAATCGGCGAAGCCTAGCAAGGGCCTAAGATATGGCCAAGCGTAATAATAGCTAAGAGAGATGTAGCTAGAAGGCAAACGCGCGCTAGTCAGGAAATCAGACTCTCTCTCCCTTAAAGTCGGTTAAGTCACGACTTAAATAGTACTCATTCTCATTTGCATTATCTGCGTTTCTGAATTCACATTCTGGCAGGAAATTGTAAGCTGAAATTAGAATAAGATAGGAAAGATACAAATCTTAAAATAATTGTTAGGAAAAGTATAATAAACCTTACAATGTCAGCAACAACGGCACGCAGTTTTTAATGATTTTCGTCTTTCTAATCAAATGCTCGTAAAAGCTGAAGTTCCATATAATATTCCACCAATACTCAATTTCAGTCGATTAAATGTGGTAAAACATTGATCATAATTGATCACAAATCAATAACGCGAAGATACAAACAAACACACAGACATACGTTCTTTTTTATACATTAGATTTTGTAAAACTTACAAGTTTTTAATTAACAAACTCTATGATTTGAAAGCAAGCAGTAGTAACACTTTTCGAAACAAAGCATTTTTAGCTCTAACACGCGAGAGTGTTGCCAATCGGAAAAATGGTGCGAAAATTAGTGTTCTTAGAGTTTTTAATTAATATTTCGGCTGATTAAGTCGTACGAAGATGGGAATAGACGAAATGGCTTCCCACGAATTTTTAGAATCGGGAATAATGCATTTAATGTTTAGCAATGCTATTTTTATTTCACTGTAAAACTTAGAATTCTTTATTAACAACCTCTACCATTTGAAAGTGAGCAATGGCAACGCTTCTAGAAATAAAGCAAATTTTTGTCTCCAGCGTGCGAGATTGTTGCCATTCGGAAATATGAAGGCGAAAATTAGCGTTTTCAGATTTCTAATTAATATCTCTGATTTTAGCTCTTTTTGGGGGGTAAAAAAAAGTGGACGCCGACCTTTCCCAAGACACAGAAAAGAACTATACAAAGTATAGTGACGTTAGCTATAGTAGTGACTGAGTTAATCGCGAACATTCTCTTTATCTTTTTTTTTTTTTTTTTTTTTTTTTTTTGCAACGACCTCTTAAAAGAACAGTTTTCTTCATCTGGCCACTTTGGTTTTCTCTACACAGCATAAAACACAATCGTATAACACAAATAATTGTATAAGTTAAAGATAATTATGAAAACATGAATATGAACAAACGTTTTGGAAAAAGATGGCTTATTAGATATAAATTGCTTTAATTTTCGTATTATTATATTATTCTTAATTTTACAAATATAAACCGTTTTCAAAGCCGAAATTACAAATTCTACTTGCGTTAAAGTTCAACTTAAATCTATATGATACTGTATTGATGAAATGCAGCATTTTTAAAAAATATTTGGCGGAAATGTGTTACTTTAATTGCTAAGTAACTTCATTCAAAAACATTCAACATGTTTCTCGTTTTCCATAGTAAACTATTGACTTGACAAAAGCCATAAAAAGAGGAAAGTTACTAATGTTATTAGGCAAGAATTATTATTTTTGTTTTTTTTCCTCGGATGACTTACTAATCATAAATTCAAAAGCTGACTGAGCATATTCAGCAGGTATTTGAAATTAGACTTGTGTCTGAACATCCTCTATCAATGTAATCAAATCTTCTTAAATCATAATATCGGAAGCAAATATGCAAGTTTAAGCGGTTCTATGATCCCTGCTGGCACATTTAAATTTCCAGTGCCTTGGAAGCGAACATTTAAATTCTTGTTTAAGTTTTGAAAGGTGCTTGTATATAACAGTACATTTTCTGAGAAATTTTTGAGTTCTCGGTAAGTTTTTGGTTATGTTTTCCTGTAATACTGCGTTTTACGTTTTCATATTTCACTTTTTGGATTCAAACTTTAAATGTTTTTTTTTAAAAATATTATAGATTTAAAATATATTGAATAATTTTATGAATTTTTTATTTTACATGATTTCTTCCATGCTATATGATATAGCTTTGTATCACTAAACAATTAATTATCAAGTTTAAATTATTAATACTTTTATCGAACGATGGAACCTTGATTATGTCAATAAGTTGCATGTGCATAATCAGCTAGCGATCCCTCGATCAGCGCTGATCAGTTTTAAAATTTCATTGATTTCCAACGAGCTGTATGGGATTTGGATTGTATTCATTCCATTCATATACGGGGTCCCAAATTATAAGGTATTTCTCCCGTCTTCTTCACATAGCTTCGTGGTGTAGTGGTCAGCACGCTCGGTGCGTATTCGAGAAGTCCGTGGTTCGAATTCCGGCGACAGCATTGCTCATTTTTTCATGCCTCCTGCTTTGAAATAACTTAATGACCCTACAAGTGGCGCCTGAACAAAAAAAAAAGGTGGTGGATGATGATTCTCTACCACTGAGATTTGGCGATTGAGTCCCCTAATCCACAGTCGCCCTTTAAAAGAGAGAGTATATAAGGCATTTCTCTAGCGTTCTTCGCATGCCTTCGTGGTTTAGTGGTTAGCACGCTCGGCGCGTATTCAAGAAGTCCGTGCTTCGAGTCTCGGCAAAGGCATTGCTCATTTTTCGTGACGTCCATGCTTTCACAAAATACCTAATGACTACAAAATGAGTCTGGTATTGTTCACTACCTCATCGTTCTGGAAGTGGGTGATTCACGCTCCTAGTGCTTCCCTCGGATGTGGTAGCCGTTTCTCAGGCTCAATTTCCGGAATCGAACACTGATCCGAAGTCATTCTTTGCAACCATGGTAGGCGCATAACCTGCCATCGACAGGTGATATGACAGTTGAAAGATGCATCGCCGGAACGAACGTGTGTTAAACATATTCACCACATAATTTGTACACGAGGTCCGATTAGTTACATTTAAAAAAAGGCAAGCCTCGTCACCACATAGTCGGAACTCTTCTGCATATATTATCTCTAAAATTAACGCAGTTATCGAAGTATTAATGTACGATCCAAGAAACCATAACTGATTCATGTACCATTCAAGGTTTCATTTTCATACAGCATGTACCTAGATATACATGGCAGTAAATATACTTATTATTTAGTAAATATACTTATACTATGAATATACTTGCAAACCAAATTAGCAAATTTAAATAAATATTAAATTTGTTTTTTTAATTTGCAAATCAAAATTAATTGCCGGATGGTAAGTGTCAGGAAGCATGAACGTACGTGTCTGAGAGATATACAAATTATTAAAAAAACAGCATGACTGAAATTGCTTAATATCACCAGGGGGCAGTAATTTCATTATTTACTGCACGCTATCTGTTGCAGAGGATCAATTTTTTACTGGAGATGTCGTTACATTGCCATCGAAAGCAATATGATTAACAGGAGAAGAGTTATCCGGATGATGGAGCCAGGGGTTAGCTTGGTGAGTAGCTTGCCACTTAGGCCACTTATTGGTCCGAGTGGTAGGCTACTCACCACTTTATTGTGAAAACTATATGGAGAAAGAGGTTGCTTACACGCGGCCAGGTCCATCACATCACTCGAAACGCACACACAGTGCCATTCGGATATACACTCACGTTTGTGAAAATTGCAACACCATGAAGGACTTACGCGAGTGAGCTGAAATTTTCAGGAAATGCAAAGTAGCGCATGATATGCAAATGATTAGAATTGCAAATCCGTAGCGCATGCGTATGCTGAGCAGCGCCCTCTGAACGGCTGATGGATCCGAATAAATAGACGGCTGTAGCGAGGCGTGTATGGTTATCGGTGGTTATCTGCTAGTGGTAAACGTTAACTCAATCTGTACTTATGCCTCGTCGACGAAAGAGAGCGAGATTTGAACAACTTACAGAGTTTGAACGAGGGAGAATCATCGGCCTTCGTGAAGCTGGATTGTCGTATCGTGCAGTAGCCTCTCGTGTGCAGCGTAACAGCAGCACAGTGATGCGCGTTTGGAAGCAGTGGACGGACGAGTGTCGGACAACTCGGAAATCCGGGAGTGGACCCCGAAATGTGACGTCAGCTCGCGATGATAGACACCTGGTCCGCATGGCGCGGACGGACCGTACAGCTTCCTCTAGACAATTGGCAGCACTGTGGTCAATAGCTACAGGTGTTTCATTGTGTGCTTCATCAATTCGTAGACGTCTGCTGCAGTGTGGACTGCGCGCACGGACTCCTTTATACAGGATCCCCCTAACGCACGACCATCGCCGCCTGCGGCTACAATGGGCCAATCAGCATAGAGACTGGCGTGCTGATTGGCAGCATGTCGTGTTTTCTGACGAATCCCGCTTTAATTTGTGGTACCATGATGGCCGCATTCGTGTCAGACGCTATGCCGGTGAACGCCACCTTCCGGAGTGCATTATCGAACGCCACAGTGGACGAACACCCGGAGTTATGGTCTGGGGCGCCATAGCATATCATAGACGATCTCAATTGCTACGAATTGTGGGCAATCTGAACAGCAACCGGTATATCCGTGAAGTTCTACAGCCCGAAGCTGTTCCCTTCCTTCAAAGCTTGCCAGGCGCTGTATTTCAACAGGACAATGCCCGCCCTCATACTGCTCGGATTGTTAAATCCTTCTTTGCAGCGCAGCAGGTACAGCTTCTTCCTTGGCCTGCGTGTTCCCCGGATATGTCGCCAATTGAACATGTGTGGGATGTCATTGGTCGGCGTCTTGCTCGTGATCCTCGTCCTGTTGCGTCTGCAGACGAACTTTGGGTACGCGTACAAACGATATGGAATGCTCTTCCTCAGTCAGACATTCAAACTTTGTTTGACTCCATGCCACGTCGTGTAGCAGCACTTATTGCGGCGCGTGGTGGCCACACAAAATACTGATTCTGATCTCTTGTTCTTGTTTGTTTGCTTTGAACATTTAATCATTTATTTGTACCACTACCACTCAACTGTGTATTAAATTGCATTCAATTATGACGATTCCTTCTTGGTGTTGCAATTTTCACAAACGTGAGTGTATATACGAATATATCCCATTATACGTCATTCGGATATAGTCAGCAAAGGCCTGCGCCTGTCCATACCAAAGAGAAGCGGCTGGCTGAAGGACATATGGTATCTCGACACATATTATGTACTCTATTAAATATTATCCACTCACCGACCGCTCTGTTTTTAAAGGTGTCACGCTCCATAGGATTCTACTACTATCGAATCTTTACAGATGAAGTGAAATTTGGAATGGCAATAATCATAAAATTGCAGGTGTGTAGAGGCAGCATGATGAACGCCTCTGCCTTCCTTCAGCTTTACCAAAGAATTCCATTTACAAAGGCAGACTGCTTATGTTTCCCACAGCTCGTCGGATGGTATGGTGTACCAACATACAGGACACCTCTTCATCTCTTCTATTGATCCACGGTACCATGACAACCTATGTATGTGACACATTTCTGCCAAATGTGTTGAAATTCATGACAGGGCTGTCAGGAGGTATTCAACAGGATATTCCTCAATAGCACACAACAAAGGCGTTATAGAATGCCTTCACCATATTAGCAACCTTCCCTGAAATAAACAGAAATAAACATGTGCTATAATTCTGATTCCACTGCAAACATTCAAATTTCGATAGAGGTGCTCTTTGGTAAGTGGCGAAATAGTTTCTTAGGTTGCTGTACTCTTAACTTACGTAATGGTCTGAATAACATATTCATGGAAAGTACAGAAAGCAACATCTTTTAAACACAGAAGAACACGTAACTTTTAATAAATCACAGAAGACGACAAGGTAATTTTTTTTTCTTCCAGTTATAGCACGCATTTATTTTATTATTCAAGTGAAGATTTTGAAGAGACGTTTTAGAGACATTAGGTTATTGTAAGCAGGAGACATGAGAAATGAGGAATGTCCTGGCCGGGACTTGAATTGCAAACTTCTCGAATACCCGCCCAGTGTGCTGGCCATTACACCAAGAAGGCATGCTAAGGAGAGGGAAGAAATACTTTACAACGTCTGGAAATAAAATTATTCGTAAACTAAATGTACCACCTTGGACTGAATAGAAACACTTAGCATTTTAATAGACGAAAAGGTAAAGCACGGATTTTGTAAAAGTAGAAAACAACGCATACGATATATCTGGAAGGTCTTGTTAAGAAAAGTACATTTAGCAAATTTTAATTTTATTATCAGCGGAAGCATTGTGTTATAAGATATTTCTCCCGCTTTCTTAACATGCCTTCGTGATGCTAGCACACTCAGCGCGTATCGAGAGGTCCGTGGTTCGAGCCTCTGGAGGGCATTGTTCATTTTTTATGTCTCTCAACATCGGAAAATTCTAATATCTCTACAGTGGCGCCCGAACTAAAAAAGGTAGTGGATGATAATTCTCTACCACCAAGATTTGGCGACTGGGTCCCGTAATCCCAAGTCTCCACTTAAAAGGGGAAGTACATAAGGTATATCTCCCGCCTTCGTGTTTTAATTGTCAGCACACTCGGTCTGTATTCGAGAGATCCGAGGTTAGAATCTCGGCGAGGGCAGTTGCTTATTTTTCATGACCATTGCTTCCAAATAATCTAATGTCTCTAGAATGTAAGGGCGTTCATCAATAATGTTAAATACGAATGTTATGTATTACATATTTCAGTTGTGAATTAAAATGTCTTAATTGTAATGATTTAACTTAATTCTGCTATCAGACTTAAACGTTATTAATTTGTTTTTATTTTGTAGTTGAACTTAAGTTTCTTTGCCTTGTTGAAAAGTAATTGTTGTCATTTAATTTTTCTTGACAGTTTTGGTTAACTCTGATTTTATGTTGCTTGAGTAATTAATTTTTTTCTTTTGCTTTTGGTAGTTAGGTTAACTATTTAAATTTTTTTGTTTAGTTAATAC
Organism: Stegodyphus mimosarum; assembly: GCA_000611955.2. Lineage (NCBI taxonomy): Eukaryota > Metazoa > Arthropoda > Arachnida > Araneae > Eresidae > Stegodyphus > Stegodyphus mimosarum. The sequence goes on from KK121324.1 coordinate 165,544, forward strand.
TTATTCTTAACTTGTTTAATCTCTTGTTAAGTTGACCCTTAAGGTCAATTTTTTTAAAGCTCTTTTAGAGTTTTTGCTTACACAAGTTGGTGTTAAAGTTTTAATTAAGTTTTGTAATGTGCCATCTTTTCTGCTAAATTTGGGATCCATATTTTCTGACTATGGTATTCGTGTTGGTGTTGTGGAAAACATAAAATTTTTCCTACGTGATTATTATATTTTAATTGAAGTAATTTTTATTTTCTGGCTATGGTGGTCGTGTTTGGTGTTGTAAAAAACCTAAGAAATTTTTCTATTTGATAATTATATTTTAATTGAAGTATTTTTCTTCGCTCTTGTGTTAATTAGTATTTAAAAAAACAAATCCTTAATTCTTTCGAAAACGTTTTACGTTGCCTTTTGGGAAATCTAGATTTATGACTTTGTTGTGACACTTTCTTCACCCGTCAGACAGTGGTCTGGGAAGCCTCTGTCATCAAGTGAAACTTCTGCACCCTGCCGGAGAGGATAATTTTAACTTACATTACGCTACGCCAAGGTTGAGGGGACGGGGTGATTTGCTTACCTGCAGGCTTTTTTCATGCTGGATTGGGACCCCGAGACGAGGCTAGCTCTGCTGACAGGTTGATGACCTTGGAGGATAGGCGATTATTCGCCAACTGCAGGAGTTCGAACTACCTTGCTTCACCTTTCTGTGTGCATTCTCCCCCTGGGGTTACCGGGCACTTGCCCTGTTTTGTAGCATCTCGGATCGCCAAACGAGTATTTGGCGAAAAGAAGAAAAAGGCTTGGAGCGATCTACGAAGGGAGAGAGACGTTGGCAGACGGCGAGAAGGAAAAATATGGTTCTTATTTCTACTTTGTTGAGGGGGAGCTTTCTTTTTCTGACTTTTCGATGCCGTTGTAGCTGGTTTCTGCTGTTTTTGCTGAAGTACATCTTCCTGGCTAGTTGATTGCCTCGGATCCTGAAAAAAATCTTTAAATATTTCCATTTTATATCTATTATAGTACGGCTTGATTTGGTCCACATTCGCCGTCATAGACTTTTTAATATAACCACTGCCTTTGTAACTTTCTCTATTATGTAAGGTCCATCAAAACGCGGAAAGAATTTCCCCACCTTTTCTTCTGGGGCATTTGACAAGTCATGTTTTATTTTCAGAACTTCATCTCCCACATTGTACTTGTCCCCTCTTCTTTTTTGGACATAATATAATTTTTGTTTCCTCTGGGCCATTTCTATGTTACCGGTAGCTTCCCGTATTAAAT
>KK121325.1:0-12535 GCA_000611955.2 Stegodyphus mimosarum
ATTCGAATTCGGATTTCGAAAAAATCGCTTCGAGGTGCACTGGCTCTTGTGTAGATACACCTACGTACCAAAATTCGTGGCCCTGGGTGTATTAGTTTACTCGCAACACGAACGAAAGACACATACACACAGACTCTTTGTTTTATTATATGTAGAGATAATTTCTTGGAAGTATGTATAATAGTAATATATTACCGTAATATAAAAACAGACTTTATCAATTGTGCATAATAAGTAAACTTATGGAGAAAGATTTTAGGGAAATGATTGAAATTAAGTATATCCTTCTTAGAATTAAATCTAAAATCTTTAAATTGCAGATTGCCAAGGTTTGGAATAGATCAGATTTTAGGCAACTAGGAACAATGTCCATAAACTAATTTGCTCTTCATGTGATATTTAAAACAGTTAATTTTCTTCCTTTTACTTTCAGCATGGGATAGCATGTTATGTATGTATTCTTCCTTTCTAAAGTGTGGAGTCATCTTATGTTTGAGGCATTATTGCATTACTGTTAGAAGCCCCCAACCATCATATACCATATTCCATGCAGCTCCTCTATAGAATGCTCCTCCAGTCAGCATAAAAAGTTAATAGAATTTTTTGATGTTATGTAGATTACAAAGCTACAGTCTAAAATATTTTTTTTTTATTTCTATTACCAAAAAAAAAAAAAAATATGAAGTAGATCTGTTTTTCTGGGTAAAGTTAACAATGAAGTAAAATTTCATTTTCCATAAAAGTAGAACAACATATATGTTTTTATTCTGTTTCCAAGGCAAAATAAGTATTGGTTGAGGGTTCTGTAAAATGGCAAATTTTGAAAAATACTGTCATAATATATATATTTGGGTATCATCCATACTTGCAAGATTGCTATTTCTCTAAATCTTGCTGTTTTTCACATGTTTACATGGTTTTTGTTTATATAGCAGACATGGCCAAACTGTGTTGTGATCCTTTGCTATCTGATATGAGACTTGTTTTGAACAAATATAGTTTAATTTCTTAATACAAATGGAATTTGAAATAGAAATCATGCAGTGCCACGTTTCTTTACTAATCACTAATTTAATTCTTATATTAGGTATATAAAAGTTTGATAGGTGTCAAACTGTCGATTGCTGGCTTATCAGAGCAACAAACATGTAAAATTACAAATAATTCCATTTCTGGTAATTACTATTCCGGTTATGTTACTTTTTGAACAGATAATGGTCATCTGAATACACATATACAAAGTTAATCTAAAACTCAATTCTAATATCTTTATTTAATTATTCTCCGTAGTATTTTTTCTCTGAAGTTACTTTTACTTTAGGCAGTATCTTACATTTCTCTGTGATCCTATTGTTCACAGCAGTTGTGATCCACTTGGAAGATTTGCTATTTTTTGTACTTTTATTCAGTCCTTGAATAGCATGAGAAACTGCTAAAGAAACCTGTTTTGGAATCCATATAGAGCTCTTTTAATCTGTAGAAGAATTTTACAAGGATTTTATTTTGGGGGAGAGTGAAACTTCAGCCTGTTACTTTGTTAGGAGACTTATCTCAAATTTCTCCTTCAAAATTAATTTCCTGTCCGTCAAGCATTTTTATATAGTTGATTCACATATTTTGCAACCATATCTTCTAAAATAATTCCTTAGTAACCGTAGACAGAGGTCATAATTTATTTCACCAATGGTTATGTATGCTGAAATATTTTGAGTCATGGGAAGAATCACTGGTTTGACAATGATTTAAATTTTAGCAAAAATGTTTAATTCCTATTTGATCAAATATTGTTATTCCAGCTAGAGATCTTAATCATCAAATAACGTTGCATCAAGCAACAAGGAATCAACAGACCACAAATCTCTCTCTTCTCCAAAGTTTCTGTCAAAATCAGCATACTGATAATATTAGTGAAATCTCTTCAGCTTGTGATATTTTCTCATATTTTTCAATTTCTTATTTGATGGATCTTCATTCTTTCTACCTTAGACGCATTTTGCTGCACTAGGTTAGAGGTATTTTGCTGCCCAGCATATCTAGAATTTTCACCCCTCAGTACTGCCACTCTGCAGCAGCACTGGATACCCTGGCTCTGATGCCAGCATTGCTCTTCTTTTAATCTATTGATATTTTTTGTCTTCCAAGTTTTCGATCATCATGTACGTCTGACGCATCCTTCATGAAAGTTGAATAGCCAAACAAAAAGTTGTGCAACGATCCACTGCTTGATCACTACAAATTTCAGGCAATAATGTGAAATTTTCCTCTTGTAAACGTCAATTTTTAAAGGTCTGATCTTTTATTTTCTAAAATATCCTCAACCTACAGACTCCATTTGAGATTTGTTCTCTGTACACAGGTTAGGTAACCCAATGGAAAGTTGCATTGTATAACCATTAGGTGGATAATAATTTACTTTAAACTTTCTTCTGTGAGTTATTTAGAAATTCTAGACGAGACAGTGAGTCATTGACCGCCTTTATGGATCCAGCAGTTAGAATATGGTGGATCCGTTAACCTGTTTGGCAAGAGTTGAGGAACTAAACTATTGTGCAGACGTTTGCCATGTTACAAAAGGCCTCCACATCGAACATCTGTACATGTCCATAGAAATATGAACAGTTACGCAATCGTATTGTATCTGCATTTATGAAATAAATTCATTGTAGTAGTGACAGGCAAGTTTTCTTTCTTTAACATTAGTTTTCATTTTTCTTGAAGTTCAGCTGGAGTATGTGCTTGACGAAGCATTTATATAGCTCAGCGTCTACTAGATTTATTAGCAGCAGGTTATATATGTCCAGAATTATCCGTAGTGTTTCAAGAAGTGGTTTCGAGAATTTTCAGTGATGCTCCTGAACTTCATTATCTGTGTCCAAAATTATCAGGACAATTCAAGAGGTAGTTTTGAGAATCAGTGATGCACAGTGTACTAATTACTAACCAATTGTGGCAGATTCTGTTGGATGCCACGCTGAAATCAGTCAGGGCTGTCATGAGAAATACTGATTATTCAAATACCACTGAAATTGCAATCACATTCTTTGTTTAACAGTTTCTAAGGTTAGGATCCAAAGATTAGAATGGTTTCAGTATGTTGGTCTTTACATGTTAATATTGTGTACAAACAAAATTACTTTTAAGCAAAAGCCTAAAAAAGTTAGTACTTTATTTTTAAATAAATATTCTTTCTCAAATAACAGTTCCTCTGCAGTGCACGTTGACATGTATTATTTATAATTTCTAAAAGACTGCTTATGAATTAAAAAAAAAAGACGGTTTTTTTTTTTTTTTTTATCAATAATGATTTGTAATTTACTCAAATAACACTTTTTATGTAATTGTGTAGACCAATTCGTTTTATTTAAACTAAAATAAAATAACAATTATAAATAGAGAGGTTTGAAGGAAATCGGAAGAAAATATTTAGTTTCTCTACCTGGAAAAAAAACACTAATCCAGCACAAGAGTTACAAATTTTTATTTTCTTGGGACTTTCCTGAACACAAAATAGTAGATATAAGATGTATTTATTCATATTTATATGTAATCATGTTAATCACATATTCATTTATTTACTTCAAAAGTTTCTTTATATTCAAAACCTGTCTCATTACTTTTGAAACGAAATAAATTTGGACTTGCAGCTCTCAAAAATTCCTAAAATACATCACGTAGCTCTCATCGTCTTCAAGTTTGACCATCCCTGTTATATAGAACGGTCATATATATTATGTATGCGAATAAAATTAATACATAATTGTGTTATTTATTTTTTATTTTTTCCAGGTGCAAGAAATGGGGTGTTCCTATCGAAAAAATATATAACCTCACACAGAGAGATAAATTCAGGTGGGCAATTGAAATGGCCGGACCCGATTACAAGTTTTGATGTTGACTGGTCAGCCTCATGCATTGCCGTAACAGGGGCTGACATCATGTTAGCTGAATATGAAGAAAAAGTGTCTTGCCTTCATCTCTATGTACAATTAAATCATGTGTGTGTGTAGCCATCTAGAAACTTTAGAAAATGGACACTTGACAGGCATCATTCCACGTCTGCAGCCTAGCTGCCAGTGTATTATATCAGCCATCTTTTTTCTGTATTCCCAAGGAGGATTGGGCCCTTAGTGGTCTTTGTGTAACTTTCTCTTTTGTACTGAGGAATCTTGGAAGTAGCTGATTATACCAAATGCATCCCTATGCTGCTTATGTTTAATGGGAATATTTATTTATTATATGGAATTATTTTCCGAATTTGTGTTTTGTTGGCTTAGGTTTGTCTGTGCATTATATATATATATATATATTTATTTAGTCAAATCATGTAGTGAAATGAACTGTAGGCATACAGTCAATGATTGAAAGTCATTTTCACATTCAGATCCATCAAATTGGACTTAGCTCGGCTAATGATTCACAAGCAACTTAATGTATTTCAGACTTGGAGATTATCACCATGACTAAATTGCTTGTGAAGCACAGGCCCTTGGTAGACTGGCATGAATTTTGTGACTTTCCAATATGTATCAATATAACATTTTTGTTAGTACCTAAATTGCATCCTCCTTTTTTTAATGCATTTTAGCCATCATAATGGGATAAATATTAGTATCACATCATTTGGGAATCGTGAAAAAATCATTTTTTGTCATTCTTTATTTTACGACTTTCATGGATTGTTAAAATTTTATTGCATATTATGACCTTATCACTTTGCGATGAAGTCGAATCTGATGTTTGCTTGTGGAATGTGTAAATCGCCTTATATTTATTACTCTTTTTACCAAGAGAATATCTGTATGTCAATTTTGTTAATATATATATATATTACATATTTAAACCGTTGTGATGTTTTATACCATTTTAGTTTTTCTCATGAAATTCAGATCTTTATGATAATGAAGAATGATTTATTTAAGTAATGATTTAAAAGCCATATTTACTTGCATAATAATCTCCATTTCATCTATGAATCTAAGTACATGTATTAAAGATGATATTAATTGATCATTAAAAGTCCTTAAAAGTATTTGATTTTGGATGCCAGGGCGTCATAAATTTTAATTCTAGATACTAAAATGTAAAACCTTTACCATCAACTTAACTTTTTCTTGGGAGCTGGGACATATGTCCCATGTGTTTAATACATTAAATAAGACTTAAAGAAATTCAGTTTACTACAGAGATTTAAAATATGCTACTTAATGTGGAGTAGGTAAATTGATTTGTTTTTCTATTCTTTGTTGATTGTCTTCGTCTCTATAGCCAATGTGAAAAGGTTAATTTAATTTTTAAAGCTTATTACTGTGATAGTTTTGAAAAGTCATGATAAATTTCCTTTACTAGGTATGAATAAAATATAATATATACATACTGTAAATGAAATACTATAAATGTGGCATTATTGAAAATTGCATTATTTAGTGTTAAGAGGAAAATTTTTAAACTAGACAAGAAGCCTTGAAAATCATAAATACTTCCTGAAAATAAATACTCAGAAATTTGGTGTTTTGGCTTAATTAATTTTAAGGTTTACAAATTTAGTGGACAGTCATTAAAACCAAAATTAATTATATCTATATATCTCTTTAAATCATGAATATACTTTTTAAAATTAAGAATCTTGAATGTTATTTTCCCTAAACTAGCCTATTTTTGTCATTTTTAATTAATTTTAAAAATACTATTCCCAACATTTTTTTTATTTATATTATTGATTTAATAAGTAGGTTTTGCATTCTCTATCAGAAATGATTGTACATACCTTGTGTGTATTAAATATGTGAATATGTTATAGTATTTTTATATTTTCTAAATTTGTAAATTGCAGTTAAAATATCGATTTCTATGCAAGTGAATATGCTTAAGTTATTCGAGTATATTAAATCAATTACTATGCACATTAATTTTATCTCGGTTTTCTTGTGCATTTTAATACTAGTTAGGTGGTTTTAAGTATAACTGAGCTATGTTGAGTTTACGAAAATTTGAAACTATCATTAGTGTTGCATAATTGGGAAAATGGGTTAGGACTTGTGCATTTATATGAATTTTGAAATAAATTCTGGTTTTTTGCTGTCCAAGAAATAAGAGTATATATATTATTATAGTCTTTGTTTAAAGAATGGTCATTAAATTGCAATGAAGTAGAATTTTTATACATTTTTGCCTTTTCTCTTGTGATTAGCAGCATTAATAATGATTCATAAGTTAACAGTAATTTAAGTAAGCTGATTTTTTGCATTACTTTAAAATTCATAGCTATATTACTAATGAATTTTTTTTTCCCTATTGAATCGGTTATTACACAAACTGATATAAAAAATATTTGCTTTATCAGGATAAAATTTTCAATATCAAATCATGTGCAAAATTTAAAATTCAATATATGGTTAAAAATTTGTTCTCATTTGTAGAAGAAATTTTTATATTGCAACAAATCAGTCAAGAGCAAGATGTTCAGCACCAATCTGTAGATATTATTTCTATCAGCTTTTTAATTTTTTAAAAAGGAATATGAATGTGGTAGCTGACTGTAATGAAATTGTACAATAAAAGTATCAACACTTTTAACCATTTTCCATTTCTATGAATTTTTCACCATAATCATATATATATATGTGTAATCTGACCACCATGAGAAGAGACTTGGCGATGCCATACATTGCATCATTTTGGACAATTCCATAATCTTACTTTAGGTAAACCAGAATTAACAGTGCAAGCTCAATTATTATAATCGAATTTGGATTTGCTTATTTGCAACCTGAGCTCTCTGCATCTCCTTTTCCAGTGAACTCCCCTTTCTATGAGAACGACAAATCATAACAATTAAAAAGTGCAGGCTTGTTTGCCTACTTAACCGTTTCTTCAAAATTTCAGTTTCATTCTATTATAATTTATACCGGTTGGCTTGTAATAGTTACCCATAGTCAAATTTTCAACCCAGTTTTATATATATATATATAAACTCCAACTTTCAATGATTAAATAGTACTTTTAGAACTTTAAAAGCATGCAAGATATGTTTTTTTAACTAACCACTCTAACTAACTAACTACATTTATTTTAAAACCCATACTTAAAAAAAGGAAAATTCTGTGCATGTTAGAAATTTTCATTCTGTTACTCAAACAGAAATATTACTAAATTATTATAAAATTACTAATATATGAAGTGAATATTTTAAATTACAAATAATCATACAAAGAGAAATCAAAATTCCATAAACCATATATGTTTGAGTTTTTTGTATTCTGATTTATGTCGGAGGAAAAAATCTAGATAGGAACAAGAAATATATGAGTGATCATGACCAAAAGTATTTATATTTATAAATTATGAATGCAAAAATTTGTAATTTATAAATAAACTATTTTTAAATTTATTTATTTATATTTGTTTCTACGGCTAAATTTTTTATGGCATAATCTGGAAGCATTGCATTAAAAAAACAATTTCCACTTAACTGAAATGAGAAAGTTGTGTTCAGTCAAAATCTGAACAAAATAGCTTTCGGCTTTTCTTTGGTTTCATAGCCTTTCATGAAAAAAATTGGTTATCTTGCTTTTATTGCACTAATTTCTTAATGCCTTTAAGAAAATGCATGACGCTTACAGTCATCTCTTCTGCTGTGCACAACTGAAAAGTCTGTTACTGTATGTCTACGAGAAGAACAACTCCTGCCATAATGTCTGGTGGTTGCTATAGCAACATGGCTAGTATATTTCAAACAGGGATGAACCAAGGGTTGCTTTATTCTTATTTTGCTTTTGACGACCGTTGACTTAGGGGAAGAGAGTTATTATTCATTTTCAAGACACCCCTATGAAAATGGGTTAAGGCTCGTTTCTACGGCAACAGACAGCTGCAGACTAACTGGCGAGAGCTTTTCTTGTGATAGACAGACATATGGTACAATATGCTCGATTTATAGAAATTTTAGATGCTTTAATGCATAGAAATCCTCAAGAATGAGTCTTGCCAGCTAGGTAAACAAGCCCTTCCACTATAACATACTTGTGCAGAAAACTGCAAGAACACCTATGTGTGTTTGCATGGAATCAAACTGCCAGTGTACAGTGACTTTACAGCTTGGCCATTAGCGGGCCAAAGATTGTATGGTAAAGCTCCTCTTGCTAGATATTTGAAATCGGAACACTTCTGAGTTTCTCAGAAAAAGAAGGGGAGTAGGAAGAAAAAAAGGAAATAAAATCAATTTATTTTAAGCTTTCATTGAATGTTTTCGCTGTCATATATAGTTCTTTAGGTATCCGTATGTATTTCTACTCAAACACATATATTAATAAAAAGAGCCATGTAAAAAATACTGCTCATTTCAAATGATTATTTATTAATGAAAGAGAGTTCTTCCCTGATTATGATGTCATTAATAAGTTAGCATAAACAATGAGGAAAAACAACAGTGCTGACTGACTACTTGTTTCACAAGTAATTCTTTGGAAGGTCATTCTAAAATGCATTCTACATCTGTATTTCAACCATCTCAATACTGGGAAAAAAAATCCATTTAATAGTATAAAGTTACTTAAGTCTGTATGTGTTCAGCAGAACATACATTTTACCTTAGAGGTTTCACACTTTGCTGCAATTTAATGTTAAAAAATCAGCAAAACTCTCAACCACATGAATTCTCTATTATTTTGCTAATCACCAAATGAATAAGTTTGTTCTGTCTTCATACCATTTCACTCGCCCTCTTTTTTTGTGTGTGTATGTGTAAAATCTGTAGTTTTTAAGAAATTTCCATAGAAACTGGAGAATCCATAGCAGTTCGGAGTTTTTTCCGAATATTACAGCGACTTATTTAGCATAGTGATCTTTAGTTATGTTTATGAATTTCATCAGAAATATTAATAATGATTTTAATTCTTTGTTACATTAAGTCACATACTTGAAGCAAACTCAAATCTTCACATCAATTGGAAATTTATATTTTTATGGGCTTGCAAAGGACTTTTCAAAATGAAATTTCTCATTAGAATATAAAACATTGCATTTTTGCTTTAAATTCATATGTAATATACAGATACACTGGTTGGACAAAAATATGGAAACACCTTTAAAAAAACATGTTTCTTTGCTTAATATGGTGTAGGAAACCCGTTGGCATCCAAAACAGCTTGCAGTCTTCTCGGAATGGATAAATACAGTTCCTGTATGTTTGCCAAGGGAATATTATACCATTCTTCCTGTAAAACGGTGGCAAGTTCAGATAATGATGTTGGCGGTGGATAACAAGAACGCTCTTTCCGTTCCAATGTAGACCACAAAGGTTCGATAATATTCAGGTCTGGTGACTGTAGTGGCCAGGGGAGATGGGACAACTCATCCTCGTGCTCAGAAAACCAGTCCTGGACAATGTGAGCTGTGTGAACAGGGGCTTTGTCGTCTTGGAAGACACCATCACCATCGGGGAACAAAGTTTGTACCATGGGATGAACTTGATCGGCCAAAATGTTCACATAAGTCTTGGCAGTCATGTGCTCTGACACAGTTATAATGGGGCTAGCAGAGAACCACAATATGGCTGCCAAACCATAACAGAACCCCCGCCATGTTTCACTCTTGGCAACAAGCAGTCTGTATTATAGGCTTGAGATGGCCTTTGAACGGCTAGAATGATAAGTCTCAATCCCTTCCACATTACACTTAACACAAAGTTTAGAAGGCTAGTAGTGGTATAGTTTCTGCAGTAACATTTTGGATTTATTTGCCTATTATCCACAAACACTAAATGTGAGATTTTAAATTCCTAGGCTTCTCTGAAATGTAATTACATAAACGTGTGATTGGTCAGTTTATTCAGTGTGACCAGGTATATGGGGGTTATCTGTTTAAGAGAAGGTATGCTTTCATGTAAGGCTTTTTAAAGGAAATTGTCTTCTATTTTATTACACACCCTGTCCATCAGAAACAGAACGGAGGACAAGGAGAATGAACGCATACATTACTAGTTAGATGATCCAATCAAAGCATACAAAGTGTATTTATATAAATATGTTTGTACATATTTATATAAATACACTTTATCTTACATTTTACAAGGACAGGCATTAGATGACCTTAATTAAGTTATCAGAATCTAAACATTATTTTGCATATGCAAAGATAACTGAACAGAAATTTTTTACATCACACAATCTCTCAAATGTCAGAAGAAGAATTCGATGTTTCGACTCTGAAATAAAGGCGAAAATTCTCGATTTCTTCAAGATACAGAAGTATCTTTGAAATGCTTGTATTGAAAGTTAGTATAGTTTATCTTCAATGAAAAAATAAAAGCAAACTACTATTCAGGAGAATTTTAATGGGCATAAAAACAATTTTTATAAACAAGTTCAAGCATATTTATGCACTTCAAAAGTACTCATTCGCTGTGCAGTTTAATGTAAACAAATAACCTATAAAATTGTTTCTATTAATGTACGAAAAAATTGGAACATTTTATTTTCTTCCTCAAAAATTCTTTTTTCAAAATACTTTCTTAACTTAGTTATATATATACTGGAGTCTAAAAATTAAACTTCTTTAATTTTCATATACTTATCTTTCAGAATTCTGAAACACTGCCCTTTTTCAATTAATACTGCCAATTTCTTTTCAAACTGCTTGATATAAAATAATTATCTGCCTTTATTGTTATTTATTCAAACTTACATGTTATTTTGTATTAAAGTTTCCATCTAGATAAATACAGCAATTACTTCTTTGATATGACCTTAAAAACTTCAGAGAGTACAGGAACTTCCTCTTTTTCTGATCTTCAACTGCAGGTGCAAAATTTCAATCTTGAAACTTTATGCTGTGTCCAGTAGTTAAAACTCTTACTTTAAAATCATGCAATAGGCATGGCCAAACTGTAGCTCTCTGAATGCAGCTTGTGTCATAACAAACAATAGTCTTGTTTTTGAAATATCATCCCAACTTAAGGTGAAAACCATGCTATGACATACATTTTTATGAATTAATAATTTTAAAAAGTTTCAACTACAACTGTGGCACAACTATCCTTAGAATAAGTAAAAGTTAGCAGTAAAGAAAAAACATTAGCAAATGCTGCACTGATGATCACTACCTCAGATCTTAATAAACAGCACTATGAATATATACTGACGGGGTGAAAAAAATCCCAATTTGTGTTAGATAAACAAAATTTGGTAGTGTGTTTATACATCTGAAAGATGACATTGGTTCAAATTCCGCGCTTCACGCATAAATGTGGCACTAGTAGCGCGACTCAAAACTTGCAAATCAGGTTTGCTTTAAATGCATGCTGTAAAGTTCATGAGCGTTATTTATCTTTGAAATTTGACCTATTGAGTTGATATTATAGAATGCCTTTAAGAAGACGAAGAAGCCATTATCAACAGCTCACCGAGTTTTAATTTTCTTTCCACGATATTGCAGAAAGACTTGGCCAGAATGTATCCACTGTGCATGATTGTTGGGAGCAGTGGTCAAATGAAGGTACTGCTTCAAGAAGACCGGGTTCCGGGCGGCCACATGGAACTACTGAGAGGGAAGACCATCATATTAGGCGTACGGCTCTGGCGCATCATACTGCATCTGCGGCAGAAATTCAAGCTGCAATTGATACCACAGTGACACAATGAACTTACAAATCGGTTACTTCAAGCACAGCTCCGAGCCAGGCATCCTATACCGTACATTCCACTGACTCCAAGCCATTGCCGTTTGCGACTCCAGTGGTGTCAAACCAGAGCTCATTGGAGGACAGAGTGGAGATCTGTTGTGTTTGCTGATGAAATCTGGTTCTGCCTTGGTGCCAGTGATAGCTGTGTGTTGGTCAGAATGAGGCCGGGGTATCCCCTGAAACCAAACTGTCTGCAGCCTAGACACACTGGACCTACACCCCGAGTCATGGTCTGGGAAGCAATTTCCTATGGATGCAGGAGTACTCTCGTGGTTATCCCAAACACTGACTGAAAATTTGTATGTCAGTCTGGTAATTAAACCTGTAGTGCTGCTATTCATAACAGCATTCAAAGAAGAGTTTTCTAACAGGATAACGCTCAACCTCATACCGCTGTCTACAGCGTGCTCTATAGAGTGTTGACACATTACCTTGGCCTGTGAGATAATCAGATCTGTCTCCAATTGAGCATGTATGGAATATCATTGGATGACAATTCCAGCATCATCCACAGCCAGCACTGACTGTCCCAGTACTGACAGAAAAAGTACTACAATTCAAAATTCTGGAGGTTACATCAGCAATTAATGTAACAGCATTTCATATTTGAAATGAATTTTCTTGAGCTTAAATTAACCTGTAATCTTGAATACTTAATCAATAAAACATGTTAACTAGACAAATGCATTGTCGAAATTTCATTACTGTACAATAATTTTTCCTTGGTGTTGGGATTTTTTTTTCCGTCAGTGTATTTAATGCACTGGAAGAAACAATGCATATCTGATGATCCAACTTCATTAAATTAATTGATTAAACGAAATTGAGTTACCATTAGCTATTATCGCTAGATGTGTG
>KK121325.1:34603-57210 GCA_000611955.2 Stegodyphus mimosarum
ACGTTTATACTAATATCATTTAATAATATTTAATTCAATCTCGATTTTCTTTAATATCTTGGACACTGCGGTCCTGAATACCTTTCGTTTCGATTTCTGCTTAGCAATGAGATCTTCCATTTTACTAATAATAGAAAGTGCAGGCTTACCTTGGCAGTCTTTGCACGCTTCTAAAGTGCTAATCCAAAATTAGAAAACACAAATTTTCAAATTACCGAACGATTCATTTTAGGCCAGGATGCACCATTGTGGCGAAAGGCTAATTTCGTAATAGGCTAATTTCAATTCGAAGTTAAATCCTTTCTAAAATCTGTCTATGAAGAAATCTATATCTATCATTGATGCGGAGAAACGTCAATTTAAATATTTATTTAGCGCTGTGATAAAAAAACCTTTTATTAAGGGCTGTTGGCCTACATTGGTAATGTTTTAATCTTTTTAAAAAATCAGTTAAGAAGTCATGGGGTGATTTGAATTAATTCAGTTGTATAAGATACAACTGAATTAATTCAGAAGTTAATATATATATTTATATTTCATGCAGTTCACACGTGAGAAATACCGGACCATTACAAAGGAAGGAAAATGGGTTATTTGCTTGAGAGGGTTATATCCATACTAATGGAATGTTGAAAAAACAATATTTAACATAGTTTATTAATGTTTAGTATGCATAAGGTAGTTAGGAATGCATTTCTTAAGACATATAAACATTGCTTGGATTATCCTAAATTATCATTTATATTTTAAAATACACATTGCCATTTTGATTACCTAATTCTGCTTCATTACCTAGAATTTTTTTTTTTTTTTTTTTAAAAAGGGATACTGTAGCAAATTGCATTTTGAATGTATCTAAAATTTAATATTTTAGATTACGTTTTGCAACAATATTTATGTTTGGTGATGATTGCTCTCCCATTAATGGAAACATAGTGAATTTATTTCAATGATGCATCCACCACCACCTATTGTTTTACATTCTTCCTTTTCCGTACAAAACAAGCACAACTAGGCTTTTATCCACCATTGTTCTCCTTTTCAATAAAAAAAAAAATCAGAAAAATTGCACAATTTTAGCAGCAGAATTCTACAATGAGAAAGGAAAAAGAGGCATATGATGCTTTTTATGCTATATGCATGCAGAAAGGTACATCACTAAAGATTTCACCAAAGATAACACAAAATGCAGTACATGGTCCACCCCAATGCTGAAAGTGCTGAAATTCCCATAGGAAGGATCATAATCTGCAACCACACTGATGAAAATATCTTGAGAAGTGCAAAGTTGTGTGGGAGAATGCTATGTGTGTACAACATAAATTCTTCTTCACAACATGGTGTACACCATCAATACTTTTTCACAGCATTTTGCTGGGGGTCAGATACTTAATAAGGAAGGTTATCACTTTAGAATTATTTTGAGTAAGTTATACACTTTGTGAACTATGACGAACAGAAATTAATATGCTGTGCTTCTCTCAAACCAATTTGTTTTTTCCACATAATGATTTATCTGCATATATCAGAACTTTACTATTGCAGTATGCTTTAGGAATGATTATAATTTCATTCAAGATTTTTACTATTCCATGACATAGCAGACTGAAACTAGAAAAAACGAACTGGACTCTGTTTTCGTTATTTAGCAAATCAAAGAGACCCATGTTTATAAAATGAGAACATGGCTAAGAAAAATGAAATATAAAATTAAATACAAAGTTATCAGAAGTCAGTTATGATTATGCATGATTGTTACAGTTAAATATTTATTGGCACTTCTAGGAAGTAGCTACCTCTAAAAATCTGAGATGTAATAAATAATCAATAGGTACCACTGTCATAATTTGAATTAGCATTTTTAAAACACGTTGATACTTTATTATTTTAAAGAAAACAAAAGCACTATCCTACTTGATCTTATTTTCCTAAAGCTGATTAATGTTTAAGCGATGAACTCATTAAAAATAAGATAACATACATCTCTATATATGACTATTACAGTTATATTATTCTTCAGCTCAGAACTAAGGAGGTGCTACAAAGCAACTAGTCTTCATATATACTGTTCAGTGCTATCTGCATCAACAAGGAGTTTTTTAAAGTGGCCATTGCTTTAACTATCTCTGGTAGAAAAAATAAGCAGCCCTCATGTGCTTTCCCATATTCAAATAACCTAACCAAACCTTCGTTAGAACATTATAAGTGCCTACAGCTATAATTGTGCATAGAACTTTGCAAACAGAAGAATAAATAATATAAATTCATGTTTTCAAATGAATCTTATTACATCAACACCATCAAGGATCACATCCATGTCTGCATCAACAAAATGCCACATTATGTCATGTATTACGCATCCCCATACAGGTCTAAAACCTAATGTAATCATATGGTGCCATTACATTCCAGTTGCCTTCATGTTTAATGTTCATCGGTGGTAAGGCCAACCTGTACGAATGCAATGAGCAGCAGAACTTAGGAGTGGCAAAATTTTTAGAATTTAAGCAGGCATTGGACGGCATAATTTGCAAGCACCAGTTATTACATTAGGTGATAAAATGTCTAGCTCTGCCTTCACTAGCAGCCAAGCAGTAAAGCAGTTGAACACTGATAATTCGACCCGGATTCAAAAATCTAGCGAAAGGGTTGGCAGCATGTGTGTTTTTGTAATTTTCTCCATACATAACATAGATATAAGGCAATTTCTCTTTGAAAGTACTTCATGAAAGTATCTCTACCGTTAGCCAAGTTACTCTGCTGTAATCAAATAATTTTTTTTTAAAAAAGAAGCCTCTATGTTTAATGTGCAGTTAAATAGTCATCATTGTGTAGGGCTACTGTAAATGATTTAGCAGATCTAAAAATTTTAATATTAAAAGTATTACACATATTATAACAATTGAATCCAAGCAAAGAATGAGAAGTTAGCCAAATGTTTTGTTGTGTATGTTATGTGAGCAGCAGCTATGTACAAAAATGTACTCCTTAATGTTTGTCCAATGGAAAACTTCAAATGTGTTAGATGACGAAGTCTGGAAACTCAGAGTACAAAAAATGTGTAATCAATAACCATTTGGAAATGTGCTATGTGATCAAATGAGACATACATAAAATGTTTGTAGCATGCGAGTTAATTTTTTAGTTTATGGTTCATCTTCATAAATTGATTATTGTATGTATACCACTTATAAAAAGGCAATGTTTTAAAATTTGATTAATTATTTATTATTGCTCTGAGGTTTTCGAAGCTCATTGCTGTCATTATCTTTAGAGGTTGTCTAGAACTAGTGATGAATAAGGAATGTGTGACTACAAGTGGCACGTAACAGAGAACAACTCCTACATTCCCACCATTTTTTTATTTATCTATTTTTTTCCTTGATCCATGATTTCATCAGATGTGTTACTTACTGAATATATCGGGCCTATGATTATTGAAAACTAGCATAGGTTGCCCATGGCTACATCAGCTAAACACTGGTAATAATCGAAATCTCATTTTCTCACACATTCCAGGTGCACATCCAGTATCTGTTTACTTTTATGCAATGGCTGTGCGAGGTAGTATCTTCCAAGTCTAACTGATTTTTTAAACCATGTACTTTAAATCTAACTGATATGTTTACATATGTACAGTTTATACATGTATTAAAAGTTATTTGTATAATAAATATGACTTTGATATCTACTGTCTTCTGTAATGTTACACTTTTGATGGTCGTTAATGTTTTATGATTAAACCAGTTATTAATGTAACCAAAAAAATTAAATCACTGTGGAAATCTACAACTTAGAGAAACTGCAATTATCATTTTCTTCTAATATTTGATTTAAAGAAATGTCCCTATGTTGTTTAGATTTATCCACACTCATTCTGCAAACTAATTGTGATAATTTTTACATTTGTCAAATGGTAAGTGCGTTAAATGTTAATATCAGTAGAACATTGTTCGCAGAGCTTGAATGTTTTTCATACTATTTATCAAATGTACACATAAATACTAATACCTTATTCATAGTAAATCATTAATAGAAGATTTTACTGTTTGATGAAACACATCTTACCTAACTTGTTAGCTTTTATGCACTTTTGTAACATATATGTACATGTCAGTTTACATATTTCTTTCACTTTATTCATCATTTTCTGAAAACTGGTATTGCTGTTTGGTATTTATTATTAATTTTTCATTAAAATTAAAATTAATTCAAAAGTTTTTTTCCTTCTCAGAATTTTACTTCATATGATGATATAAATAAGCATTATTATTTTTATCTTATTAGATATAAATAAGTTGGAAAATTTGGATCTTGGAACATATAAGTTTTGCCCAGGTTTGTCTAACATCATTCTAAATCTTAAAACAAAGCCATAACATGCTAGTTCAGAGAAAACTGATTAAAAATCTGTGCAAAATAACATCAAGAAGAGAAGTTATCCTAGCTATATCTAAGCAAATATTTTGTGATATATATTTATGTAAGTATTATATATTTATGATATATTTTATTCTAAGTATAAAAATTAAGATTTTTACTAAACATGCATGACTATTACCTAGCTCCATAATTAAAGCCACAAAACATTTGTAAGCTGATCTCAGGCAGGTACATGACTGGCTTGGCCTTTCATGTATTTTCTAATTGGAAAAGCAGATACAAGACAAATATAATTTAGTTAGTCTTCCATGAGAGGATCTCTCAAGCAAAATATTTGTCAGAATTAGTTAATTAGCTGAAGTTACATTAAGAGCATGATGTTATGAAGAAGAGAAAAGTTCCAGAAAGCAAACAAAATTTCTAAAGTACAAATTAGCAGGAAATCCAGCCTTAGTCCTACGAGTTTTATTATAGTGCTATTAGATTTGTTTACTCAGAAAACCATTCTATTAAGACATTTTATATGCTTATCATTAAGAAAAATATATTGTTTTTAAAATGTTTTTATGTGACTATTTCATTTTACATAATATATTATTTTATAATGCCAAATAATAGATACGTTGAATATCAATTGTGCAAATCATGTTTTGAAATTTTAATATATAATTCGGTGCTTTATTAGTATTTGAAAGAAAATTTTGTAAGTAATTGTTTTCTTTTCACAAGACATGCTGTATTTTTGTCTAAAATCTGGCTGGTATTTTATAAGGAAGATAATCTTTTAGAAGACTTTTGCTTACAGTTCTGTTTGATTTATGCCTTAGGAAATTTGGTGAATATCACGACGTTCATTGAGCAATGCTACTAAGGCACTAATTTTATATCATTATGCACAATGGCAAATGGTGTGAGGATGACTAAATGGTTAGACAATAAGACAGTGATTATTTCTGATGCTTTTTATTAAATCAGATCTGTAGCTTTCATAAATATAATAAAATTTGAGACAGAGTTAATAATGCATCACAAATCAACCTCACTATTTTATGTAATCTTAAACAATGCCCGAGACCTATGGAATAGCTACTTTAATAAGGAAGTACCAAGTGCCTTTCTAATTTTACAGCTGATATCATTCAAAACAGCTTTTTGTACCTTATCATGCACATGAAGTATGTCATGATGCAAAATTTTTTCCCAAGATGATGATAATGTAAGTCAAGCTTCCAGCAATGGACGCTTCACATTATCAGATATACCCCATTAATAGACAGTTCCTGACTTTCCATGTCTTCGAAGCAGAGAACCATTGTATATATATTTAGCAATCCTGTAACTGTCCAGTAGTGGGTGGTTTTACTATACTTCACTTTGTTGTAATATGCATACCTGGTGCCATCCATTATATCTTCAAAGATATCCCTGCCACTATGATAACGAAAAACTGCAGTTGCTTATCATAGAGTCAAACTTAATTTTCCATCTGTTAAAATATTAATTTGATCACAGACATTTATTTAGCAACATACTGAAATAACAATTAATTTGATCACAGACATTTATTAGCAACATACTGAAATAACAAAGTGTCATGTACATATTTCATGTGAATATAATTATTTTTGCTTTGTATATATTGTTAATGTTTACTTCAGGACAGTCTGGCTATTTTGTAATTACTTTCTTTTTTAATTTTGTAGTTACTTCCTTTTTTAATTGCAATATACTAGTAGGTGGGAAAAGCATAAAAGAAAATTATCTAATATGAATGTGTGGTCAACTCCACTGATGGCAGCATGGAGTCTTAAGGAGCTATCTATCATATATTAAATGCTATGAATACTGCATTAATATTTTTTATACAGAAATATTCAATAGCCTTATGAATTTTGAAAACTATGTGAAGTACTCACTCTTCAAATCTCTTATATAACTGTTAATCAATATAAATTATTGCATGGAGATGAATTATTTTTCAATAACTATTTTACATGCTGAATTAAACAATAGTTGAAATTATTAATTCATCATGTCAAACTCTGTCTAGAAATATCATAATGACTGTTTCCAAGTTTTTAAATGCTTATTTTTTTCATGTTACTCACATAACTTGCTCTGTATTTTTAAATAATCAAATATATATATTCTTTTCAGAATTTCAGTTATTACTGTAAATATTAAGTCCTCCATTTTATATTTGGTTTCATAAAATATTAACATGCCAATGAACTATTAAAAGATTAAACCAGTCTTCTGCCAAAAATTTTCAAAAATACAAGACCAGTATTGTTTTATTATTTTATTATAAAATAAATAAAACAATCCCTTCATTCAAGCTCCAACTCCCTAGAAATTGAATAAAATCTCTTATGTTATTTCACAACGTCTGACATTTGAAAATCTCAAGTACATTTTTAAATGCTTTTATGCTCCGACAACGAAATTTCTTTTGCATTATTATATATTTTGTTCGACAAAATTTCTCTTCCTAATAAACATCTCTTATATCGTCCAAATCAAATACTTCAAGCATTAAGTCTGAAGAGCTCAGTGTTCTATATTCTTTACCAGCTGTACCTTTTAATGGTTTATTATTAATTTGGATTCGTATATGCATACAAAATTTATTATGTTTTATCCAGCAGCCTACAAATTATATTTTACACCGGTTCCATAACATTTCTTCCAAAGAATCTGTAAACTTTCTTTGACTTCTTTACAATCCATGCAATCGGCTTGTCACGTGACCAAACAAGTGAGGTTATTACGTATCAATCCGATCAGCCAATAGAGATTCAACATTTTCTCAGCACAGGCTACGGCGAGTATGTTTTAGGAACATGCACACGGGACAGCCAAAGAAAATGTATTAAGTTAGATACGTACCTAGAGCAAAGAATATGTATTGTTAAAAAGGAAAACTTTGCAGCAGCAGAAGTGGCTCCCTTCGAACGAAAAGGGAAACAGCTGCGTATGTGTGAAATATCTGTCGCCAAAAAGCGCCAAAGCTCGAAGCTGATGTCGGTTACGTTTATCAAGAGTTTAAAGCTGTGTGACTCGATTTTTCCCCATCTTTATTGACGGATATAAAATCAAACATCAAACTGCGATATGGATAATTGGAGTCCAACAGCCAGTGAAAGTGAAACTTCACCTAATTTTTCATCATTTCCCAGGTAAGCTTTATTTCTATCTTTTTATCATTGAACTTAAAAAAATTGGTGTAACTTCTGAATGTAGTAAATACCATTTTTTAGCGGTAGCTTTTTATTTCCATGTTGACAAGCGAAATTTTATCTAAATATACGAATCATGTAAGTTCTATAAAGATATTTTCATACCCTGCAATGCAGTAATAACATTTTTATTGCCAATCCTTTTGAAATTTCTAAATGTTAGAACTAACTAGAATGTGAACTAATAATTTTAATTCATGAAATGTAGAATATTGAAGGCCTTAAATTTAAATTAAAAACCTTTCTTATGTTTCAAAAATAATTTATGATTATTGTTGTGAAAATCTTTAAATATTATTTTTAATGTAGCCGTATATATTGGCACTTATAATATATTTGCAACAATTTTCATATTTTATCCGATATTTTTTAATTTTTAAAAATGGAAATTCATAGCATATTATTTTTTGATTCGGGATGTTGAGTGATCAACTAATTTATTGTATATCTTTTGCTTAGGAAAAGGAAAGAAGCTACCAAATCATGGTATCGATGTTTTCGTTGTGGTACACCATCTTGGAAAAATCCACAGAGAAGATTCTTCGGATTCCCTAAGGATCCTGTTAAGTAAGAGTTTGTAACTTATATTTATATACATATATAAGTTATAAATATTTGATTATTATATCATTATCATATCTTTGTACAGTAAATATACATTATCGATAAGTTCAGGTAGTCATTTATTTTGCAGTAACTACTTCATAAACAAGCTCTAATTTTAATTTTTCTACCATCTATATCAGATGGTATTTTGACTATTTAATAAAAATTATTGTAAATAATAAACATTAATCAATTAGCATTCTAATATGTAACCAAGTTTTCATTAGAATTATTTCATTTAAATGATGCTACGTCTCCACTAGCAATAAATTCATTAAATCAAAGAAAATAAAGTTATTCTTTTCTTTTTTGACAGGTGAAAACAGTGGGCTGCTGCCTGCAGTACATGATGTACTTGACCAAAATTCTTCAGCCTATGTTGTTGGGTATATAGCTACGCGGGCATTAAAACAGTTTCCTTTGTGCCTGTTGTGCAAAATTGTTCTTGTTTCAAATAAGACTTTAGACATGCACACCTATTTTTTGCATTTCAAAGAATATGATTTTATGAAAGATGGATTGTGTTACCCCTCACATCTGTGTGTAAGATGGGTAAAAGGTTCACAACTGTGTTTGAGAAAATATGTAATCATAGAAATGTGAAATCCAAAATTATATCTGAGCCGAAAACTATTGATCATGATTGGCTTAAATGCCATCTTCATGCCTTTCAGTTGTGGGAACATATTGTCAACTCATATGTGCAACTTCTTTTATATTTCAAATTCAAGGAAACTAATAAAGTGTTAACAAGTGTGAAAAAAGCCCCCAAAAAATTTTAAAAACTAATAATTTTATATGTGTTTCATTTATATGTATTATAATTTTTATATGCATTAGCCAAAAAGCATAAAATTCAGAATACCTAATTAAATATTTTTAAGTTTTACAGTCAGAGTCAAATTATTAATAGTTCAATAATGTTAATCATGCATTATGAAGAGAGTTCAAGTCAGATTTCAAGGTTGGCAGCTATATTGTTTGTGTTTGAATATTTTTTTAAAGAAATTGTCAGCAAAACTTTTAGTTTATTTCTGAAAATAAATATGATTTTATGTACTATTTTTTTTTAATTTCAAAGTTATGAATATAATATTTATTTGCTGAGAGTACAGTTGGAGATTTTGTATTTTTAATGGGATTCATCTAGCATAATAACTGCTTTTTCTACACAAATCATGTATTTCTCAGGCAGCTACAACTTTATCAGCTATCCAATATATATACAGTGGCTCATAAAGTGTACGTACACTTTTGAGTTTGAATGAAATATTGCTTTATTTATTAATGAAAATTAATATTTGTGAATGAGAATGTTTTAAGAATATTTATAAATTTTTCTTAGCAAAAATAGGTTAGTTATTTTATGAACATAGTAAAACTTTATTTATAAAAATTAATAATAAAAAATTAGCAGATAAGTTACCCTGCAAAAGTCTTCGTACACTTGAAATCTTCACGTGTTAGTAAATATTGTAGTTCTGCTAGTTAGTATATTGTAGGATACCCTGCAGCACTAATGACAGCTTCTATGACTCCTTACATTTTTAATTTTAGAAAATGAAAGTAGCTCAGTATTGAAAAAAGAAAAGTTTGGTTTTATTCAAAATTGCATGGAGATGTAAAAAAATATTGGGCTTTATATTCCAATTGAATTCCGGGCTACACCGCTTTTCTACACATTCTTAAAGTGTCCGAACACTTTTGAAAGCCACTATATATATATACACAAAATCTTAATGCACATATATATACAATAACATAATGATAGTATGTACAAGTACTGTTTTCAAATGTTAATTAAAAATAAGTAAAAAGAACCAGTAAGTAACAAGTAAATTTCCTACACTATAGTTTGCATCATTTGCAGGCATGAAAAGTTCAAAACTATTGACTTGCAAATTTGCTCATGACATGCTGATTCTTGTTGTTCATTGTTAGTTCATGTAACATTTAATATTTTAGCATATTCTTTTTATTATGAATATTAATATGATGTTTGAAAATTGCAAATCTGAGTTCTAAAATTTGGGAGGGGGGAACTTTATTTTGTCAACATTGGTACATTCTGATTATCTGCACTCCCACAAAAAATTGCATGACATAGAGAATTGGCAAAGGAAATCTATTTGGCTATATTAATAGCTCACAGACATAAACATTCTGTCCATGAAGCATTATATGGGGCGAGAAATATTGTTATACAGTGAATGTTTATATATTTGCAATTGCTGGATACTGCTTGGGGAAACAAGCATTAAGTTGTATTTAAGTTTGCATGTTCTACCTATTTATACATGCTTATTATGTATTATTGCATGCACACTCGTAAATGCCAAAAGCTTACTGTATACTGTAAGTTGAAATTGTGAGGATAATTAGAAAGTACTGGGCCTTTCCCCCCCCCCCCCAACGAAACTTATTCCAGTAAATTAAAAATATACTCCTTACATTTGTTAATACTGTTATGCTTATATTTCTCTAAATTTGGATTTTAATATGCTGCAATTTTTGGCTCTTCAGTTTTGAAGTATGCTTTGAAGAGTAACAACGTAGATTATATTCTTAAAAGACTGCAACACATGGTAGCAAATAGAAAACTTTTAAGTAAAGAACATTTACGTTTGAGAAACATTAAAGAACATTATGATGAACACAACGAAAACTGCTCGCTATTGTTTTAATAATTTAATAATTATGTAGTTATGTGTGGTTTAATAATCGTGTGAAGAGTTTATAACAAGAAAAACTCGTTATATTTTGGTATATAAATGTCAATATAATTTGTTAATTAATGTTATACAAATGTTAGTATATAACTTATTACATATATGTTAATTTTTAAGAAGTTTTTTAGAAATCAACTACATGTGCAGAGCTCTAAAAAAGGTTATACGAGTATTTACGAACAAGAATGTCTAACCCTTAAATGTTTTGATAAAAAAAAAAAATTTTTGTTAAAAATGTTGTCTGCTGCCCATTTAGATAATTAAATATATCTGTAATTTGTCTGCAATTGGAGAAAATGAATAAACAGAAAATATATATAACTTGTGGACATTATGTATAGTTGCAGTAGTAATGATATTTCTGAGAACCTTCTCAAGGTCTGCATAATATATCATACAATGGGCATTCAAAATTTTATATATGCGTGCGTGTGTACATACAGAAAAAAGATATTATGCAAAGAGGGTATGGGAGTTTTTGATATTTCATCTATAACTTTAGTACTGTTTCAAATAAATATTGAAATTTTTTAAAAGTTTCTAAGTCTGCCTGATGTATGTAAAAGTAACATCTGAGAAAACATGTATGTAGAGTTATAGAAAAAGAGGGAGGATTATGTTATATATATAAATACGTACAGAATTTAAAGAAACATATGTAATATTTAATTGTATCAATACTTAATTTAAACTAAAATTTGGAGGTTTATTATTTACTTAATATAAGGTAATGTGTTATGTTCTATTTTAAAATTTTTTAAAGAAACAGTGCGAATCTAGAAAAAAAAAATCTCCTTCAGCATATTTAAAAAACACGAGTTTTCTTCCGTATGCGCCAACAATGGCGATAATAGTTCAAACCTGGTAATCCGTCGAATTCAACTGATTCGCTTGTTCGAAGGTTGCAACCATAGCTCTTACGTTGATTTTTGTTGAATTACAGGACTCGTTGTTTGCATTTGCAGATTTAAATTTTTCTTCACATAGTTATTATTATTTTTTTGGATTTTCATGTTATTTTTATGAATTTTTAATAATAAATAGATAGAAACATTTTCATATAATTAATGTAGTTTTCGGAGACAGATGTTGGTTCGCGTAAGAAAATATGGCGAGAGGGGGTGAATGTAATCGGAAACACGGATGTTAACGCAGCATTAAGCACATAGAACTATGAGGTTTCCAACCCTGAAATGTCTTAATTTTATGGGCTGCCGAAATATGCATTTTAAATAATTAATTAAGTAATGTTTTTATTTTTATGATTGGTTATTGTAATCTAAAATAATGAGAATAAATTAATATTTATGGCTTAAAATTTTAATGAGATAATAAATTCTTAATGCTTTTCTAACAATAACCTTTGAGAGGATGGCATGTGTGACACACAATAGATGATTAAATTGAAATAAAAAACATCATTGGTTCTCTAAGGTGACAGAATAATTTTATTAATCTCCATGGTCATTAAAATTAGCAAACCACTACTTGTGTACGGAATCTTTAAATTCAAATGACTCTTGAAAAATAATAAAATGTACAATGTTCTAGTTTTATTAAAAATGTTACTGAAGCAAATTTGAGTACTATTGAAGATTATTGGTATTATCAAATACAATATGAAAAAGACAGGCAATTGTTTTAATAAAATGCTTTAAGCTGTTTGGGCATGGCTCTTATCGAAGTAAGAGTGTCATTAAATGGTTGTTTGGAATCGGACATTTCTTGCTATTTGAAACCTAATTCACTACTTTTAAAATGATGTAAATATATAGTTTAGGCTTAGTTTTGGCTTTTGGGAAATCTACTTGTGGCTTTCACTGACATACAGTTTGGCCATCACATCATTATATATGGACATCATTACATTTTTGTCTATTGTATTTATATCCATTATACACATAATAGCACTAATTATCAGGTATAATTTTGAGAATATCAACAAACAAAACACTTAAAAATGAAAAAAGACACAAGTAATAGAAATATTAGTATTCTATATAAATTACAGAAAATGCATGTGAAATTCGTTACAGAGGTAGTGGTTTGCTAATTTTAAAGACCCTGGGGATTCATAAACCTATTCTGTCATCTTAGAGAATCAATAATATTTTTATATCAATTTAATACCATGATCAAACACTTAAAAAAAAAAAAGAACAGATTAAGTATTCCCTACCTCGGTACTGAAATGATAACCTATGAAAACTTAAGAAAAAGTTATGAAAAAAAGTATCAGTGTTTAACTAAATGTTTCACTTCTTAGAAAAACAGAAAATATAAATAATTTGAATAAAGAAGAAAATATCTTATAAGTATAAAAGAAAACTAAAATTTAAGTTTACAAAATTATACAAAAAATTAAATATTACAGAAATTATATAAAACAATTAATATTAATTAAAATATATAAATTCATGCAACCCAAGCTACCACACATTATCTTTTTCTCTCTTATCAGTTGATCTTGGAAGATCTATGCCAAACGATGACTTTTCAAAAACAAATTTTCATAAACTTTTTCATTTAAAGATATTGCCATTAAATCTATAACACCTCTTCTTGTCAGAAAAATATTGTTCATCAAGTTAAAATGTTATTCACACTAACATACAAAGTTCAGTGAGAAACATGTTTTTCTTTGAAAAAATAAACTAGCAAAAAAAAAAAGACCAATGGGCTGGAAAATCAGAGGCAAATTTAACAAACTGATCGAGCCTCCTTGTCTCTTAGCATTGTGTGTGAGCATTTTCATGGTTTTCCTTAAGTGAATGTAAATATAAGCCTATTTACCATAGAAAATATTTATGAAAGCATGTCTTTTTCAGCTAGCCCTCACGTGGTTTGTTTATCAAATTAAATAAACACACAAACTCTCTTTATTCTTAAAATGATAAAGTAATTAATTTCACATTACATGCAACGAAGCTTTTTAAAAGCTAAGATACTTTAACAATTACAGTGCTGTGCTCTCGGTTATATGTGAATAAACATCTCAACGTCACTGCTTGTGACACATTTGTTTCAGATAAGTCTTCTTATGCACTCGTAAGCATGAAATGAATAAAACAGATGGCATGAAAATACCTAATCCATATACCCTTAGTGACTGATATTTGACATAGTTTTTATGTTGCATCTGTGAACTAGACTGTCAGATTTGACTGAGTGAAATTGTGGCTAAATTTCAGAAGACTTCTTTGATAAAATTATGGTGTGAAAATTTAAAAGTGAAATTAAAATCAAAAGATAAATTGAACAGTAAAATCAAAAAAGAAATGTTGTCCATAAATATATCACTACTGATAATTAATGATAAACATTTTAAATATTCATATAATAGATATATGCAATTCATGTAATTCATATAAATATATCCATTTAAAATTATCAAACTTTGACCATATTCGCAATTTTCTAACGTTATTAAATGTGGACATTAAATAAAATTTTTAGCAGCATTGGGTCTGGTTTGTTTAAATTATGGCAAAGCATGGGAGAGATATCTGCCTAAGAGGAATGATGCCCTTATGGAGGACTTTCTGAAGGAACTGGTTTACATCCATGTTACATATTGGTAATACCATGAAAACAATTATACTACTAGCCCATCTGCTTGGCTAATCAAACTACCAGACTTCAGTTGCTTTACTGTTTGGTTGCTGATGAGTTGCATATCAGTTGCAAAGCATTGAATAATAATATGTTCCTTTATTGTTGTTACAGGATTCATGCGAGTCTAAATAAAAATTAATATGCCAAATTGAAAATTAATATGTTGATTTTTTTGTGCAATACATTTATAAAATAAAAAAATAAGTCTGAGAAGAATATAATTTACTACTAAAAAAACCTTTATGTTACTAGATAATTGCAATTCAGTTTCTATTTAACTGAGAATATTTGTTGATTTCAGTTATGTGATAATGGATTTTCACAGTTTTGAAAGTACTTTGAAATTATGCAATAAAGATATTAATTATAAAAGTAGCTTTTTGATTTTATGCTTTTATAATTTCCTTAGAAACTGCACTGTTAAACATAGGAATATTTTGGAATTTTATAACATTGAAAGATATTCAAAGACGGATCTGAATTTTACTAATTTTTTCCATTAAATAGATAACTCTGTGCAGAAAAGGGTTCATTATTACAAAGATCTCATTATTACATGATAATTTCACTTTCGTTAAGCTTTATATATTGTTTTCCATGCTAATTTTAATACAAATTTATTTTCGTATATCACGTTTAAACGGTTAATTTTACATCCATATGCGTAATATATTGTTTTCTTTGCTAACTTGAATTTATGTCATTTATTATTGGTGCTAGTGTAGAATTGGGTGCCCCTTCGATTGGCGACACATTTTGTTCAATTTTGGCGAAAAAATGCTATTTCTGGTTACCATGATAGTTTTAACTTGGTTTTAGCTTCCATTGCTATCACTTTAGGGTTACTGTAACTCTGTTTTAACCTTATATGACGTCATCATTGTTACTTTCTTAAATGTAAATTTTATTGGTTGTTTTTGTAATTCATTTTACTTTTAATTGCCTGCTTGATATTTAACGCTATCGTTCTCCGTCATCCAGCAAAGTAGTATGTCTGGGAAAATTAAGTTTTTTTTTTTTTTTTTTATAATTGGAGCAAAACGGTAAGAGAGCTATTATTGATTGGTGTATGCATGAAAGTTTGATTAGTTCTCGTTATGTTTGTCCTGTTTGTATGAAAGACATGCGTTTGATCGATAGAAAGGATAGATCGGATGGCTACGAATAGATTTGTCGTGAAAAAGGTGTGAATGCTCATCATTGTAAGAGGTCAGGGAGGAAAGGTACGTGGTTTGAAGAGAGTAATATGAGTATGATTGAGATTTTAATGTTTTCGTATCTGTGGGCGTATGAAGCTGGTATGAATTTGATTATGAATGAGGTGAATGTGAAATTGAATAAAACTGTGGTTGATTGGCATAATTTTTGTAGAGAAGTGTGTATGGATGTATGTGTGAAAAAGAGTGAGATGATTGGAGGTCCTGGTATGGTTGTGGAGGTTGATGAAAGCAAGTTTGGTAAGAGGAAGTATAATAGAGGTAGACGAGTGAATGGTAAATGGGTGTTTGGTGGGATTGAAAGAGAGAGTGGAAAGTGCTTTTTTGAGGTTGTGGAAGATAGATCGAAAGAGACTTTGTTGGAGGTTATCAGGCGAAAAATTCTACCTGGGATGACAATTATTTCAGATTGCTGGAAATCTTACGATTGTTTGAACAGTGAAGGTTTCCAGCATTTATCTGTAAACCATTCATTGAACTTTGTTGAACCGATGACTGGTGCCCACACTAACAATATTGAAAGTATCTGGAGCCAAGTAAAGCGGGAGTTCTGAAAACACAGTGTTCGGCAATCATCAGAAGATATTTTTGATTCCTATTTTGTGGAATTTATGTGGAGGAGACGCTACCGAAATTAGACGGAAGCAGATCTGTTCCGGGCCTTTTTGAATTGCATGAAAGATCTGTATGTGCTGCAGTTCTCCGACGATGCTGAAGAGGATGTCGAAGTAACGATCTAGGTAAGTTCTGTTTTTTACGAATTGTAAACTACATCATCTAGCTCAATTCTAGAAGACGATGCACAAGTCGAGACGTTGGTTACTTGTTTTAGGCTTGGACACGTGTTTTATGATGTAATACTGGCTACGTCTGTTTGTAAAAACAAGTTGTAGTTAAACTATAGCTTCATATTTGAAGAAAACTTAAATTCTGTTTTAACTGAGTTGAAATGTTAGGTTTATAAAGTTACTGCGGGAGATATTTTTTTATTATAGAAGTTTATTCAACTGTCCGACTTCTTTTATGTGAAAAGAGATCACTGTGTACATGGACAAAGCCAAGGTTGTGCGCAATGCCGAGTTTGTGCAATTCTGGGATTTTTTTTTTAATTGAAAATAGATCAATGTGTACATGGGCAAAGTCAAGGCAGCGCGTGATGCCGAGTTTGTGCGATTCTCTGATTTTTTTTAATTGAAAATAGATCGATATGTTCATGGGCAAAGCAGTGCACAATGCCGAGTTTGTGCAACTCTCTGATTTTTTTTTAAGTGAAAATAGATCAATGTCTACATGGGCAAAGTAAAGGCAGTGCGCGATGCCGAGTTTGTGCAATTCTCTGACTTTTTTAAGTGAAATTAGAATGATGTGTACATGGGCAAAGTCAAGGCATTGCAAAATGCCAAGTTTGTGCAATTCTCTGATTTTTTTTTGAAGTGAAAATAGATCAATGAGTACATGGGCAAAGTCAAGGCAGTGCGCAATGATGAATTTGTACAATTCTCTGATTTTTTTAAGTGAAAATAGATCGATGTGTACATGGGCAAAGTCAAGGCAGTGCACGATGCCAAGTTTGTGCAATTCTGATTTTTTTTTTAAGTGAAAATAGATCGATGTGCACATAGACAAAGTCAAGGCAGTGTGCGATGCTGAATTTGTGCAATTCTCTGATTTTTTTTTAAGTGAAAATAGATCGATGTGTACATGGACACCAAGTTTGTGTAATTCTTTGGTGTTTTTCGAGCGAATACAGATTGGTGTGCACATGGGCAAAGCTAGGTTGTGTGTGATGCCGAGCAGTAACGTAACGTATTTTATATGCAATGTTTAATATATCATTTGTGTATTTTAAATGTGCATTGTTGTTTTAATAGTAAATTATATTATAGATGTTTTTTGTATTTAATTTATTTTTAATTGTTTTGTTTTGATATGTTAATATCGTTTTTCAATTTAAGATGAATATCGATAATCTGACAATCTACTCAACAGTACCAAAACTGTACACTTTGACCCTGTAAATAACTTTTACCTTATCATTTAATATGTAGTGTAATTCTATCGTAATTGCACTTGATAATATTAATTCATTGATAATATGTGTGTGAAGCATTGCTCCAAATTTGAAGTATTTATTTTCTTATCTTATCTCATTGTGAGAAATTAGATTTTTTTATTTATTAGTTTGTTGAATTCTAGTATGCCTACAGAAAATATTACTTGATTTAGGGATTTAAGAAACAGTGATATGAAAGCTGTGTATGATTTTGATATGGAACAAAAATATTTTTCTCTTTTTATAAATGTAAAGTTTAAAATTTTTAGAAAAAATGGAGACTGGCTACTTATTAGTATGTAAGGGATTGCATCATCACGTAGCAATAAGTAATAATAATATCAATTATAAAAATGATAAAATTAAAATGTTCCATAATATGTTTTTTTTTTTTTGTATAAATGCTAAAGATTAAAAATCTTTGAAAAAAACTGAAACTGTATGAAATACACGTATGAGAGGCACCGACGATGTTTACCGTTTTAATAATTGGTTGAATTTACTTACCGTATCATGGTAATTTGAAATAAAAACAATTTGTTATAGGTATTTCTACATCTATAGAGAATACATTGTGACGTCACAAGCTTAGTCCCACCCATTTATGGACATCACTTAGTTCCGCCTTCGCAATTTTGTTTACACAGAGTATTCTGAGCTTTTACCCTGCCTTCCTGGCGCCGATATTGGCGTAAAAAAAATCGCCAAAAAAGCAAGGGGCACCCAATTATAAACTTTTACCTTATTATGATTATATGCACTAAATATCACGTTTATGCGGCTTATTTCCATGTGTTTAATAACCGTACGATGTTCATCGTCGACGTTGATCAACCGTTGGTGAGTTTGGCGAGTAAAACCCCAACGGGTTCTTTGCCGAAGCGCCAACGGGTGCCTTGCGGAAGTACTTCCAAAAACACTGATAAATTTATAAAATAATCTGTATTAATGTAACAGATTTTCTTACATGAAATTATCTAAGTGCATTTAGTAACAATATTATTAACGCGAATATTGTTTTGAATTTCTTTAAACTGTAAAGGTAAAGAAAATATTTTTTGATTATTTATTTTGAGCAAAAAAAGAACACGAAAATCTGAGTTTAAATTATCGCGATAAGTCAAAGAACGATTCATCTTAACCGGTATTCGTCAATCTCCCATACACGTCGCGGAGGGGAAAAATCTCGGCCAGGTCCGGTACATCAAAGAGGGGAAATTCTCGCCAACAGGCTCCGTCGCCAAATCCCTTGGCGAATGTTCCCTTTTCTTTCTATCGGCGGTGCAGACAAACTGGTTTACATTACGTCTATGAAGCCTTTCCTTCTTTACATAGAGGTTCTTTGCTTAGAGTACTTGTTTCAGCTTCGCCGCGAATAGCCTTATTTTTAAATCTCCAATGTCTAAGGGCTTAAAGTTCCATACTTACAGTTAAAGCAGATTTTTGTTAGATGCTGTATACATAATTAAGCGATTCGATTCTTTGGGACAGTTACAAATGAAGCATTTTAAAAAATGTCGCTCTTTGCGACAGATACCAGTGATCATCTTGACTTAATGATTTTATCATTATAAAAGTTTCAAGATGTTCCCCGTAGCCGGAACATCGCCTACAGTAGCGCTGTTTTTTTCTTGGAAACCTCTCGTTTAAACCAATGTTAACAAAATCTCGTTTCTCGGAAATGTCCAGCCTAGCCGCGAGTGTCTATAGATGTGATACGGCAAAGCAAACTTAGGTGAAAATGCGCTTTAGCCCATTGCTTGGTGATGTTTTGAAAATCGCCAATTCGGCGCGTTTCTGCGAAACGTCTTTGCAATTGCAACCTTCCCGACACGCTCCGCGAAAACCTATTGTAAACAAAGCATAGAATTATAAAGCATAAATTAGTATAAAAACTGTTGCCACAAAAAGACAATAAAATAATATGCAAAACGATCATTATGATCATTAAAATATTTGTCAGTTAGGTTTAAATTAATTATTTACATTTCATGTTGTAATATTACACATTTTATGCCGTTACATAACCTTCCCGCCACGCTCCGCGAAAACTTAACCAAAATGGCATCGAAGAAAGAAGGAATTTTTTTTAAAAGGGCATTAAAATTACGAACGATACCATGTACACACCGTTCCGTTTTAACTTTAAAAAAAAATCTGCGAATTGCACAATGTAGGCAACGTACACAAATGAACAAAATAAGCTAAAATAACGAAAATAAATTACAAGAAAATGCCATGTGCACAGCGTTCCTTTTAAACTTAAAAAAAAACTTCAGCGAATTGCACAATGTAGGCAACGTACAAACAGTCAGCCATGTTGGCGGATAAACGGAGTTACCCATGTTGGCACTTTTACTGCTCATTCAAAAACAATCTCCGCCAAGCAGTGGGCTAAAGCGCATTCCAACCCAAACTTACACAATTGCTACGCTTTTTGGCATTTGTGAAAAAGATGCTGAAGAAACACTGAGATAATAAACGATAGCCGAGATAACAAACGATAGCATTATCGTTGTTTACGTGTGTGTGTCTGTAAATTATTCGGTAAAAGTTTACAATTGGGTGCCCCTTGTTTTTTGGCGATTCTTTTTTGATGCCAAGATCGACGCCAATAAGACACAATTTCAAGATGGCCACTACACAAAACCAAAACAGGAAGTCAAAGAATTTCACAAACTCCGTGTCCATGTACACATCGACCTATTTTCACTTAAAAAAACATCAGAGAATTGCACAAACTAGTCATTTCACATTTTGACTTTGTCCATGTGCACATTGATTTATTTTCAATTAAATAAATCAAGAAGCTAAAACCATGTTAAAACTCTCATGGTAAACAAAAATAGTGTTTCATCGCCAAAACTGAACAAAATTTTTTGCCAAAAAACAAGGGGCAACCAATTCTACACTAGAGCTAATTATTCTTATAATAAAAATAGTTTACTATTAAAAACCAAAATGCATAAGAGAAAAGTATCCTTACTTTTAATTCTTGAAGTTTTTTGCATAACACGTGAATCATACCAAATATTAAACTAATTGGATTAATATCATATACACATGTTCAAACAAGCAGATTAATAATATATGGAGAATTCTCACAAATAGAAATTGAAATTTAGCTCACTCTCGAAAAAGCATATAGCATTTCTATACAGCAGACCAGGAATGTAATTACAAGATTGTATTGTAGATTCTCAATCAAAATATATATTTCTAAATTCTTTATAAATGCAAGAAAAAAATATCTTACCTTTCACATCTGCTGGCTGCCGAACTTACCGCCACTCTATTCCAAAAGATATCC
The DNA here is from genome assembly GCA_000611955.2 of Stegodyphus mimosarum. NCBI lineage: Eukaryota > Metazoa > Arthropoda > Arachnida > Araneae > Eresidae > Stegodyphus > Stegodyphus mimosarum. Next base: position 55,756 of record KK121325.1, read on the forward strand.
TAATTCAAATACTGGTCAAATATTGCCCACTGCCACTTCTGCTAATTATAAAATAGAATTATATTACATTTACATAAAATTATTAGGTTACATTACATGAATATTACGCGCTCTCCTTCGCACAGGTATTCTAGTTCTTGTTCTGGTTCAATTTAACTGAGAATTCTGTTTACATTTTTTTTTTTTGAGATTATACTAAAGTTCGCTAGATGACGCTGGGAGTCCAGAGTAAGTAGTAAGTACGCATGCCAAGTTGATCGGATATCATATTATCATTCGTTAAGTGGTGTTCGACCCGAAGGCCTTTACCGCTACGTGTTTATCATTTCCCTGAGGACCTGTAAAAGTTCGTTAAATTCCATAAAAATGGAAAAATCCTGTGCACTTATAATAAAAGTGCAAAATCTTCAGTAGAAGTTGATCAGGAGAGGAGCCATCTATTGGCCACGGATGAAGTCTTCGTTGGATAAGCAATAATAGCAATTAAATATCGTCAGGCGTATCTTTTCGCAATGGCATATCTTTTACACATTATCGTAGATTTGACACAGTGAAAAAAGAAAATAATATATACAAGTCCCAGAAATTTTTGTGCTTTCGTCTGAGGCGAAAGTATCTATATCTCAATGCTCAAAGGGAAGTAGACTGTCACGTGAGCCAAGTTGCTAACATAGATATAGTAATACCACGGAGTATGGCCATGCTCTCAGACAGTCTTGCTTAATCACGTGACACTCAAAACTCCGTTTCGCGCTGTGGCCTTATATCACGCAAGCCTCGATGTCACATTCAGTCATTTGCATCCGTGCATGAAGGTGCTCGTTATGAACGACGCCGCCGACGTTCCGTTACCGGAAAGCGATTTGGATAGCCGTATGGAGGATAGTGCCCCTACGGAAAATAGTGAATCTGCAACAATCAGCGATGGGGTCGCCGAAATAACTCAGGATAATAACAACTTGGATACACAGACTTTTATGCGTAATCGGATTTCGGATATTGAAACACAGATAGATCACATAAAGACTTCAGTCAAGGTTTATCAAAGGATGAGGCCAGTTACTCAAGAAGACAATGTCTCAAAACAGATGTCGGATATAATAAAAAAGCTTAAAGCTGAAGCAGACGATCTAAGAGGTAAGTGCGGATTATCTTTATTGGCAGGAATATCTAATTTAAATATTTCTAATAGCAATATTAAGGCTAGTAGCAATGCTAAAACATCTAAGAGAAAATCTAATATTGAAGGTAGTGTAGAATATATGGATAGTGAAGGATTTAGAATGCCGCATAAAACGGCTAAACAGATAAGAGTAGAAAAAATTAAAGATACATTAGATATCAAAAATAAATTTTCTGTATTTAATGATAATGATTTTAATGATATGATATTGGATAATAATGCTGGCACAGCCCCAAAGGATGGAGAAATTCAGCAGACTAATAACCCCCCCA
>KK121326.1:0-11513 GCA_000611955.2 Stegodyphus mimosarum
CTGTCGCGGAAGACTGCAGCGATACAACGTTGGGGCGCCTTTCGAGCGAATTGCCCTTGATATGCTGGAACCTCTGCCATGGACTAAAGATGGCAACAGATAAATTCTAGTTGTCATGGATTATTTTACGAAGTGGCCTGAAGCATATCCAATTCTAGACCAAGAGGCTGTCACTACGGCTGAAGTCCTGTTGCAGAACTGGGTATCTAGATTCGGAACTCCCCTCCAGATTCATACCGACCAAGGCAGGAACTTCACTTTGGCTGTGTTCAAAGGACTGTGCGACTTATTGGAAATAAAGGAAACACAGACCACCCCGTTACATCCGCAGTCTGACGGCATGGTGGAGAGATTTAACCGCACAATCTTAAACCACCTATCGCTTATGGTTTCCAAGAACCAAGAAGACTGGGATCGTAAGCTGCCCCTGTTCCTGCTTGCTTACCGTAGTGCCGTCCACGAGAGTACCGGCTATTCCCCTTCTCAAATGCTCTTCGGTCGTGATCTCCGTCTTCCGAGTGACCTGCTTTTCGGCCGTCCTCCGGATCTACAGTCCTCTCCTGAGGAGTACGTTCAAGATCTCCAAGCCCGGTTGGAAACGATGCACAGGTTTGCTCGAGAGCGAATTAACATCTCGACGGACAGGATGAAGAAGAGGTACGACGCAAGAGCGACCGAACATAAGTTCCAGGAAAACGACAAGGTTTGGCTGTGGAATCCGAGCCGTCGTAAGGGCATTTCTCCCAAACTGCAATCGCATTGGGAAGGTCCCTACACAGTCCTCAACAGACTGAATGACGTCGTAATACGGATCCGTAAGTCTCCCAATTCCAAACCTAAGATTGTACATTATGATAGGTTAGCTCCATACTATGGCCATAGTAATTAGTGATAGTTATTTTTGTTATGGGTACCCCGTATTTCGTAATGTTTTTATGTTTAATTGTATGATTTATGCATAGTTGCTTGTACATAGATCTTTGTAATTAGTGTAAATGTTTTTGTTATTTGTAAATACTGTAAATATTTGCAAATTTTGTTATTATTGTAATTTATTTGTTTTGTAGCTTTTTCGATTATTTCTTTTTGGCTCCCAGCCAGGGATTGTACTGCCCGGGACGTGCAGTCCTTGGGAGGGGGCAGTGTTACGAAAAATTCGGCGGTTGCGCCTGTATGTAAGCTTTCCGGCATAGCACTAGGGTTGCCATAAAATAGTGTATGGTAGGGTTGCCAGATTGGCGACTTTATCGCCCATTTGGCGACCAAATTGGCGATATCCCATGGTCCAATCGGGAAGCTTCTAGAATAACTTCCTGTCGAGATATTTCTCGAAACGTGTCGAACTTAAAGAAAAGCTATATAAACCCTTGCGTTTCTGAGAGCAGTTAGTGGCGAAGAGATTGTGAAGTATTGTGAAGTACTGTGAGCGTTGTGATTATTGTGAGAATAGCTGCTAAGCTACGCGAGAGTTTTGTGAACGGAAAGCAATCGAGATAGTGCTTTGCCGTGAAGCTATCTTTACAGTATAGCTTGACAGTGTATTGGTGATTGTTCCACGGTGTTTATTATAAGTTTAGTGTTGCCGTGAAGCTACCTTTACAGTTACAGCCTGAAGCTGTGTTGCTGATTGTTTCAGCGTATTTATTGTAGATTTTCGACGCTTTTAAAGGTAATTTTGGAACTGTGCTGTAAATAGTGATTCTTGTAAATAAATTGTGCTTTTTATTGTTCTGCATCGTGTTTTCATCGGATACTCTCAAATCCACGAACCCGTAGAACGCAACAGTATGAGCGATGATCTTTTTTCGCTCGGGTGTAATGAAAAAAAAAAAGGAAAGGAAAATAGGTTGGAAATAGGTTGCTATAACTTAAGAAGTTCACCAAGTAAATTATTCTTGGCGCAAACTGAAAAAAAAAGAATTAACCAAGATAAATGTTTTAATTTCTCCATAAATTTTCCACGGAAAATTGCAAAATTTAATATCGAGGCATAATTTGAGTCGTAGACTCGGAACATGGAAAAAAAATTGACATATAATTTCAGAATAAGTCCAATTTTGTGTCAAAATACCTTTATTAGAACAATGTTATATATAAATTAATATATATTCTAAATCGCGCTTATGGGACATGAATAATGCAAGCTGAATTTCGTCAATCGGCCTGGTAGAACCGGGAAATATAGAATTGCCCTCTCTTCTTTTTCCGCAGTGTATTGTGAACAAAGGGCAAAATCTACAGAATAATCTAAATATTTAATCTAATGCACAACCCGCAAAATGGTATAAATTCTGCACTATTAAAATAACTTAAGCTCCAAGCAAGAGAAATGTCTTCTGAAAGCTTTATTAACATAATCTACCATTCATCTGTAACTGTGACGTCTGAACTTTCGATGTTATTCCGTGTAAATCTGCTCTGCTATAATTAGGTTGTTTATAAATGTGTGATACGTATGTATTATCGCAACCACCTTAATAGCCGTCTCTAAATTTTCAGAATCTGCCACACCCTCGCAACCGTGATCATGACAGCCAAGCTGTTAACAATCCTTCAGTCAAGTAACACCGACAATTTCAATTGCGTTTTTTTTTTTTGTCTGTTTGTTTGTTGCTGTATACCAACAGCTTTTTTAAACAATTTGTAATATTTTTGCCTTAAATTTAAATTTAATAATGATGATAATAAATAATGATATTTTGGTATTTTTTTAAACGTTGCGAAAACCACCAACTTGCACTCGATAAATAACTTTTACCTTTTCATCTGTAAACGATCTCCATATTGCGCCACAGTGGTTGCATTAATACGTAAGTACCAAATGTATTAGTTATTAGTTATAATATGCTCTACTTTAATGGCTATCATAATTCGCTTAGTGTGGCATATCTTTTCAAAGTAAAATAAAGTAAATATAAAAGACTTAAATTATCAGGTAACTGTCACCAATTAGTCGTACTTGTGATGCAGTTTTTAGATTATAAGAGACTAAACTGTTAATCGTCTATGCTGAGAATATTCGCTTGGCGTGTACATTTATCCTTCTTATATACATTTTGAGACTGTGGTTTTAAAAGATGAGGTACTTGAAGCGTTTGGGAATATATTCATGGTTTTGAATACAATAAATCTAAGCTAAAAAAAAAAAAAAAAAAGAGGGAAGAAGGTGGTTAAGAAAAGAAAGCTGGTCGAAAAGATTCGATGCTTTTTGATTCAAATTTTTCTGACCAGATTTCTTTCTATTATTTTTCTTCTCTTCTGTTTCTCAGATTCAGAGTAAAATGCAAAATCATCCCTAATGAAGAACATTTGGCCTTATTAAAAGTACGTATAGCATTCAAAGATTTGAAAATATTAAGCGAATGAAACACAGAAGTTCGAACGAAGACATGCAAAGTAATGAAGTATTTAAGATTTTTACTAGAAATAAATACATTTTCAGTTTAGTTCTTCAACAGCAGAGGAGAAGAAAATAGCAAGAATGAAATTAAAGATGAAAGTAAAATCAACAAAAGCGTTATATTGTAGCATTAGAATACCTCTACAAACTGTTAAAATTTATGAGCGAATAATTTGCTTTGTGTTTAATAACATACTTTTGCATAATACCTGCCATACTGCTTGAAAGAATACTAACAGAATTCCAAGCAAAACCAACCTAAAACTGACATTCTGCAGGTGAAAAAATGAAAATGTAATGTAAATTTGTTCGTTTTGATTTTGTACATTAATTAAAATAGCAACAAAATTTACAGCGTTTGAACATTGTGTAAGTGTATATTTTAAGCCGTTTACTGTATGTAGTTTATCTCAGTTCCCCGAGGAATTTATTTTTTATGATGATCCTGAAATTATTCTAGTTACACACACACATCTATCTATCTGTCTATCTATCTATCTATCTAGCTATATGTATATAAATAGATAAATAGATAGATAGATGTGTGTGTGTAATAAAATTGCGCTGTTATTGCAATAAGCTGACCTGTTGAGAAGAAAGTTGCAATGAATTGGTGTTGGAAAGCACTGCATAGTTAGTGAGTGCGTAGTTAGCAAGATGAAACTCGAAGAACACTTCCACACATAATTTTATTTTCTGGGTAATTCACAATATCACTGTGGGTGGGCTATGCATCCCCCAATTTTGTACATATTACATTTTCTTAAAAGACGAAACATAAACTGTGCGTAGATGCCGGCAAGGCGACATAAACATCTGGAAGCAGATGGGAAGAGCGAAGAGAAGAAGAGGGAGTTGCGATGTAATTACCCGTTTATATCGAATTCCATTTGAGATCACATGACAGATTAATGTACAGGTGTTGGGTTCAAACTTCATCGATAAATGCGCAATACAGATTAGATGACAGATCTTTTTTGTTTAGTTAGAAAATTTATTGATCTGTTATTTTTAGAATGAAGACAGGAGTTAAAGGGCTGTTAATTTATTATTTGAAACCTAGATTTTACATTTTACATATATATATGTGTGTGTGAGATATAGCAAAATATGATAGCTGTTTTAAAAACTAATTAGCGTTCTCGAAATTTACATGCTAAATTTGGTGATCTTCCCCTAAATACATCTGTTTTCCCAAATTCGAGATCATTCGAAATTAGGTAACGCTGCTTGAAAAATGGTCACTAAAACTAACCAATTATGGATTTGGATTCGCATTTGCATCTACGCAGTAAAAATTCTGCATTGCGAGTAACTACGTTCCTTTTTTCCTGACTTGACTGTCATGTAAGCATATCTGCGCCGCTTATGCTTTCCTGCCTGAAATGAGTCGCATCTTTTTATGCCGCATGTAAGAAACTATCGTAATTGCTCTGATTAAAGAGTATATTGTCCACTAGGAATTATTCTAGTGTGCTTGCAAATCTGCAAATAAAGCTGTTAATTGGCTGAATTTAGTTTGGTACCAGTTTTTTCCTCTCGCCTTACCAGTCTGCCATCCCGACTGTGTTCCGAAAATATGACATATATGTTTATGACATATTACTTTTCTGATGTCATAATTGTAGATATTGTTGCGTGCGTACGGGTTCGTTATGGATTGAACGCACAAGTCGTTAAAAAGTTAACAAAAATTTATTCTTTCCACAAGAAAGAAATCAAAATGCTGAAATATTTCTTCAGAGGTATTCGCATAATATCACAATATCTCAAACGTTTAGCAAAACTCAGTTCAAAACAGATAAAATAATTCTATCTCACAGCGAAATCGCTACAATCAATAAGAGCATTAAGTAAACAAACAGCAGTTCGCTTTGAACAGCTACAACTACAACTGAGATGAGGTGTTTCAATTTCAATTTATAAGCTTTTTAATTTTCACTAGAATAACCTCGATTTTTCTAGATTTTTTTGGATGGCAACAGTAATTACGAGATATTTATTTATTAAATATTAAATGCACGCGCGCTTTTATTTTTATTTCTTCGACGTAGCTTTCTGTTGAAAAATCGTCTGTGTTGGACGGGAAATATAAAGCAATTTTAATTACAATTCTAAATAAATAGCCAAATAAATGTGAAATCCGTAACAATATGTTATTTAAGGTTTCATTTAGACAAGCAAAAGAAATCAACTAAAAACTTGAAGAGTGCACGTACTAAATCCCTAGTTGTCTCTCGACAACACAATTTTGCATAACTGAGAGTCTGCACAAATATTAGTCGTCTGCCTTGCCTAATGTTTGCGCAGACTTAAAATCTATGTTAGTTCAAATTACCTTCTAAATGTGGGTTGCACAAAAGAAAATTTTGCCAAATGAAGGGATATGTTATTCTGAAATATATATGGGAGGTAACAACAGAGGTGAGAGCGGCTCATAGAACGTTAAACTAAATGGTTAAAACCCCCTGAGCGGCATGACCGACTTTATCCGGCCATGAAATGTTTTGTCACTTGGTACATATTAGCTTATAATTTAAGGTAATTTGCTTTCTTACTTTCTTTAATAATGTAAATATCATCTTAATCAAAGCAAGTTTATGAAAACAGAGACTAAAATATGTAATTCTACAGTTTTAACTAACAAATGCCGTTTAAATACAAGTCTTTATGTGCAAACCTAAATCCCCTTGCCATCTAGAGGCTTAAAAAAGTACTAATGTTTTTATTAATAATAATATCATTATTACTCTTTTTTCCACCTAGATTTTCTTTTAAGTGTTTCAGATCATTCTATCGTTCACTGACGAATCGATTTAATATTCCAAGTGCCAATGACGCAAATAAAGAAAGCACGTACGTGATCCACAGAGATATGTAATGGCTTATAAAAAATTAAGAAATTTATTATAGAATAAAAATGAAGATAAGGGTGGAATACATATTTCTTCTACGGCTTTTGACAAGTAAAATGTTTCCTCTTTTTCGTCGTGAAATTACGCTTGGGTTATAAAAAGATATTTCCTTTTCCCTTTAAGAGGGAAACAGTATCATCAGAAAGAAATATAAAATCGTTAAGAGGCGATTTGAAACGAGGAACAATAAATCATTGTTAGGATATTCAATTGTTATCGGTTTTTTCTGCACTTATCACAAAATCAATGAAAATTATATTGAATATCAGACATTTCAAGCCTTGCTAAGTACAAGAAATTTCACTGAATGATCTTTAATTTGCAATAGGAAAATTAGGCAGATTTATTACATTTTAGTGCCATTACTGGAGATTAATGTATTTAATTTTGTGATTGTTTCTAAAAATGGTACCCCATTATTGCCATTTTCTTAAAAATAAAACTTAATTCTCTCTTGCTTTCTAAATCATAAAAAGTATTTTTTTATAAGAATGTTTCTGAAGGAAGTATGAATATTAAGAACAAAGTAAATTTTCGCAGAAACGTCGGTTGTAATCGCGGTTGAATGCTAGTAAATGTAAAATAGAGATATACGCTAAAAACTAGATTCTAGAAAAATTAAAGCAAGCATTGGTAGGAAATCAAGTTATAGCTATCCGTAAAGAAATTTATCTCAAACACACTGAAACAACCAGCAACACAACCTTCAGGCTGTAAAAGTGAGGACAGTTTCACGGCAAAGCGCTAAATTAGAGCTCGTGACTCGGTCGATCGTTTTCAAGCTATTTTCTGAACTCAAGACACTACTCTTTTCCAGGACCGGCAGCGTATATATATAGTTTTAACCTACCTTCGAGATTATTCTCGAGAAAACCTCTAAAATGTGTTCTAGAATGTTATCGCTCCGTCTATGGCATATCTGCAGTTTTGTCGCCAAATATAGCTAGATTGGCGATTTCGCGAGAAATCTGGCAATCCTAGCTTTCCCTGCGACTTTGTAGCAACCGTAAACCCGTTTTGCTGAGAAGCTATCTCACAGCAGCTGGACATTTCGCAAGAATATTATTATATCTGAATGATTACCTGTGGTAAATTGTGGGAAAGATGTTTCTTTCGAGATGAAGTACTAAAAACTTTATTGCTGAAAACTGTTAGTGAAAATGGTTAGGAAAATTAATAACTTGGGATCAAAATCAAAGTATCATTTTCATACCAGAACGCATATGAAATTAAAATTTTGCTGGTCAGTTAAGGTTTCAAAGTCCTTTACCCTTTCATTGTCATTTTTCTTCATATCATTCATACCAGTATGTTGGTGAAAATTTAGTTTAAGTCTGTAGGCATACAGATGTAATAACAGATTAAGGAGAACCAGCTAACAGTGCTGTAAACAGGTATGCAGTTACGATTTACAGATTAATCCATCTGAAGGGAAAAGATATGATGCTTTTGCAGGTTCCTAAATTTTTTATGTCTAACCTATATTTAATGATTCTGTATAATTGGTAGTAATAATTATCGAACCAAAAGACTTCATAGGTAGTGAGTTTTCATAATCACTGTTTGCTAGAATTTCATATATGCAAGGTGTTTCTTAAGTTTATAAAGATTTTAAAAATTCATAAAAATTAAAGGAATTGGTAGAATTGAAGGCGGTTTGCGAAAACGTTATTCTTGTGAAGGCGGATTGTTTTTGGTAAAGAAAAAATAATTAAAAGTTTGGTCTATAATGGGCATCGCACTGACGCAGTAACAAGAAATACGTAAATGAAACTCCTTTAAATTGCAGGTTTTAAGATTAAAAGCTCATTTATGATTTTTTTTCTCCTACTCCCTCGTACATAAAATTTAAATGCTATGCTGACGTTAGTGGAGAAAGCGTTATTAGAGAAGTTGTTTTACCTCAGCCAAGAATCGCCGACTGGCTTTTGGAAGGTTTCGGACACAGAAGAGACGGAAGAAAGGTTCAGGTCCAACCACACATTCCGGACTGATTTCCATGATACGACGTTTTGAAGAAATGGGAAGCTTGTGTCATTGCCTTCGTAATTGTGCACCAAGTTTATTAGATGTCCGTACTTCCGATGCGGCTTCGCAGATTGACATTCTAAGAGAACCATCAACGAATACAGTAAGCATCACTCGAGAAGTGACACGGAACACTGGTATACCAAAGACATCGGTATTCCTCATCCTTCATAGAGTTTGAAAATTGTGCTCCTATAAGTTACAATCACTTCACCATCTCTTATCAAATGGCAAAGCTAAGCGATATGAATTCGAAAACTGGGCTTTATCGAAAATCGATGACGATCCACAGTGGCTTCTCAATATCTTGTGGACAGACGAGGCTCATTTTTCATTGCATGGATCAGTCAACACTGTAGAATTTGGGCAAAGGAGAGAACCCACATCCCCCAACTGAGAAGCCCTTACATTCACCGCATTAAACTGGCCGGTGTGGATTTACTGCGCCCAGCATTGTGAGCTTTTTTTCTTTGAAGAAAGCTGTGCAACAGCTGGCTGGAAGACCTGCCCAATTACTGAAAAACAATTCTTGCAATTGCTGCAGGAGATAGTGATACCAGACTTACTAGCACATAATATTCTTGGCGCAGTGACATTCATGCAAGACGGGGCACGTCCTCGTATCACAACCGAAGTGAGGACGTTCCTAAGAACGTCTTTCACCCAAGGCGATTACTTAGCTGCAGCTGTAGAAATGAGTACTTCCCTCCCTGCCCAGACTTAACAGTATTTGAGTTTTGACTTTGAGGTTATGTCAGGTCCAGAGAGTACTGCAATCATGGAGGTAACCTTCATGATTGCAATAGCCTATCTTCTTCAGTACCAATCAGGTTAGAATGCATGGAGATGGCCGCTGTGCTATTGCAGTACGAAGAAAGTGAAGGTGGAGAAAGAAAATAAGCGACGCCACGTGAGAGAGCAAGAAAACGCTGCCCTTACTAAGTGAAGTGAAGTTAACGTCAACTGATTTCATTCAAGTTGTCAATGTGTTTTATGATTTTCTATGCGAAAATGTGAGAGGCCAAAAAGGTATTCAATTGTTAGAATGAAATCATCTTTACATTTCTAATTTCCTTTCCATGTAAAAGAGTGCTTTTTGAACATGCACAAATAAGTAGAATAATCGAAATGTGTGTTTGAAAGGCTTTCAAGAAAGAGTTTGAGTATTTTCTTTGTGTAACATGCACGACGAAACATATATAGTTGTTACATTTTCCTTTTCATAATAATAATAGTAATAAATGTGATACTCGTAATTAACTGAGATGTGAAAACAAAACGATAAGTAAGCAAGGGGAGGGGGAGAGGCTAGCTCTCCTTGGAAAAGAAAACAGTTTATCATATTACACTGCAAGTCTTATTTTATATGAATAACTTTATTTTATTTTATGCTCAAGTAAATATTCAATAACAGGATTTGATTTTTAGTCAACATTGTTGTGTGAGTTTAAAAAATAACAATGTAGAATGTACATACTTTTTATTTATACTTCATTGTTTATTCAAGTTAAGATTTTTCGTAACGTAAGTAGTATTTTTGATATGGAAAATATATATTTAGAACAACTAAAAGAATAATCAGTTTATGATGTGAGTACTTAGCTATTGTTTTTTTTTGTTGGCAATATTTTAATGCTAATGTGACACTTCTTTCGCAAATGAAGCAAACTCCATTGATGGAACACAGCAAAAACTTTATTTAACACTTAAAATGGCGACATACAAGCAAGAAAACGAATTCTAAACTATTTTTTAAATAAATAGAATTACATTCTTCGTGCGTTTAAAACGTTGCCATTCAGATACATATTAATGTTTGTCTACTTAAATTGTACAAACGATTAGCAACAATATTTAAAACTGTTACACTAGCATTCATTAATAATAGCATGCAATTACATAATGTAGAAATAAAATAAAATGACTAAAAAATAAAAGAAAAACAAAAAATCTGAAAGATTTCAGATTTTAAATTACGTCCAAAGGCGCGTTTTTTTAACGTTTCGTGTGCTACCTTTTTTTATTAAATATCATGTACTACGTACTCAAACCATAAAATTCAGTTCAAAATCAATATCGCAAAATCATTTAAAAAAGAACATATCTTTAGAATTTCCGTAAGTCTCGTGCGCTGGAGATAAAAATTTTTTCCGTACAGTGTTGCCATTGCTCGATTTGAAATCATTTAGTTTGTTAATTAGAAATTCGTTGAAATGTTACAAAACATAAAATCGATAATAAAGCAAATTTCAAATTCAAAATTAGGGCTTTCAGATGCCCATATTCACAGTAGGATTACGTCATTCAAAATTTGATGGCTCTAGGTTTTATCACAATGCGAGAAACATGCATACATTTATGCAGATTTTTCATTTTTTAAAATTTAATGCAGAGCGATAACATTTAGTGGCAACAATTTGAAAAGTGAAACGGGCATTCAGAGTGAATCGACGCAAAATCGCAAAGCGAAAGTAATAGTCCTTCGGGACTAAATCCCTTTGGACTAAAAAATGGCTCGAAGAATCTGCGCTCTTTAATTTACGACTGCCAGGAACGAAATTGGTTCTGGCTAGGCTCTGCCTCATTGGCTTAACAGGATGCCAATCTTTCTAAAAGGCCACTACTATTAAGGGTATTCGTTTTTGGCTTCCCTTGGACTGAGCGGAGGGCATCTCCTTGTATTCTAACCTCCGTGTTTAGTGCAGTTAAAGACGCCATTCATCACGAAATTCTTGCATCCATTCGGATATACTACATACTGCAGTTAACGGCGTTGTAACTTGCTTGCAAGCTGTAATTTGAGGTGATGGAGGACACAAAGAATAAGAGTGATATGCTTGTAAACATTTGTCTGCATGTTGGCCTTGGTCTGCATACAGATAATTATAGTTTTCCTTGAAATGTGACTTGTTCTCGTACAGCGCCCTCTATCGACGAACATTTTAACTACTTTTGTCTTTGCCGAAAAAAAAATTTCGCAAACCGCGTTCAGTTCTACCAGTTCCTCAAATTTTATGAACTTTTAAAATATATACAGACTTATGGAACACCCTGTATATATAAATGCAATATCTATTGAATATAATCTGACATAAACGCAAAAAATACAAGGAGGGAATAAACCTTATCAATTAAGGAATTTCAAATTCTTTTTTTTTTTTTTTTTAAAT
>KK121326.1:11542-28377 GCA_000611955.2 Stegodyphus mimosarum
AAATTTAATTTCAATAGAGAATATATAAATAATTACATTATCTCCTAAAAATGTGAAAAAAATTAAAATATTATAGGTAATTAAGTATTGTCGAAATCAAAAATTAGAATTTGTAATTAATTAAATTAGAATTTGTAATTTATTAAACTGTAAATTAATTAAAAAAACCTAAAGAAAAGTAGATTTAAACAATTAAAATCGTTGTTGATTCCACAGAAAGATTCGGACCTTCCAAGGGGCATTAGAATCCCCTCTATACAGTCATCAACAATACATTAAGAGCGCGTCTGTCTTTTTAGCATTACTGAATTAAATCTTCATCCCAGATTGTAAATTTGTTATTCAGTAATATAAGATATCTCAATTTAAATCTTAAATTTATTCAAAAATGTGAAAAAATATCCCCGAGACGATGAAATGCAAATAATTGCAAAAATAAGAATAGTATCCATTCAGAACAATACTTAAAAATATGAATAAATGAAATCAAAATTAAGTAGCAAATAAAGAAAAACGTAAAAGTAACTAAAAAAACATAAAAATTAATGTCTTATTAATTAAATTAATGTCTTTAATTGGCCGAAATTAATTTAAAATTTTACTTACAATTTCACCTTTACCAAAAGTAACTTTTTAAAAATGGCGCGTTTACAGAAATGTGCTTAATGCCGCTAAGGGTTGCCATGAATGAAGTAAGGAGTAGGCTCGGAGTAGGCTCTGCCAGCCATGGTTCCATGAAACATGGACAACACAACACCAACAACAGCAACAATATGAATGAAGTATGGTGGAGTCCATTTTACTGTGATGTTACAAGCTAAATCACAAGTAAAAACTTACAAGTAAAAACTGAGACAGGATGGGTGTTGCCAATGACACGAATTCTCTTACTATATGGCCTGATTTAGCAAAATAAAATGACAGAAAGTTCAGAAATGTTTAGTATGATTCCGCAAATTGAGAAATTCAGAGTAAAATCTAATAATCTTTTTATAATAAATTCTGGATGAAAGCCGGCATAAAAGGAAACATTTTAGGTTTATAAAGGAAAAGGCCAGAATATACATATATAGTTAACTGTTATAGTTAAGTTGAAAAACATTTTCACAATTCAATTACGAGATATACAAATTTTTAGCCCTAGCAAAACATCCTTTCTTACTCTTCTTTTCGGTTGCAGATAAAGTTATGATAACTTGTTAATTTAAAGATTAAATTTGATAATCAACGCCAGTATTTTAAAGAAAATAATTAACAAATTGTGTTGGTATGTTATTTTTTTAGTACTTGTGTATGTAAAATAATATCATCTTTTAAGTCGTCAAATTCTGCGTAGAATTTTTTAATCCCATCAATTTGTTGATCATTGTGTTTCCTATTACTTTCAAGTTAATAAATTTAATTGCATTAAAATTAAAAACTCCCCTTTATGATAAAGATTAATTTTTTTATAGTTAATGATATGAAAATTAAGATAATTTATTTCTTGTCGATTTTTTTCGGTTTTATTAATTTTTAAGCAAGAAGGGTAGATTGGAAAGTTTTCTATGAAATGAAAATTATTGAAAGTAATTATATGTTTTATGTTTGGAAAACAACAATTTCATGAAAATGTGTGATTTTACTGGATGATTTTATGTTTCTAAATTATAATAAAAATTAAACAAAAGCTACAAAACCTGAAGAAAATCCAGTAATAAAACGTAAATGTAGTGAATGTTCAAACTAATTTTATTTGAAACTAGAAAATAAAGAAAAGCGTATAATTTGGCATATATTCTGATACACAGCGTGCCAGCACCAAGTTGTTTTTCACATGCTCTGGATTAAACACACTTCTATACTTGCTTTTGTTACTATTTTCAGCTCCTAAGAAGCCTGCCTAAAGAAGTATTTTGGCTTAAAAATGTTCACTGTTAGTGCATACCTAAGTATGTTTATGTATTAAGTAGGATTTTTAGCTTGAAAATTTTAGCTTTTGAGTGTTATATCACTACTAAGAGTAATATCTCTAATTCAGCCTCCGATTTGTTAATAAAACACAATTGTTTTCACTGATTAAGTTATGTCTAATTCCAAGAAAAGACTTTTAGGAGTAATAGAATGGGTTCCATAGAAAACAACTCTTGGAATCTTCTTGTAAATTCTCAGCTAAGTATTAAAAGGTTTACAGCATGCTTAGTTGGATTATACTGCTAAATAAATTCTGGGTCTAGAATGACGGTAAATGTTTGAAAATGTTGATAGCCTTTCTCCAATAAGTTGTTCTTCGTCAAATAGATTTTAGCCAGAAGAGCAGATACGTATAATTTCCGATTCGTGTTTTGCTTTTCCTTGTAACGTGGTATTGAAGTTTGAAGTTATATCGATTAAAAATACCGAATCAGCAAGCCACTCTACAGCATTCCAACAAATCGTGTCGAAGCGTTTCCTCGATTCAGTCACCTTACTTCTGCATATGTATTTGGTATATTATATCACTATACTTGTTATCTAGCGCAGGCATAGCTTTAAAAAATTGATGATTCAACTGACGTTCTGGATAAAATTTACAGTAATAAAGTCATTATGTGATTGAAGCTGAGCTTCTCAGCGTCCATAAGTTTCTTAATGAATAAAGCAGTGGTATGAATGAAATTTAGAAAACATGTCATCCTGCTTGCAGGGCCCAATAAATTCAGTATTCTTCCAGACTGTCGGTTGTGACTGAGATAAATCTTTTATTGGTACGTTCTATTGAATAACGTAGATTTTTTAATGCGTCATACGTGTCTTACTCTCGAGTGCCTTTTGCCATAGTCAATATGATCAGCAATGCTTCTATCAGAAAGAAGTTAGAAAACACCATTCTCATGAATATCAGAAGTTACAGTGAGTTGGTAACATTATTGGATTCATCAAACCTCAGAGAAATGCACATATGGCGTATCTTTCCAATGCAGATTTTATTTATACATAAATGTCATTTGCTACTGTGGCACCATGTTTCGTGACAAAAGTATATCTTTTATGGCTAAGATTATAACATTCTTGTTTTTAAATTCGTGTTAATAAAAACTCTGATATTGCTAGCATAGCTTCTTCCACAATAGCCTTGTCTGAATATGCCTTTTTGTGTGATGAAAAAACGTAACTTACTTTGAACGTTGCTCCTTTGTGATTCCTTGCATCATTTTTGAGGGTAAATAGACTATTCTGTTGAGCTTTTAGAGATGATTTCAATAACTGACCTTTATGTCTACCTAAAGCAGACCTGAGTGAATTTTTTCCGTTGAAATCCTTATAAACGGCGTTATGATAACGTTCAATATTCGATCGCTTTGGTACGGCTACTGAAGCATTGAATGATAAACAAACTGCTTTCGCCAACGTTCATAAATAATAATCCATCTTGAAGCATTTAACACGTTAAGAAGAAGAAGAAGAAAATTTCCGGAAGGTATAGTGAATAATCGAAGCTTTGATACGACTGAGAAAACTAAACTTACACCAGCATATGAGTGTATGCCCCGAAATTAGACATTTTCAGACAAGGTGCACTGAAAGTGGACAGTACTAAGTATGCGATGGTGGAAGTCTTTTTATCTCGTCTTAGAATTAGTAACTTCCGATCCACTCACAATTATTACCTTCTAAAAGCGAAGCTGACTGTACGTCATGTTTAACATACTGTCGGTGATTAAACAACCTTCGACTGAAGAATTTTAACAAATGTGACTTGCCTTTTGATGGTACAATCAGAAAAAGGGTGATATCAATTTTCTTCAGTATCTGAAAGGGGCAGTTCTTTATTCTATAATTTGAACTAGTTTTGAAAATGTGTCTTTGTATTTTAGTATGTCTCATCTGTTTTACATCTGAAATTATTACGTGAGTTTTACATAATTGTTCATTTCTGTTTCGTATGTCTACTGTTATTTTAAACTTGTGTTCCGCATTAAATTGGACTGATAATTAAGTTGTTTGGATGTATCTAAAGTGGTGACCTTTCAGGTTATGCAAAAGGAAATCCATTAGCAGTGTCACTCAAAACTGGTGACCCAGAAAAGAAATATAGCGAGGGTCTTCTTTCTTACGTTAAAGTGTAGATAAGGAGATGCAGTTTTATTATGTATAGTTTTTTGTTTATCGTACACATTTATATTACGGTAATAAAGAAATTATTGTGCTTTATTTTTAGGTACTTCTTTGTGAATAAAAAACTTGACGAAATTTTAATTCAAATATTTGAGGCTTCTTAAATAGTGAAACATAGTCTCTTTCGACAAATATAAATCAGGGCTCTTTTTACATAAGTCATTTTTTGATTTGGAAATTATGTTTGTATGGAGACTTGCAAATTTTGAAAATACTCTCCTAGTAAGTAAGATAAGAAAGTAAGGCGAAATGTGTAGTTTCATTCCCATGCCTCGTGAACGAGCTGTCTGCATGGGCTTTTTCTTGGTTTTCCTCACGTGTAATGTATTTATGAGCTAAATTTCCTTATAAAGTCCTCTACAAAGGCATTTGTCTCCGTAGGCAGATAACCCTGGAGTACTTTTCTGTAATCACATAAAACCAAACCAAACCATCCCCATGCCTCAAACTTTGTGGTCAATAAATGAAACATACAACAGTTGACGCATCAGTTTCGCATAAATTCTGCACAATTATATTGGATCTAAAGCAAATATATGTGAGAAGAGAAAAATCGTACCTCTGAAAAATAAGAGAAAAAAACAGGTTATAAATTCTTTGGTATCAATACATTACTTAAATTTTTATCTTCTAGTGAGCTATCTGGTGTCATAGTCTGCGTAATTTTCTTAAGTAAATATTTTTCGAAGCGAAATAACATTGCAAATATTGAAAAAAGCGGTGGGAAACGGGCTGTGGGGCGGCAGAATTCGAACTTGGGAGTTCTAGATCATAATTTAACCCATCACCACAAGGATAACTGTGCATGAGGAAAAATATTGCTTAAAATTTTATCCTTGAATTTTACGCTTGTTTTGAAGACGCCTTCTTCAACACACACATTTATGTTAAGGTTCTCTATAATTATACAGTATTTCCTTCCCGCGTAGATTAAGGTGCGCTTGTCGTTTTTCCACAAAGCATACATAAGCTGTTCGCTCTTGCTAATTTTGAAGCTTTCCCAAATACGTTTTCTAAGAAATTATAACGAGGGTCTTCTTTCTTATTCTTTAACATAAATGTTAGTAAAATGTAGAATTATTGTTAAAATAGCTGAAAAATCATTAAACTCTGACAAAAATTATGGAGGAAATAGACGGTAAGGAAATGAATTAAGTTTCAAAATGACTTCAATAAAATATTTTATTACTATTTTGCAATTATAACAGAGATTCAGCAAAAGGGAAGCATTTTATTCGACATATAGTCTTGACCCCAATGCGATTACATTGAGAAAATAAGCGTTATTTATGTACAATCCAAGCAGTTATGGAATAATTTCCAATAAAATACCGCATCTGTTCGTTGGCAATAAAATAACGCATACTTTGAAGTGGGAAGGGTAAGTTATAGAAAAAATAAATATTTATCTCCAATAAGACTATATAATACCGATTCAGACAACAAAAGGAAGAAAAGCAGATGATGTAATTAATAAAGTAATGTAAAATAATTATTAAAATAATAATAAAATAAAGAATTTAAATAAAATTTCCGAATGAGTGTGTAGAAAATCCCAAAGTGTGAAGTTGACTCAGGTAACATGTATTGTGCCTTAAAGTTAAGTTAAATGTTACTTACAAAAAAAAAAGCAAATCTCCAGCCATTTGGGAAGAGTAACTTCAGGAAAAAATGGGCAGTTCACCAAATATCGTAAATGATTGACTAACAGTTTTTAATGAATATCGGTAGAGTCGAAGACAAAAATTTGACTAATAGCCGAATAACAAAGCTTGTTGAATATCCATAGTTCGAGCCATGTACGAACATTAGAGAGCGACTGGTTTCATGGGTGCTTTCGTAGTCTATTCCACATATAATGCGAATTCGGGCGAGTTTTCTTTAGCAAAAGCCACCATGTTGAAGGCTTCTTTTAAGAAGGATTTGCCTGAAGCTTTTACTTCTTCAAGTATGTCAACTGAAGGACAACTTAAAAGCATTCGACGTTCGGTTTTTTTTTTCATTTTATGAAAAGCTGTAATTTCTTAAAATATTACGTATTTCGTAATTATATACATAAATCAATAATGTATAAGACAACTACACTTATGGGCAATATAGACATACATCGTCCAAAATAAAAACATATTCGGAAGTTACCTTGAAAAAAAATCTGTTAAGTGTTAGGAAAGTCTGGATTAGAATTAAAGCCATTAACTAAACAAGAGGAATCTTTGTGATAAGTTAAAAAAATAAATCACATTAACCAAAGAAAGAACTTTAATTTTTGACTTTTGGTCCTCAAATTAATACAAAATGTTTCAAAAAACAAGGTTGTTTATGCCTTATACAATGCCATGTTTGGAAGAACAGGTATTGTCCGCTTTAGGAAAATTAGATATTCATACTGAATATTGTCCAATGCAAACTATGACAATGAAGGAAATCTATCAGAGAAATACCTAGAATTACAGGTTCTTATTAAATACTACAGTTTAAGTGCGTTGTACATCCATTACATTAACAATAATTTAAATTTAATAAGTAATTTTGCTGGAGAAAGTTGTAGTGCTACTGCTCAATATTTCAAGTTTGAGCAAAAATTATGAAAATTTTTTTTTCTGCATTTCGAAAATTTTAAATGGAAAGCTTAAAAAAATATGAAAATAATTTAACGGTAAAAAATAAGAATAAAAATTCGATATCAGATGGGCGGTAAGAGAAGATGTCGTATTGGCAATAAAATTTGGTTACAACCGTGCAAAAGAAGGCTTATCTGACATCTGTACTTCAAGTTTTGGATAAAAAATGCGATTAATATGAAAAAAAGTTCAAATTTAATGTAGAAAAATGTGCAGGTATGAAACTAATACCATTTGGGATACTATTTTACAGAAAATAAATGCTATTAGCAAATCCTTGCAGTTAACTAACAGCACCCTATTTAAAAGAACTGATTATTAAAATTTCCAGAAAATTTTATTGCACGAATATTTCATGAGTTTTTTAACATATACAAAAATATTGCTATGGCTTTTTGACGCTGAATGATAGAATCAAATGCCAGAAAAAAGGATTTTTTCTTCATTGTACGAAATAAAGAAAGTACTGTAATTGCCAAAAAATTTAGGGTATTATATTTTAACAGAAATATCTATGTTGAATGTTCTCAACTTCATTTGGAAGATGTTTCTTTACTAGACGTCTGTACATACAGACAGAAGAAAAGACTTTTTTTTCAAAGCTGATTCCAAAATGGATTTAAGATGGAGTCAGAAGGAAATATTTTCGTAAACTTCTGTACTTACGTACGTGTCTGGCATATTGAAATTCATATATCGGACTGCTATAGCGTCTAGTTTTGCATCGCTTTTTTTTCAAGGCAATCGGCAGTATCAAGCTTATATAATACACCCATCCACTCCTTAACCGGGTAAAAGTCTTCCGCGGCCATTTTTCCACGATTCTTTGTCGTAATCATATATTCTAAATTCCATAAATGACTGAAAATATTTATGTTTTGGCAACGTCAAATAAAAAAAATAATTTTGTGCAAATAATAAAATCAAATTTTGAATACAGTCTCCGGTTCCTATACTTATTTGGGATAGTTTTATCATTATTATAACAAAATAAAATTGTAAGAAGTTTGACTCCCAAACGACAAAAATTGACAGGTATTTTTAATTTCAAAATTTGCAATTGCGGATGTAATTTTCAACTTGCCTTGAAGAATTGGTTAGTTACAATAGAATAATTCGAGGAAATAAGCTTAAGTGAAGTGCAGCAAAAAATTTGCGTACTTTAATCGGCCTCACAAGTAAATCATGTGTTGTCCAGATCAGATGTTTTTTTCTTATTTGAACGTACTGAGGAATTTAAATCACTTTCATAACGCAAAATTTATTCAGAATTCTTCTGTGATTATTTGTGATAGTATTATAGCAGATCGGATGGCAGAAATGAAGTATAGAAAAATACTACAGGAAATTAAAAAATATTCTTTGGTGTAAATTTATGGAATTTAGAAAAGAAATTCTGTAGAAAATTTCATAGAGAAGAAATTTAAAAGGTGACATAGATATTATGCATTTTGATGCTGAACTGAAACAACTTTTATTTTTAATAAAAGATGAAGACAAATCTATTTTTTCGGGTGAAGTTTATCATACTGCAAGAGAAAAGCTGTCAACTGTTTGTCTTTTAATGATGAAATCATTTAAAAAATGTTTTTTGACTATTCCAACTTCCAATGCGTCCGAGAAACGTCTTGCTCTGTTTAAAAACAGAGTAAAAACGAGTTATTTATGAACTACAGTATTGAAAATCAAAAGAAAGATAAAAATTCCGTGGCTCTATTATATATGAAACAAGTAGTTTTAAATACTTCGAAATAGATACTTCGAAAATAATCCATGAATTTTCTAGAAAGAAGTCAAGGGAAAATTTTATTAAATCTTTATTATGATAAAAATATTTTAATTTAAAATCATTCGAAGAAATATTTTAGCAGTTTGATCTTTTATTTCTTTTTAGCTTAGAATATTTAATTTTTTTTATTAATTTTTATTACGTATTTTAATCTTGGTATGCGGAAGAAATAACATAAGAATATTTAGAAATGAAAATATTAAACCATAATTTTATTAAAATATTCGTCATTTTAAATAATCATGTGTATTTAGTTATTTATAAGATTTCACTAATTCTGTTTCAAGCGTATAATTACGTAAATAGTTTCTTAGGGCTCAACAAATTTTACCCCAATGGCCGCCAAATGGCTTAACACGCCCCAGCCTTCTTTCATGCAGCAATACATTATATTAGCACAACTCAAAAATAAATTAAAATTTTTAATTTAGTTCTCCTTCACACAGATGTAGAAGATGAAGTGAAGTCACACAGAACAATTGTTCAACGACTGCTGATGCTTCATCTTGAATATTATCTAGAGTAGAGTAGGCTTCAAGCATGAGTAACACAGGCAGTAGCCTATGACACCAATTTTCAGAGAGTGTCAACTAAGTTGTTTTCAACTAAATGTTTTCATATTTTGTTTTGAACTAATGATGCGTAAAGCTAAATGGTGCTCCAACTTTACAAAAGCATGGAAAGTACTGAAGCTAGGCCTGTTCGACTGTACTGTACTGAAGCTAGGCCTGTTCGACTTTTTATCAAAAATGATACGTATGCCATAAGGATTCGCTAACATTATACCCTTTCCAGTATATTATAAATATACGTGAGGAAAAGTTAGTATTACAAGATACGCTGCAAGCAAGATTGAAATTGTTAAAAAAAATTATTTCTCTTTTTTACTTCCTTGTACGAAGTAAAAAGGAAGTATTGTAACCGCAAAATGTTTCGGGTATCATATTTCAACGAAAATATCCCTTTTGACCGCTATCGAATGCAATTTAATGATGTTTTTGAGTGATATCTGAACCTAAGGACAGAATAAAGGACTTTTTTCCCCCAAAAAAACTAAAGCTTATTTAAAAGGGATTCTGAAGAGATTTTTTTCGTGTCGTCTGTGCGTACGTACGTACGTATGTATATATGTATCTCACCTAAATCAAAAACGAGTAGCCTCAGAACGTTGAAATTTTGTATTTAGGACTGCTATAACATGTAGATGTTCACCTCCTATTTTGGTTGCAATAGGCCGTACCAAAAATATTAAATATATGTATATATATATCCACTCTGTTACTCTATTGAATGAGTTCAGTTTCTTTATCCTTATATGTTTGTAAATTGTACAATTTTTGCTTTAAAAATGATTGAATTATGTTGTTCTTATCTTCTGGTTAAGGTTTTTAAGCTTTTAGTTAACTTGCATGTTAGAATTGAAGAATTATCAATAATTTAAAAGCTGTTTAATTGCAGCTAAGCCTAATAATTTTGGCCATAGCGGCAGTATTTGTTTGCATTTGAAACTTAGCAGAATAGTGGATTTGTTGCCAATCTAGAGAAACTAAGCTTCGCAACAACAAGGTAGCGCCTTCTTTTTTTTATTGCGAATTAGATCATGCTTAATCCATTTTGGAATTTATTCGTGGAAATAAGTGTTTAAGGTTTACTTCTTAATTTTTAATATAGATATTTTGAGTTTTTATGTATTTTTGCCTTGTTGCGAAGTGAGATCTGAATTAATTGAATGAGAAATACTGAATCGTCTGTGAAAAACTGTTTCTTTGTTTAATTTCTTTTATACATCGTTTTAGATTTATTATAGTATTTGAATAGAACATGCGGCAACGATTAGATAATTCTTCTGCTCATGCACATAATTTTTGCTCATTCTGTGAGTTATGAAATGAATGAGATGTAACGTTGTTAAGTGAAAATAGGGCGAGAGTGTCGCTATGGTAAACAAATATAGTAAATTTTAAAGAGTGCATTTATTTTAGTGTATTTTATGTGTTATTGACGAAGTAGATTTAATCCAATCCAATAAGTTTAAATGAAATGCAAAATGCGTGTAATTGAATATTCCGTACAAGGAAGTCATGTGATGCACACATCAGATTTTTTCCTTTTCTTTTCTTGGTTTTATTCTGGAATATATTTCAGTGTAGCTTACTTTTCCAACGGCCAAATTATGTTTTCTAATAAATCTGTTAAAGAATTTTCCGTCTTCTTTAAAAAAATTAATTAATTAAGAGATTTTAATTTCACATCTAGTTTTTTAATACATCATAAAATTATCATTTTTAAAATATAAATTATAAAATAATTTATAAAAATTTACAAAAGCATGAAGTGTCTTTATCTCTGAATGTCTTTATATCTGTCTTTATCTCTGCACATGAAGTGTTTATCTCTGAATGTCTTTATATCTGTCTTTATCTCTGCCTCTATCTTTGTCTTTATCTCTGAGTGTCTTTATCTTGAGTATTTCAAAAGTATTAATTGCTAAAGTCAGTTTGAATTAAAAATTATGTACTTATGAATATTAACCCAAGGGATTATTTTAACAATTGCATAAAAACTCTTGAACATATTAGTGATATACGTTGACACTAGATGGCGCCATGAATTAAAACCACGTGCTATTTTCGCGTTCACAATCCGGACTGGCGTCGCAGCGCCGCTTGCATCGCATGGCGGCCAGCAAAACTATCCAAAGCGGTCCGTATCGTTCAAATAGTTGCTTCTCTCTTTCGGAGCTGATCCGATTTCCCAACGGATTAGACCACATAAACTAGTTTTCCTTTATCAGTAATTTGTGACGCATGCTGCATTGTGTGTAGTGTCTTAGGTGCGATTATTTTTTAAAAGTGTGACTTGGAATTATTGTAAAGAAATATCGACTGGTGACAGAGCGAGGTAAGGATTTTCCTTATCCTTTGCAAGGGGATTGGGGGTCGGTAAAGATGCTAAGGGATGCGGCAAGATGAAAAGGAAGAGAACAGCGTGGATATCGACCAGATATCGTGCGTAGGCCTCTTTGTGTTACGGATATTGCGTGTGATTAAACTTCGACTAGAATGTTTCGGAGCTCTAAGTGAATGAATATCGAATAATATATCTGCCAGAAAAAATTACACTTTCTCTGATAGAGTTATTAGTAATGCTAATCATTATTATTTGATTTCTCAGTTTAATTGCTCAGGGTATTTATAAATTTTATATTTTTTTAAATAATTAGAAAAATTCTTAAAATCATGATTTATTTAATGGGTATTTTTAAATTTTTTCTAGGAGATTAAAACTGAAATTAAATAGAAAAATTAATTTGAGTTTTAATCTCCTAAGACCTTTAAGAACTTGAAGAAATTGGTGTTTGCAAAGGTTTTCCAAAATAATTAAAACTGCATTTTATAAGTGTTAAAGAATTGGTCATAATCTCAAAGAATGTAAAATTTTTGGGTTATCATGCATTTATAATTTTACATGTGTTTTATGTTGTAAAACTTGATTAATTGATTTAACTTGCTTGAAACGCTGGCAAAATAAAAAACTGAATATTGAAATTCTAAAAAAAAAAAAAAAAAAAAAAAAAAAAAAAAAAAAAAAAAAAAAAAAAAAAAACTATCGCTTACATTTTCAAATAGGTTTTCCTTCATTTATTTATTCGTTTAGGGGTAACTGCATATTCAATGATGAAAACAATTGATAGTGGTTTTTCTTCATTTATTTTTTTAGCGGTAACTAGATATTCAATAATGAAAATAAGTGATTAGTCTATGAAATAAATCACAATTCAGAGAATGCTTTGATAATCGTTGATAGAACTGCGATTTATAAAAGTTTAACAATTTTTTTAATAATTATTCATTTACATTATTTATGTGATTTAAATGGAAACTTTAAAAAATTAAAGGGAATGAAAGGAATATTATATTTAATGAGTACTAATATATATTTAATGTAATTTGGAATTACATTTCATGAAAAAGACATTTGATAGTAATATTTATTGGCGTATACAAAAATATGTCCTTGCTTTCACTTTATTTTGTCATGAAATGAAGCAACCAAACAGAACTGAAAAACTGAGGAGCAGGTTGCAGAGTACTTAAAACATTATGCAAAGATATTATAACAAAAATTCTGTAAAGCATAAAATAATGTACGCTACTTTTGCGATTAATTTCCGATTATAGCTAAAACCGCTAAGAACTACGCTTGTGTGGGGCAAATAAGGCATTCAGGTAAGGGAAAAAAAAAAAAAACTAAAAGCAGCACAAAACTCATACATAACAAATAATTTATAAACATTAAAAAATAAAATTATTTAAGCAGCGCAGTCAGGAAATTTGTTTCTGTTGCTTACAAATCTGTGAGCACTGCTTTGCACTAGAATGCCTGAAACATCATTGCTCCAATGATTTCGAGTAAATGCTTGTACTTTACACATATACAATTTAAGATGCTATTACAAGTTAACTTTTATGTAAATAAATATTCGTTTATTTTTTTTTATATATGCGCGAAAGCAAAAGGAGGTCACCCCCCAAAAATGATTTTATTTTTCAGTTTACTTCAAATAAAATTCTGTTCAGTTTTAATATCTGACATACTCTGAATTCTGAAGCTTGTTTCGTTTAAAATCTAAATTAATATTTTGAAACTTTTCTGCTTTTTCACCTGTTAAATAATTGATAAAATTTGCAAACTTTTTATAAGAAATTTTTTATTATTTTGTAGCATTTATCACACACATTAATTTTCTGTATATTGCCATTTATATGAAATATTTAAATGCCCTGACGCAATTCTGCAATTCATTCTTATTTCAGATTTTGAAATGTTATGCACATTTTAGACAGAAGGTATATATTTTAAACAGGTATGCATTTAAATGCCCGTATTTCTACATCCAAATGTTTTATAACTTTTAAAATCCATAAATTTTTACGTATACTTTATAGGTATATATCGAGGGTAAATTTATTTTAAACGGTAAATGAAATGCAATACATTGCCTAAGAAATATGTTTAAATATTTGCTGTATTTGCTAACAATTCTTTTGCTATATGTTTTGAGTTTGCTGATCCTAAATTTCAGTGCGGATATTACCCTCAACATCGTTCTGTAAATTATTTTAGAGACTGTGATCTTCTATATGTACTGACATAAAAATCTTTCATTAAATTTGAGTACTGAATTCTATAAGTTCGCAGTCATAAAATTAGTAAATCAACAACCTTGTGAAATCTGCAAGACTATTTTTTGCTCCTGATGAAGAGGGACCTGTACCTGTTTGCCCTCGAAATTGACTGAGATCTTGACTAAATCGACTCTAAACACAAGGCTGTTGCTTTGCTTATTTAATATTTCACTTTGTCGTGTTTCCCTTTTGTTTTGTAAGCTCGCAATATTTTGAAGAAATGATGCCAGGCCAGTGTAATAATTTTCGACGTAGTGTATTGCGACGATAAGATGTTTCCTTGAAAAATGCTTTGTTTATTAGAATACAAAGTAGGACATGATGTAGTGAGACACAATGTTATTTAGTTGATGTAAAAACATTCTTCTATAAGATCCTAATTAAAAGCATTATACTATAAATTACGGAAATTGAATATAAAACTTCTGAAAATGAAGCTATTAATACATAAATTTGTATTTTTTCTATTTCTATTTAGTAATTTATTTTAATTGCGAAGGCATAAGAAAATATAGCCCAACATATTTAAGGATAATACATTTTCAGCTTGGAACAGGCTTGCGCTATAGGAAAAATAATGCATCTATGCTTAAAATTAATATTTAAACTGAGTGAAAATATATTTTATAATATACTGTATTATAAATACATTTCATTTCTACCTTAAAAAGAAATACGATTTCTTTTAATTTTAAAATTATAGAGAGTAAGTTAAGTGTTCTAAATAGCACACTCGAAAGTTTATTTATATAAACTCCGCCTCCTCCAATATAAATGTTTAATTATAAGTGATATATCTTCTTAATATTAACATGTTTTCATTACGTTAGTGTAGTATTCAGAAAGCTATTTTAAGAGTATCAATTTCATCTTAAATTTGGAACATTGTGGTGTTGCTAAAATCGAGATACAATTTTACATGCTATTTAGTTTAAGCAGTTCATACGCTGTATTAAGCCTAATTTTAATGGCTTCTTTAAATATATGTATTTATATATACTCAAAACATTTTATAAACTTATTAAAATCTTAAAACTGACTATAATAAATGAAATAATTTATCCTTTGTGGTCTAAATTATTGGATAGTTATTCTGATATACGAAAATGAAATCACTTTAAAATTTTTAAATTCAGCTTCTCTTTGGGTTCTTTCATTATACCATAATACAGAATGTGATTTTCTTCCCTAAATGCAAGTCATATAATGATATAAATATCATTTGATTACATATTATAACCTATTTGTCGTAGCCTTCCAGTTGACACAGAATTATTTGACCGCGTCATTTACTGATATATAGTTACATTTAAAATTTTTATATTTCGGTTCACGAAACATTGAAATTCTGTGCTGATTGTGGAATATAATATGCGAAATAATACTATTTGCATCATACTGCATTTGTATTTTATTTCGGAACCTGAACAAAGCTGTTTATTTACTTCCGCCTAAATCTGTTTTTAATATTATTTCACTTCAGTTCTATTTAAAAGGAATTTAAAGTTTTATATTATTTCACGTCAAGCGAGAGAACAAAAAGGTCTTATTTCTTTCTAAATAAAAATGTAATATTAATATGAGTTTTATGTGCATCTGTGCATTTTGTAATAAATAAAATATTCAATATTATGTACATTTCGTAGTAAAGACTTGTATATTTAGTTACTGCTATTATTAAATTTAAAATGGAATAGTTTGGATAATTTAGGAATTACTTTCATGCAATATATTGCACGCTTAAATCAGTTTTATATTTAAAGCAATATTACACATGGTAAGAAATTTCATATGGTACGAAATATGGTAAGAAATTTATTAGGTATGACATTACATAGGGTAAGAAATTTCAAGGATGCTTGAATCTTCTAACGTAATAAAATACGATTTAACAAAATTAAACATTTAAAAAGCTTGCTGAAATTTCTTTTACATTATTTGACAAAATTATTTAACTCGATCGTTTGCAATTAGAATAAATTTAAAAATACAAATGATGATGTTGCATAGAACTTTTGTTTTTAGCCCAAAAAGGCAATTTGTCCAGAAGGGCTACTAATTCGTTTTGACATTTTGCGTTGGTTCACTGTAAAACGCGTTTCACTTTTCAAATTGTTGCCACCAAATATTAGATCCCTGCATTATATTTAAAGAAATTAAATAATGAAGAATCTGCATGAATTTATGTACGTTTCTCGTACTGTGAAAAAACAACGTTACCTAGAGACATCGAATTTTGAATAACGTACTCCTCCACTCGAATACGGGCTTCCGGAAGCCCAAATTTAGAGTTTGCTTTATTATCTATTTCATATTTTGCAAAACTTTAACAAATTTTTTATTAACAAACTGAATGATTTCAAAGCGAGTCATGGCAACACTGTACGGGGAAAAAATATCTCCAGCGAGCGAGCCTGTGTATCGGAAATTCTAAAGATATGCTCTTTTTAAATGATTTTGTGATGTTACTGTTGAATTGAATTTTATGGTTTAAGTGCGAAGAACATGATATTTAATAAATAAAGGTAACACACAAAACGTTAAAAAAAGTCCCTTTGGAGGTAATATAAAATCTAAAAGAATTTTTATTAGTCTTTGTTTTTACTCATTTAACTAATTATTAACATGTATATTTTCCAGTATTTGTATTCCGTATGTATTAATTTATCAGAATTCTCCGTAAGCTTTTTTATAAAGAAATGCCTAAAAATGATTTCTAATGTGCTTGCAATGATTTACATATGTATTAGCAATGATATCATCGATTATTTATCATCGATTATTAGTTGCGTAGTTTGCAGTTTATTAAGTTTATGAGGTTCAACTATTTAAATCTAACGTTCTAACTCCGAACCCACGAACACTTAAGAAGCGAATAATCGCTTAAGTGTGAACAGAACAAGTGAGACTTGAGAAGGGTTTAAAACCCTTTATTATTCAGTATATTTTCAATCAGTTCCGACTTGGAACTTTACATAAAGCCTCCACTGGGGCTTGAACTTAAATACTAAGAATTTGAACTAAAACTAGCTTAATTAAAGCTCTTAAAGAATATAGCCGAAGTTATCAGAATCTAACTAGTTGGCCCCTAAGTATTAA
>KL822016.1:0-14349 GCA_000611955.2 Stegodyphus mimosarum
TAGCTTGAAGAGTAAACCTTCATGCCACACCTTGTCGAAAGCTTTTTCAAGATCAATAAAGCAACTTAAAATTGTATTATTTTTTGTAAAGGCTTCAGCAATGAATTCTGTGAAATTTAGCAATTGAAGGACAGTGTTGTGTCCTTTCCTGAATCCGAATTGTTCTTGTCGTATAATGTTCTTGGTTTCTAGATGTTTAATTAATCGACTTTGTAAAATGCGTTCAAAAACTTTGGCAAGACTGGGTAGAAGACTTATTGGACGATACGAATTCAGGTCTTTAGGATTTTTACCTGGTTTTACAAACACTGTTATATTGGCATGTTTCCATTGACCAGGAAAGTAGTTAAGTCTTAAGCAAGCATTAATGATATTAGTTAAAAGCACAATATAATTTCATGGAAGATATTTTAAGGTTTTGTTTGAAATCCCATCATAGCCTGGTGCTTTTCTTGGTTTAAGCTTTTTGATTATTGTTGAAATTTCATTAGGAGAAGCAGGGGTTAAATGATCTATAGCTGGCATGTTAGTAAGATTATTAATAAATTTAGCAACTTCATCATCCGTTTCTTCATCATTAATGTTAGGAGTAGTAAATACAAGTGCAAGATGTTCAGCCAAAGCTTCCGATATATCTTTTTCTGAATACAATAATTCATTATTAGTTTGAATTGGTCCGATATTATAATCTTTATTTCTTAAACTTTTCGCAATTCTCCAAACTGCATTTTGATCATGATCAAAGGAATCGAGTAAAAGTTCCCACTGTTCAGTGCAGTAGTTAGATAAAAGGCTTTTTAATTCACGGATTTTTCTGTTAACAATGGTTTTAATTCTAGGATCTCCCGAACGTCTCCAGAGTTTAGCGATTCTGTTCTTTTCTTTAATTTTTTCGACAATATAATTTGGAAGTTTAGGTTTTTTGTATTCCGTGAAAGTTTTAGAGTTATGAAGAGCCGAATTGATACTTGCATTAATTTTGGTAATTTGAAGTTCAATGTCCTGAATATCGGATAAAACCGGACGTGCTAGTAGTTTTTCTAAAGAGTTTTGAAATTCATCCCAATTTGTATTCTTTTTTAACATTTTTCTTTGTTCGAAGCCATAATATGTGAATTTAACAGGTAAATGGTCTGAACTAAGTTCATTCAACACTTGTAGATAAGGAATTTGTAAGGTATTTTTAGTAATAACTACATCAAGAAGATCTGGTAATCCGAAATTTCCTCGGTGAGTGGGGTCTTCTGGACCAAAGATTTTTATATCTTTGTCAGTTGCATATTGTACAAGAAAGTTTCCATTAGTGTTTATACATCTGGAATGCCAATTTGGATGCTTGGCATTAAGATCACCGGCGATGATTGTCGTATAGTCACTCTGTAATAGACAATCCATGTCTAAATTAGTTATCATATGTTGCGGTTGGTTATATACTGCGATAACGACAATCGGGTTGTTTGTACGAGAATGTACAATAATCGCTGTATTTTCTATAGAAGTACGGTTGTTTATTTCAAATCGGGTTGTTTGAAGGTGATTTTTAGCGAGAATTAACGTTCCGCCGCCTCTATTATGCAGTCTGTCGTTTCGGAAAGTTTTATAGCCTTGGATTTTGAATTTAACTGAAGCTCTGAGATGAGTTTCGCCGATTAATAGAAGATCGATATCATGATCATATAAAAATTTTTGGATTTCAAGATTTTTGTTACGTAAACCGTTCATATTGACGTAAGCGATATTTAAACTACTTTGAGTAGTCGTGTAAATATTTTGTATATTTGGAATTGGTCTAACGGCCATAATTAAAGATTTGCTGGAAGGCTTCTAAGCCAACTTGGAGTTTCTCCATTATTGTTTCAGCTTTTAAAAAGCGTTCTATGAGTTCTTTGCCTTTGGCGATTAAATTTTGGATCCAAGCAAACATTTCGAAGGCGGAGTTAATTGGAGTTTCTTTTTCGCTCTGTTTAGGATTGGTTGTCGGTTGAGAATTTTGAGCGGCGTTTTTTGTTTTCGGTAGTTCTGGAAATTCTTTTTCCCAAGCGTTCCGGTTTGACGTAGAAGGTGTAAATTGAATCGTTTGCTTCGGAATCGTCTGCTGTTGTTCGATGGCTTTTTTAATATTATCTGGATGACGAGCGCAACCACGATACGACGAAACATGCTGACCTCCGCATAGGCAACACTTGCCTGGTAAATTTTTGTCTTTTTTGCAAGTAAAGGTTAGATGGTTTTCACCGCACTTTAGACATCTCGGATTATGCTTACAGTGATTTTTAGAATGACCGTAACGCTGGCATTTATGACACTGCTTGTGTCCTGGAGATGGTTTAAATGTGCAAACTTGGATACCGAGAACCAGAATATGAGTCAGATCAAAAACTTTTTTACCTTCGGCGCTACGCTCAACTTCTACTACGTAGGTTGGTAATTTGATTATTTCAGTTTCCGTCTTTTTGGTTATTTGTCTAACCGTTTTAACTGGTATGTTTAATGATTTAAGTTCATCCATTATATCTTCCGGTAAAGTATGACCTGGTAGTTTTTTGATTACCGCTCTTATTGGTTTTTCATGCGGAAGTGGAAATGTATGATACGGAATTTGGCTTTCATCTAAAAATCTTGTTATGTTTCGGTAGTCGTCTGGGGATTTGACTTTAAGGTGAATATCCCCACCTTTACAGTTACTTTCAAAAGTTGATACGATTTTCTTAAGTTGATCTCTTAACGGTTTCCAGTTGGTGATTTCCGATATTATTATTGGCGGTATTCTTTTAGCTGTTTTCAGCGGTTTTACAAAATTTTCGTCATTATTTGGTTGGGAATTTAGAACTTGAGTTAGTTCATTATTAACGTCCATGTCATCATCATCAGTAAGATGAGCAAATCGATTTTTTGTTGAAGTGGTTGAAGCGTTACTATTTACAGTTGCTTTCAAATGTTGATACGATTTTCTTAAGTTGATCTCTTAACGGTTTCCAGTTAGTGATTTCCGATATTATTATTGGCGGTATTCTTTTTGCTGTTTTCAGCGGTTTAACAAAATTTTCCTCATTATTTGGTTGGGAATTTAGAACTTGAGTTAGTTCATTGTTAACGTCCATGTCATCATCATCAGTTAGATGAACAAAACGATTTTTTGTTGAGGTGGTTGAAGTATTACTGCTATTGCTTAGCGAACGTTTGTGAGTCTTTTTAGGACTAATCCATCCTGCGTCATTCTTGGTTTTAGATTTTTCTTTGGTTTGCATTTTAGTTAAAGCTTGTTTAACATTTTGGGAAAGTTCTTTATCCTTAGACAACTTATTAGCAAAAGCGTGAGTAAGTTTGTCTATAGCATTGTTGATTAAATTGAAGATATCAGGAGTAACCTGAACAGATTCATAAACTATTTGATTGCGATAAATTTGCAATTGAGTTAGTTGGGTTTGAATTTCCTCTAACGAGCCTTTTTCAATCAAATTATCTAAGTAATTAGAATTTCTAAACAAATCAAAGTCTGCCATATTGAAAGTTAAACCTGACGTTTCTTAAAATAAAGCAAGTCCATCATGATTCATTCGTTAAAGACACCAAAACTGACTTACCGATTGTCGCGATGCGATGCGCTGAGCAAATCCTAAAGTCTACTCCGGGAGCTGTCAGCAAGTACACCAGCACAAATAAACTTCCAAGTCAGAATGAAAAAAGAAGTGTTGACTTACAGCCCAGCTACTATAAAGGGGAGCTGACTCGTCAGTCATTCTATAGACAACGAACCACACTTGTCGTTATCTGTCATTGTATCAGCATTCTTTTGTTGACATGTTTCTTGATTGATTCCGACCTAATTTTGAGAAACATGGATAGACATGTTGCACCAAATTGCTCCAATCATTCTAAAACTAACTTAAGGATATTTCGTTTTCTGAAAAATGAAGGAAGACGAAGAAAATGGATAGTTAGTTCTTGTCGAAATCAATGGATTCCGAGCCCAGGAGCGTGTATTTGTGAGGTAAGTTCAGCTTCGTATTTTTTCATAGAATGTTAGAAAAATTCCTCTGTATTTCTTCAAAGTGTGCATTTTCATTTAATTGTCACTTATTGATGATCAACTGATTTTTATAAATACAAAATCAATTGAGGTATGTGTACGTGTTTGTGCA
This sequence comes from Stegodyphus mimosarum, assembly GCA_000611955.2. NCBI lineage: Eukaryota > Metazoa > Arthropoda > Arachnida > Araneae > Eresidae > Stegodyphus > Stegodyphus mimosarum. The sequence continues at coordinate 4,143 of KL822016.1, forward strand.
GTAAAATATTGCCAAATCTGTTTGTGATGTTGTTGTTCCTTTTATTATCACGAATAGTTTATACTGTTCGTAAAATTGTATTCTACATTTCATGTAAACTTTGTGTTGGGTTAGGAAAGTGATATGCCTTTCTTTATTTAATTTTCCTGTATGATTGGTGATTTAAAGTAACGTTCTATGTTTTGATTCTAATGTATTGTCGTCAAATCTATTAGTTCCAACCAGTGTTAAAAACTGGATAGTATGATCTAAATTATAAATGATTTTGGTTTTTCTGTATAATCAGATTAATATATTCTGTATTTTTTAGGCATTTTGAAGAAGCTGAATATTAATTTAAATATTTGACGAATCATTTTGATTCCATTATCATGCATGATCTAGTACAAAATCTTCATGTTGTAATTTTAATTATTGTTAACTTTAAATTTATATTCAATGTGTGAACAGGAAATATGTTTTAAGTAGCTTTGCAAACTTAATTACTTTTTCTTAATTTTGCTTTGTTTTCATATAAAAATTAAAATTTATTAGAAAATTGCATTCTTAAAAGTGTGGTTAAATTCATTTAATACAGAAATACTAGTGTTTACTAGTGTTTACTAGTATTACAGATACACTAGTTAAATACTAGTGTTTTAAATTTTATGCATGCTTTTGTTAAATTTGCAGGTACATTTTGAAAAAAATCAAATTGCTTATAAATTTGTCATGGAAGATCTCATGGTCTGCTAAATCAAATTTACTTTTGAGTGACCTGAAATATGAGGCACCAATAGTAAATCTGTTTTGGCATATTATTAAGAATTTTGAATGAGAAATTTATTGCTACTGTGAAAGATAGATCAACTGATGTTTACCTTACTAATCAATGTCTTATAATACTATAATGACTTGCAGGCTTTTTCATAATGTAATATTGCACATGTTTTACTCTTCTTTGTTATTAAATAAATAAAAAGAGTATATTCCTAATCAGATATTTCTTCTTTTTGAAGAGTGTTATGTATCATGATGTGATACTTGGATTTGTTTTAGAGTATATAACAGTATTTTTTTTAGATGTTACTAGAACCAGTGTATTTTATTTATTTACTTATTGCTTTAAAACAAGTTTTATTTTTAGGCTTTTTTTTTCTCCTTTCTGTATGCACATAAAACTTACTTGAGCTATATTTTTAACATATGAATAAGTCTCTTATGTTAGCTACTTTAATTGAAAAAGAACTAAACTAAATAATACCAATGTTGTACAGAAAAACATTTTTATCTCCAGCGCGTGAGAGCATGTACCGAAATTTCTAAAGATATGCTCAATTTAAAATTATTTTGCGATATTGCTGTTGAACTGAATTTTATGGTTTAAGTGCGAAGAACATGGTATTTAACAAATAAAGGTAACACACAAAATGTTAAATAAACGTCCCTTTGGACGTAATTTAAAATCTGAAACATTTCAGATTTTTTTTTTTTGTGTTTTAATATTATAATGACTTGCAGGCTTTTTCATAATGTAATATTGCATATGTTTTACTCTTCGTTATCAAATAAATAAAAAGAATATATTCCTAATCAGATATTTCTTCTTTTTTAAGAGTGTTATGTATCATGATGTGATACTTGGGATTTGTTTTAGAGTATATAACAGTATTTTTTTTTAGATGTTAATAGAACCAGTGTATTTTATTTATTTACTTATTGCTTTAAAACAAGTTTTATTTTGAGGCTCTTTTTTTTTCTCCTTTCTCCTTTCTTTACCCCAAGTGAGCAAGTGAGCTAACCTTGCTAAGGTTGTGCTTCTATGAAGAGTATTTTGGGGTATTTTAATAAATTAAAATTTATTTTTACCGAAATAGGTTTTCACGTGGAAAATTTTAATGGTAATAATATAGGAAAAAAACAAATACATAAATAAACTTTAAAATATTTTTATAAGTTATGCTAATTAGTAATGTCACATAAAATTGCAATTTTCAGTGTCTTTTCCGATACTTTATTTTCCAAGTCTGTTCAATTATTCTATATAAAATATTGGGCAAAGGAAATCTGAGGTAGCTTATATTACTAAAAGAGTATTGTGCAATGGTTATATGCAAGATAAAAAATTCTTAATTCATTTTTTTAAAAGTTAATCATATTTTGTTTCACGAGTTAAACGGCCGCTCAATTTAATAAAAACTAGTTTTCAAATCGTATTCAAGATTCAACGAAAAAAATTATTAAAATATATACAGTATTCTCTTGATTATGCAGGTGCGTATTATCCGGCTTGCGGATTTTATCCATGCGTATCCAAGCACGCCCACTCAACGCTATGCGTGAGAGTATGTAAAAAGCAAACATGCTCAAAATCGATCATGAAAAAAGATTGTTTCATGCCCAGTAATCGGAGATTTATCTAATTGTGGAGAAGTCGATGAAATATCTGAAGTTGTTTCCGAAAAAGTTGAAAATATAAAAATTCTAGACCCTGGGGAAATTTCATGACAATTTTGCAAATGAGTTTTCTCATTTATCCCTGCAAAAAGTATCATATACGAAACATAATATCATGCATTTTTTAATCCCTTTTTTTTTCCATCCATAAAAATCAGTCCAATTTTGCTAATGGTACCAGCTTCGGCTACGAGAGATCCTGGTTGCATTTTTACACGTTATAAGCTATAAAAGTATACATCTTTCCTTGGGAAACGGAACCACGAAAAACTCCCATATAGACAACTCATTCACCGGAATATAAACTATAGTTGATCTAGCTGTTTATAGCAATATTACAGTAGGCCGCTGTTGGATCTTAACAGTAGTTTTAATACGATTAAAAATTTGGAGATAATGCATGATTTGCAACACTGCTGTTTATATTCTTTGTGGTACATAAGTTGATGTATATTTCATATCAATAGACAATTGGTCAGCGAGTTCCTTATCATAGGTATTATAGCACGTGGCTTAGCAACATTTCCTATTCTCAAAAGAATTGAGTTTTAATTTTCCTATTCAAGTAAAAATAGTAAGACCTACTTCCAAGCGCTTATAAGAGCTGAAATGCAAAAATCGAAACTTAAATTTACAATATATTCACATGACTTACAATTTACAGACACACATTTTTATTCAGATAATTTGCTTTCATTTTCTCTATATTTTTCTTATAAAGCTAATTAAGGCTTTTAATTATATACGAAAATTTCATCTTCGTTTCTTTAATTCATGTGATGTCAGACTCATTAGCATAACTAAAGGGAGCTGGTCCACCACGGACGACATAATTTGGAGGCGCCAATTTCATGTGAAATAATATATGGAAGTAAGTCCTGTGGATCGTTCAGGCAAATAAAGAACAATACGATTCTGAATTACCGTATGGAATTAATTTAAGAAGAAAAATAGATTTATCTGTAGATCAGTATCCAAAGAAATTCAGTATCCGTGAGATTTCAACAGCTACGTACTCTTATACCATTTTTGTTTATTGCTTCAATTCAGCTTGAAAATTGCGAATATCAACTAAATTGTGATCTTGGTGCAACCTACGGGGGCCGGTAGCGAGATTAAGCAATTCTTTTTTCCCAAATACGAGCGATAATTGTCAGACGTAAATTTGTAATACGAGCTGCATTTGTTTGCGCCCACTGCAGTGCGTAACTGGAATATGAGCTGAGCTCGTTGAGGACCATCAAAAGGTTAATAAGGAAGAATTCCCTGTGATCTTCAATCTACGACTAATATCGACCTCTATGAGTCTTGATTAGTAAATCAAACTGATTGCCATAGGCCGATAGCGGTAGTAATTAAGAAATGATGCCCTCTGGCATCAACACCCGGAGGCGAGAAGGATAAGCATAATCAGATTAGCAATATTAAACTGGCATTGTTACATCAATGGCATTTGAACTTGAACTCAAGCAATAATCTTTAGAGTTGCAGGAAGCAGGAAATCATTCTGTTAATGCATGGCATACTTGTGCATGGCATATTTTTAAATAAAATTCATTTTAGAACTACAAATGATTAATTTTGCATTTAAGAAATAGTTCTGCACTATCAGCGTAGGCCGATGCTATTCGCACCACCACTGCGATTAGCCTCTTCAGGCTATTCAGCTTCAGGCTATATTTTTTAAGATTTCTTTTTGATCTGCCCTCGGTTCAAACCAATAACAGTTTCATTAACAGTAACTAAAATTTAATTAAGAAAGAAATCGCATATAAGGAAGATAAGCAGAAACTTGTAAAATCATTGAATGAAAAAAGCTGTGCTTACGGCAGATCGGAGTAAAATGCTTGCACCTGGACTGATTGTGCGCATGCGCTAACGTCCACGATTATTGCTCAAGAAGTCATCTCATTGGTTGTTGTACTATCATTTTACGTCAATATATGGGCGGTGCGAAGGATGAGCTTCTACCTCTTTCGATCGGCGAAAGCCTTAACGATTCGAATGGTAGAGGCGCTTGAGAATTCCAGTTTTCGATCAATCGTTCGTAGCAGTCGAACGAGAAGGTGTCGCTTACTACGACACTCTCGTATCGAGATCTCGTCGCGCGCTAGGAGAATACGGCCCCAAGACGTAAAGCATCTCCTACAACCAGAGCAAGAGCACTAAAAATCAAATGGCGGATAACGATCTGCATTTCTACTATTCACGTAAAAGGGCAGTTCTTAAGGCAACCTTTCAACCATTATCGCCAGGTACACTTTTCCGTACACTTTCCGCATTTGTCTGTACATAATTGTGCAAACTCCTACTAGGAGAGTCAGTGTTGCTGTCATTCAAACACTCAGCTCAAATAATTAAAACAAAATTCTTTAAAAAAATATAAAAATCTCAATTGTGATTTAAAAGTATAATATAAAATGAAAATATTTCCATGAAAGAAGAAAGAGGTATTTCTTTTCGCACGTTCAGAATAAAGGCAAAGCGAAATGGCTAACTCAAATTGAAAAGTTAGCTTAGTGGATTACTTTTGGCAGAGAGCGAAAAAGAGAGCCAAACTATATTTTGGAGTTATTCAATAAGTTTCTCACCAGATTTTTACAAAATTTGGGGTTTAGTTATAATTTGAGTATTACAATTGAAATGTGAAAAACAATTCGCATGTCATTTCGTAAAAAGTACAATTTTATGTCAAAATTCGCATGCTTGAATAACGCTACACGCAAACCTAATATACAGGGTTATCCAAATTAAACTTCTCGAACTCAGAGGCCTGTGCAGAGTGTTTATGGGTCATAATGTGATGAAATTTTAAAAACAGACACTTCAGATTATGCGCTCGAGATTTATTAAACAAAAAAAATTAGTACAAGTTGCCGATAGGTGGCGCTGTAACACTACTAATATGCATATTGCAGCAACGTTATTTGCAGAAATAAAGCTTTTGCGCCAAGGTCCGTAGAAAGACCGGACACTTTTGCGCAACGTATCCAAAAGACGAGCCCTACAAAAGTGGAAGACAGGCCTTGCACAGTGCTCTATCACAGGAAAACGGTATCAGGACATGTTGACAACGTTTGTGATCCCTGAACTGCAACAACGTGGCCAATCAATCAATGGTAACCATTATAGCCGATATATCACAGAAATGCGTGACTTGTCCGGCTCATGAGATACTGCCCTAAGGCTACAAGACTATAGAAGTTCCGGACATGTGATAATGAGGAAAGGTGCAGGGGGGGCTTTGCGGCACAAAATACAGGAAGACAAAATCAGAGAAGCACGAGGCAGTTGCGCAATCAAGAAGCGATGACTAACTATAGATAAGCTGAAAAAATAATACCCTTAACCCCGAGTATCAAATGAGTTAACCTTACGATATCTGACAAATCAAATAATACATACAAACAGTAATTATCAAATAAGTAATAATACAAAATGCACAATTAAAATATACAGAAATAAAATTAAAAACTATGTACAAATGCCTAAATTGAATTTGCTACATTACGTTGGAAAATTTGAGTCTCTCGTGAGGAATGCTGCATATGGGCGAAGATATCTATCTTCTTCTAGTATTATGTAGTCAAAAGTATTGAAATACTGCATCTTGGGGCAATTAATTGCCTTTGTGAAAAAATTCTTATTGATTTTATGCATAAATTTTTCTACAGTATCAATTTGCAGGTCATTATGTAGTGTAAGATTGGAGACGTAAAAATGCGCTCCAGTCATAATCTGTAGGCACTTATTCTGTATGATTTGGAGTTTTTTAATATCATTCGGGCTGTATGCTGCCCATGCCGGGGATGCATATGTCATTATAGGTCTTATTATTGTAGTGTAAACATGCCTTTTCTTGTACAGATCCAAACTTGAGCAGCGTCCAAGTATCGGGATAAGACTGTTCATGACTCCAAAAGTTTTTTGGGTAATCTTTTTAATATGTTCATTCCATTTAAGGGCTGTATTTAATACGACGCCGAGATAAGTGGCCTTAGTCACAACAGGTACATTTTCATTAAATAATTTGAGGGTGCATCTTAAGCTTCTTTTGGCAAATTTCCGACGGATAATTAGTAATTGTGATTTTTGTGTGTTAATCTTGACTCGCCATTTGTTACACCATTCTTCAATGTATGGTGTGTAGTCCTGTAATTTTCTCACTGCGCATTCAGCTCTTCTTGATCTAATCGCTATCGCAGTATCATCAGCGTAGCATCCTATGAGGTAGTTTCTATTGATGTTTATACGCGGAAAATCCGCTACATAAAATAAATAAATTACGGGCCCTAAAATAGAGCCTTGAGGGACAGAGGCACGTATAATCCGGCGGCTTGACATGTTTTGTCCAATGTAGACGAAGAACTGTCTGTCTGTTATGAATGAGTGTAAAAGCTTGATAATATCAATTTCAAAATCCATTTCGATGAGCTTATAAGTAAGCCCGTCATGCCAGACGCGGTCGAAAGCTTTCGCCACGTCCAGCATGAGGAGAGCTACGCATTCTTTATTATGTAAGGCATTTCCTGCAAATTCTGTGAGTCGAACCAACTGTTTGACTGTTGAAAGTCCTTTTTGAAATCCAAACTGTTCTTTTGGTAATTTTTCATAATATTTTTGTGGTCTGTTTAAGATAATTCGTTCATATATTTTGCCGAGTCCAGGTAAAAGACTTATCGGTCTATAGCCATCCGGTTTATTATGATCTTTGCCAGGTTTTGGTAATAAAATTATTTTTGCACATTTCCAACAATTAGGGAAGTAATTTTGGGTGAGACATGCGTTAATTATATTGACTAGTCTGCAAATAATACTATTTGGAAGGTTCTTAATAATTACATTGGTAAGTGTATCATGCCCAGGGGCTTTCCTATTTTTTAGCTTCTTTATAATGTCGATGAGTTCTTGCGGTGACGCAAATTTTGGGCAATTTTTTGCAGATGGTGCAAGAATCCAATCTTTGACATAATTATTGATATATGTAATATTCTCTTCATCTCCTGGATTTGGAGAGAACTGAATTTCCAAATGATCTGCAATTACTTCAGCTTTATATTTGTAATTGCGATTCTGGGACCATCGTAGATGGGTTTATTTATGGTTGGTTTATTTTTTAATTTCTTCGTAAAGGCCCAAAATGAGCTGTCTGGTGTGCTGAAACTGAGGATTTTTTCATCCCAGATTTCTTTTCTGTGCTGAATTATTTCCCGTTTAATTTCTCTATTCAATTTATTTAATTGTTTTTTGATTCTGGGATCCCATGAAATACTCCATCTTTTTCGTAGACGGTTACGTGCTTTAATTTTATCCCGTATTTTCATTGGGAGCTGACCTGTAAATTTGTCTGCAGGGACACTATGCGTGGCCTTTTTAAATGCAGTCATTATATGTTCAGTGAGCGTTGTGAGGGCGTTTTCGATATCTTGTTGACTTTTTAAATTTTGAAAGGGTGGATAATATTCCGTGAGACTGCATGTGAATTTTCTCCAATCAGTCATATTTTTTAAGCTTGTGTCTTTCGGTTTACTTATGCCTATAATGCCAATGACTGGTATGTGGTCAGATGTTAAATCTATTTTTACTTCCAGACACATTGGGATGGACATAGTAGTTAATACTATATCCAAAATATCCCATTTACGTGGATCAGCTGGCAGATATGTGTAATCCGCGGGAGCGTAGAAGTAGATCGGATTACCGGTGATGTATCCGAGTAGTTTCTCTCCGTTTTTGTTGGTTTTCCTGCAACTCCATTCTTGATGTTTAGAGTTTAAATCCCCAGCTAGGATGACAGGCTTATTTACAGGCAGTAGTTCTGCAAGTATTTCTGGTTTGAGCGTATTGGAGGGTGGGTTGTACATACAGATAAAATACACTATACCGTATACTGGTAGGTAAACAGAAACTGTGACATATTCATGTCCGTCCCTGAGGTCAGACGAGATATGGCATGATTGTAGGTTATTTTTTACGTAGATTGCAGCACCCCCACCGAGATGACTCAATCTATCACATCGATAACATGCGTAATTAGGAATATTGATGCTTATGCAAGGCGTAGCAAAAGTTTCAGTGACACAGGCTATGTCGATATCATGCGTGTATAAAAAATTGTGGAATTCACTTCTTTTATCCTGAATGCTGCGTGCATTCCAAACCATAAATTTTGTGGGAGCCCTTGTGAAATTACGACCCATTATTTGAAGTTATATTTTTATTTCCTTGACTATTGTGCATTTCTTTCATTTGTTGCGTGAGTTGAAACCCAGCCGTTTTGATAACGGATACTAACTCCGCTAAGTCGTTAAAGACCTTTTTGGCCTCGTTTAATTGGTCAGAATACAGTCCTGTGGATAAGGCCTGTGCATATGATTTATTTTCAATGACACGATTATTAAATGTTTTAGCCTGATCATTTTTTCTTTTTGGAAACTTTTCGCAACCACGAAAACTGGCTGTATGCGAATTTCCGCAGTTTACACAGGTTGGAGCAATACTGTTGTCATCTTTCACAGGACAATCATTAAAGAAATGGTCCCCTCCACATTTTACACATTTAGGGGAATAATTACACCCTAATTGGGTGTGATTAAACCCCTGGCATCTAAAGCATTGTAAGGGGCCTTGTCTACCCTTGTACTCTTTGACTGCGATACGAAGATCGCATAGAAATTTCTCATGATAAATTTTTTTGGATTGTTCCGTTTTTGGAAAAGTAACGAGAAATAATGGCAAAAGCGTGACTTCGCCGTTTCTCCTTCTTGTCATTTGTTTGACATGTTCTATGACATAATTTAGCTCTTCTAGTTGTTTTTTAATTTCTTCTATTTCTGTGTCTTCATTGAGACCTCTTATGACTACTTTTAAATTCCTATCTTGAGGCAATATGTATGAGTGGCGTTCAATATTGAACTCACGTAGGACTCTGACAATGAGTCTGTAATTATCTGCATCGAATGCAGTAATTTTAATTTTGTTCCCAATTCTTTCTCCAAAGAATTTTAAGCATCTCGCATGAAAATGGGAACATAGTTCAGACCATTTCATGGTGGTTGGTCGAACAGTGATCGGTGGTAGTCTTGACTTTTTATTTGTATTATCTACTTGCTCTGCGTTTTTATCAGATTTTTTCTCATTATTTGTTTCAGTTGTATATGTATCCATATTAATTTCATCATCATGTAACTCAGTAATTGCAACATTAGTTGCACGTATCTCATGTGTTTTTGCACTATCTATGTTATTTTCGCTATGTGCATTTAGCTTAATTTTTTAAGTGCACTTTTGTGCGAACGTGTACGCACAGTCTGATCCCCTCTTCGTTTGTGGTTTAGTTGCTCATCTGAACTTGTATCTTTATCTAGGGGATTTCTTTCTCATAATTCATAATTATTGGGCTACGTGCCCTGTCAGTATCATGTGATGTTTTATCCTTATCACGCTCCTCAGGAGCTAACTGTTCACTATCATTTTTCTTAACCTGCGCGAATTCAGCGCTCATAACCTGAATCATGTCTTTTAAGCTTATCAGAAAATTAAACATTTTATTCTCAGTTTCCGTGAAACCATTTTGATTCTTAATCTGTTCTAATTCGCTAACTTGTAGCGCAACAGCCTCTGCAATCTTCTCCATCGTGAATGAATAAGCAAAAATCCAGCGCCCCAATAATATGTCTGCCGCAGTAGAACGGTGTTTGCAACACCTGGGTACCTGAGCCAAAGGCTGTACCCCTTGTAGAATTTATTTGGTAGCTACGAAAGATGGTAC
>KK121328.1:12245-101365 GCA_000611955.2 Stegodyphus mimosarum
CTTAGTGACTTCTGTAGGAAGTATTCAAGCTGATATTGAAGTTGATAATGTAAAAGAGGTACTCTTCTGGGTTATCGGGATCGGATTATGAAATGTATGCATGCATGCATCTGTGTATGTATGTATGAGAGTACATGTGTGTGTAAACACACACATATGTAAACTGCGAAAAAAAAAAGAGGTCTCCCGTTCTACTGGCCCGATTGACGAAATTCAATTTGAGTTTTTCTTGTCTCGAAGCGCGACCTAGAGTGTGTATTAGATTTATACATAGCATTGTTCTAATGCAGGTATTTTGACACAAAATCGGGCTTTTTCTGAAATGACATGCCAATTTTTCTCCATACTTCAATTCTAAGACTCAAATTATGCCAAACTGCCAAGTGTTATAAAAATCACACGTAGTTTTTAAAACATTAGCTCTGAAAATTTAAGCTTTTCAACGTTAATTGAATTTGATATATATTTATTAATATCTCTTTTTTTATTAAACTTACTTAATTCCTTCTTCCAATATTCAAAATTTAGACTTAATCTAAATATAATTCGCACATTTTTCATGATTTATTTTTAAAATTTGTATTTGTAAATATTTTTTATAAATTTGTTGAAAAAACTTTTGTGTTATAACCTATAAAATTTTTAACATCATCTTAAAGTAGATGTATTTCTAAGCAGACCTGCAAAAAATTTAGAGTTTTTTTATTCAAAATTTTCGAAGATATAAGTGAATTCACATATTAGCGCGTTTTGAAATTTGGCATATTTGTTATAAGCGATAATAACGCCAAATATGGCTTACGCACTTTGTTAAATTATTTGAAAGTATGAACGATGACTTTTTTCCAGCTCGTGTACCATGGAAAAATGGAAAGGAAAATAACTTGCTATAAATCAAGAAATTCTCCCAGTGAATTATTCTTGTCTCAAACTGCAAAAATGCTCTGAGATAAATTTTTAAATTTCTCGCCAAAAATTATAAAATTTAATAGCTAGGCATGACTTGAGTCGTAGAACTGAAATATGGAAAAAAATTGGTAAGTTATTTTAGAGAAAGTCTCATTTTGTGCCAAAATACCCATGTTAGAACAATGCTATATATAAATCTATCCTAAGCCACGCTTTAGGGACAGGAAAAACGCAGTTTGAATTTCGTCTTTCGGCCCAGTAGAACGGGAGATATGGAACTGTCCCTTTTTTTAGCGCAGTATACACATATACACATGTACACATGCACATGCATACATACGTACACACGCATGCATACACATGCATACATGAACGCATACATCCATACATATAGACATAAATGCATACATTTCTGAAACCGGACCCGATAACAGAAGAGTACCGTAAAATGTAAAGATATATATATATCAGGTGCGTCATAAATGCGTGCAAAGTGCAAAAATTCGTAATAAAAGAAGGAACGCACGGAAAAATTTTCTCTTTGAGTCAATATGATCAGAAAGACATTAGATTTTTTCCAAGTAAAAAAAATGTTTCCAAAAGTAACCGACAGAGGGCGCTCACACGTCATACTGAGACGTTTTATTCAAATCACGCAAACAGAAACAGAAAATCAAACAGATGACAATAACATGACACTATGCATTTATTTTATAGTAACAGATGTTCAACATTACCACCACCACCACAAGGTAATAGGCAAATGAGGCGCGTCACTACGCCCATCACAGCGGAGTGCAGCATGTCGCCATCGATGGCAGAGACGGTCAGTCGAATGGCATTTTTCAGTTCCACTAGTGTGGTTGGGGAGCCCTGGTACACACGAGACTTTAAGTATCCCCACAACCAAAAATCTGCCGGGGTCAAGTCTGGTGATCTTGAGGGCCACTGAATCTTACAACCGCGACTTAGCACTCGGTCTTCAGTGGAAGATTCCAACAGGAACGTCTTGACGTTGCTGCATTGTGCGGCGGGGCACCATTCTGCATGAAGGTGACAACAGGTAACGCATGTCTTTCCTGCAATGCAGGCACAACGTGGTCACGCAAAAGCGTAAGCTACCGTGCTACAGTGACTGTACAGGTTTTTACGCCGGATACAGGACAGGGTTCTTCAAAAAAGAAAGGGTCCAGAATAAAACACGCGGTGAAACCACACCAAACAGTCACATAAAGAGAATGCAGTGGCTGGCTCTGGCACTCACGAGGGTTTGACATCGCCCAAATATGACTGTTTTGCGTATTGACTTCACCATGCAGTGAAAAGTGGGCTGCATCCGTCTGTAAGGTTTTAGTTAAACTAACCAAGTTTTATTTTAATTTAAATCTTTCTATCTCTTCTCTGTTTCAACTTCCCGTCAGAAGAAGCGCGAGTTCTCAGCTTATGCTAATTTTGAAGTACAGCCAAGTACTATTTAAACCAGAGGTAGAAACCTCTTAGTGTGAGAGAGCTTTAGTCTCAGATCGCGGTCCTTCTGCTCGACGTTCGTCTGACCAGCTAGCAGCTAAATTTATAAGCCATAGTGCTTACTACGTGATTGCATATTGAAATAAATTGAAGTGCGCTAGTATTAGTATATCTTGCTACGCACTCTTTTAGTTAGAGGCCAAACTCCGCGAATTGCTCTGTGAGCAAAGTTTAATTAGATTTCTATTTTAGGTTTAGTATTAAATTTATTTGATTGTTAAGTTAGGCCCAAGTGTGGTCTTTTACTTTCTGTATCGCTCCCGAGTTGGGAAATGTGTAAATAATAGTGATTTAATAAAAGAAGATTTTAAATCCCTTTCTTTCAAGTGCAGTTATTCTCCAGTACCATACCTACATCAGAACAAAGCCAACATTTTTTCAGCTCCCTGTTCCAGTTCAGGACTTGAGAAGAAGAACCCTTGTAAGTACTTCACCATGTTTTCTAAAACTATGCACAGAATACTCAGTCCTGATACGTCCACATGACGTTCAGCAACCATTGTGGGTTACGTTCCATTTGTACCAACGCTCGTGTAGCAAACTTTTGTCTTACATCTGTATCTGCCGGTAATAACTGGTGAAGTCATTGGATTTTGTACGAATACAGATCCAAAATTCCGTGCAGAATACGTTGAATCAACGCTTCCGGAATCCCCGTTCTCTCAGCTTCACGAGCACTGCTACTCTCCGTTGATGTTTCGGCTACCATATATTTCATGATACTTTGTACCATATGGACACGGTCCGCTCTCAAGGGTGGTCTGCCACTTCGTTGACGCTCCCCCTAACTTCCCGTTTCCTCAAAACGCGTACTAAATTCCGTATCCCATTCAATGAAATGGCTTTTTTGAGCCTTCAGTCCTTTCTACGTACGAAACTTTCGCAATGTAACAGTTGTGGATTCACCATTTTTGTAGAATAATTTTACCAACAACGCCCGATCTGGTAAAAAAAGCATGCTGCCGGCTTCGAATGACGGATCCGTTTCCAGCCAAGTGTTTTATTGATAGCCTGATTTGCATAAAACATCTCAGTATTACGTGTGAGCGCCCTCTGTCTGTCACTTTTTTTTTAACATGGGAAAAAAAATCCAATGTCTTTCTGACCATATTGGCGCAAACAGAAAATTGTTCCGTACATCCCTTCTTTTACTACGTATTTTTGAATTTTGCCCGAATTTATGACGCACCCGGTATATTTGTTGTTTCTGATAATGCAGAGCCAGTTATCTTATCATCGGTGGATATGGTTTGATCTCCCTCATATGACCTACGCCAGATTAGGAAAACGATTTTGCATCGGATATTGGTAAGATGAACTATTTAGGAACCTCCTAATTGGAAAAAAAATAAATCTTAAGCTTTCGAAACCTCAACTGAATTGGAGGGAAAAAAATCAATCTTGTCAGTTCTCATGCAGTGTTTATAGAGAACGGATTAATTATGATGGACAATCCTTCAAAAAACAATGGCTGTGCACTCGAAGTTAGGAACTGAAAAACGCGTATTCATTGGCGAATATTAAAGGGAAAGGTGTCCAGTTCTTTCAGAGTAAATGTGTTGGCAGAGCTGATGTAATCCAGTAATGACCAAATGCTGAAGTTAAGGGAAATACCTTAAGTTAATTTTATAGTTTAGATAATTTTTAAGAAAATGCTCTTATAACTTTGAGCGAAACTAAGATTAATTCCAATATTGAAAATGAATAAAATCAAGAATTGTTTCAATTGTTGAATGAATACAGGGATTGTTTCACATTGAATATTTCAGAGCGAAGATGCACCAACTTAATAAAATGGATATTAAAGAAGTTGAAGGTTCAAAACCATATATATGAAACCATATAAAACGAATGCCTCTGAAAGAGCTGCTTTTAAAGGAATTGTAAAGGAATAAAAGGAAAATGGAATTGGGTCAGACACTAGATAGAGTTATGCAAGTACTGTCTTACTGGTTAAGAAGACTGCTAAGGACAGGCTTGTTACTAACTATAGACGTCTTAATAATCAGACTATAAGGATAAGTTTCCATTACCTAAAACTGATGATTTATTAGAGCAATTACCCAAGTGTAGATTTTTCACAACTCTGGAATTAGCATATGGATACCTACAAATAACCTTAATAATAAAAAAAAAAAAAAGCTAAAAACGGCTTTCATAACACCAGATGAAACAGATATTTCGAGAAGATGATTTCCTGCTTACTAAATGCTCCAGCAGAGTTTTAACGTTTACTATACCAAGCACTGGGCTCTTTATGAAACAAGGGTGTATAATGCTATTTAAACGACATAGTTGTTCAAACAAAAACTTCGGAAGCTATAATGACAAAAAAGTAGAATTTTGAAGAATTACGTTCCTCGAACTTAACTACCAAAATGAATTACCTAAGACTGTTTAACTAACTGAAACTACTCAAATGTGAATTTAGAAAGCAAGTACAGTATTTAGGAGTTATCATTAAAAAATATAGAATCAAGGCGGAGTCCAGCAAAGTAGAAGCTATATATTAAAAATCTGCATGACGTCCGAAATTTTTTAGTTTGACAAGCTTCGTTAGAAGATTTATTCAAAATTATGCCCTTAAAGCAAGATACTTGACTCTATTGAAAGCTAAAAAAATAAATAAAGGAAATCCACTTCTCACCTAAATTTAGAAAGAAAGTACAGCATTATTTTTCCAAGTTTACCATACAGGAAAAAAAAAATTCTCGCCCCAAGAGAGGCTTGCGGTATCCTTTAATACGAAAGAACAGAAATAGTCCGTTTTTCTCACCTACAGTAACAGTATTAGAATTTAGTTCCTTATTAAGTCAAGGTCCTCCAGGGCCTTCCCCTTAATACGTCATTTTTACCATCCTAATATACTTCTCTTTTTAGCCCAAAGGGGCAATTTCCCTAGAAGGCTATTTAGGCATTTTGTGTCGTCTACTATAAAACGGCGTTTCACTTTTCAAATTATTGCCACCAAATATTAGAATCCTGCATTATATTTAAAGAATTAAATCATGAAGAATCTGCATGTATGTATGTGTGTTTCTCGCATTATGAAAAAACAACGGTACCTAGAGACATCAAATTCTGAATAACGTAGTCCTCCACTCGAATATGGATATCTGGAAGACCAAATTTGGAATTTGTTTTATTATCTATTTCATATTTTGTAAAACTTTAAGGAATTTTTGATTAAACAAATTCAACTATTTCAAAGAGAGCCATGTCAACACTGTACGAAAAAAAATTTTCTATAGCGAGCGAGACTGTGTATCTGAAATTCTAAAGACATGAAATAGCTAATTTCGTTTACAATTGCTGAAAATAAATTTGTCTTAGCATACAATCGCCGCCACATAAATTCAATTAAGACTAAAGGGTTTCTACAAGTTTCACGTTTACGTTTATTATTCCATTTCGCAGAACCCTACATTTGTCTGTACTGTATGGGTGTAGCACCTGGTTTTGGAATCCACAAAATTTTACGAGTGATTAACAGTAAAATGTTCAAATATGGAATTCTTTAGTTCTTTAATTTTGTATCCTCTTTAACAGTCAAAAAATACGGTACTATAATCAGCTATATGTTCTTCGATCGCGGCCATTGAAATAGTTACTGTTCGATCTGGGACTGCAACAAGAAAACATTCTTTGGTTTCATGACATAATCCGCCGAAAACAAAGATGGAAGAATGCGTGCGACATGGTTTTTACTTCGGGTTGTTAAAAAAACTTTCGTTTATGTCAACTACCCTGTTGGCTCTTCTGACTTTGTTTTTTTTTTTTTTTTCCGTAACAACAAAGCATTGGCACAAATTTCCCTCATTTAGTTATTCCAGTCGACAGTCGTATTGTGGGTTCATTTGAAGCTGAAGTTCGCAAAACTCAACCGACTTTAACTCTTAATACTGTAGGTATATCAATAGTAAAGCAGTGAGAAAAGGGATACGTGATCCATCGAATTAGGATCGTGTCGTTTCGTGTGGGATCTTTTCTCGGTATGATCGCATACTGCATAGTTATTTTGGTGATGATTCACTCGTGCATAACCTCATTGGATGATCATTTGAAGATCGTCTTTCTTTATAAAGAATTCCATTCTTTTGAAAAAGTGGATGCTTGTTTTTTCGTCTTTAAGCAATTGCCAAATTGTGTAGTTGTGTAATCTATCTTAGTGATTTAAAAAACGGCTAGTTTTTCTGAAAAGAAACTTATTTTTTAAAAGACGCATTGTTATAGGGTTGCTACACACGTTAAATATAAGCTCTTTCAAGGTTGTTACTAACAGGTTAAAGATAATTAACTAAGTTTAGTTGTAACTATCCATTTAAAGAAAAAGAAGTTTTATTTATGTGGTACATTATTAAAAGTTTAATTATAGTCTACCAGAGTCAAATATTCTGGTACTCAGCTAACAGAAAAGTGCCGTCAAATTTTATCGTGAATAAATTTCTCACAAATTTCATTACCTTTCTAATTTCACATGAATTTCATCACAGTTGGAAGAACTGTTTAAACAAAACAACGATCACCATTCTTTTTTTTTTTTCCAAATTTCGTATTTTTCCTTGCGGCTTATACTGCAAGGTATTTCTCACGCCTTCTCAACATGCCTTCGCGGTGTAATGGTCAAGCATACTCGGCGCGTTTTCGAGAGGTCTGTGGTTCGATTCCCGGCGAGGGCATTGCTCATTTTTCATGATCCTGCTACAAAAATACATAATGTCTCTACAATACTACTAGATTAACTAGATGCGCTATGGTTAATATCTTGGTAATATTATAATTCACAGTAATATTAGAAGGTATAGGAAGAGCAAACAAAAAAAATTGAATTTAACCATGGAATATATGTTTCCTTGCTGTTAAATTATTCAAAAATAAAACATTTGCTGATGAAACAATAATTTATAAAAAAGTACTGCATTAAATTTCAGCGATTTATCTTACTTGATAGAACTCTTCTTTTCCAAACGCTGTGGGCTTGATAAGAGTTGCAAAGGAACTCTTCAGCCACTGCTTAGCGAAGTTATAAAAGCGTGTAATCTTATCGCTTCTAATTCACCCAATGAACAGCAAGAAAATTTGGCTTCTGTTATCACATAATCGATAAAATAATTTTTAAATTTACCACATTTGAGAATAAGAAAGAAAGATGAAACACAATTTAGACATTAATTTATTATTACTGTATAAAAATCTGCTATTTTATTCCTCTTGTATCAGTTTGGATTTAAGTTTAATATCATTTTCAGTTTTATACGAGTGTTGTAATTTCTTCATTTAGCTCATGAAACACTAGCAAACTACAATTCATCTTGTAAATAATTAATGAAATCAAGATATCAATTAAGTAAGTTTCGGGTTGTCAGAGTTGTGCAGTAATTAATTACAATGTAAAGGATAAATAATTGAATTAAAATATTATTTTTAAGTACAAATAATTCAATTACAATATTACTGCGACTACAGTTATAATGTAATTGCCGCTACCATTACAAATATTAATAGAAATTCGGTACTCCTCTGTTATCGGGATCGGATTCAGATATCCCTCAAAGCTGACGACATGCGAAAATTCGAAGCATAAAAATAATTGCCAAAATATTTACGATACGGTTATGTTGAGGGAAAATCCAAGATAAAAAAATGAGATAACAGACAATTCATAAAATTCCAAATTTTTAATGTAAATTAAACAACTTGTCAAACAAACCAGAAAAAAAAAATTCGGTTAGCGAATTAAGATTAACGCGAAGTATGAAACTGCGCATATCATTTCAAATGTCTGAAAGTATTTTCATTTCAGGAAACATTTGCCGCCACATAAACTCAATTAAATAAGAATTTAATTGCTCAGGTCAGTGCCGAATTTGCGTTTATTTCGTCATTTCGTACTGCCCCATAAGATTTCAAGATTTTACGTGGGACAACCAGTATTGGGATCGATAAAATTATATTTATAGTTAAAGCAAAAATTATCATGTCCGGAGTGTATTCATTCTTCAGTGTCATTCTTCAACCTTTCCAAAATCTATTATACTGCCGTCAATAATATTTCCTTCAATTATGTTAAGCAAAATTCTAGCAGAGTAGTGGTTAGCCAGAGCTACTAAGAAACTTTTTTTTTTTTTGCCTCGGCAATTCCCGCCACAAACCCACTGGAGCGGAAGAATACGAATACTGTTACAGACTTTCGTCATCATCGACATATTACCATAGCTGCCTATCTTAACTGACGTTCTAGGCATTAATGCTGGCTACAGATTTTCTTATATATGTAACTATTCTAATCAACAGCAGTGCAATGATCCATATCAAATTAATACTGACAAAAGTCAGGGGAGGTTAACGTTAAACAGCATGCATAAATGAAACGAATTGCCCTTAGGAAACTGAAACTAGATTACCCAAAACAACTTTTGGAACGTTATCAGGACTACTGCTTCTTCTAGTTGATTTCGCAAACATAACTGGAGTCCTGAGTAGGAACAGGGAGCTTACTAAAAGCCATGTTCGTGCGTGTGTAGAAGATACAACAAAGATAAGAAGGATTAAAATTCCCCTTTATTTGCTTATAGATTTTACAGACGTTCCCGTTCTTCGGGATACAAAGATCAACCACTTGTGGCCCGAACGTAAAAGAATATAAGACTACTAACTAACTAAAATTTAAGTAAGAGCTAACTTTTAATATTTTACACACATGACTAGCACTGAGACTGGCCTTTTAAATTACGACGTCTGAAGTACGCAAACTGCGGAAAACTACAATACGTCTTTAACTTTCAAGAGGATTAATCCTCTGGCCTTAAAGGCGGACAATAACTGATGGCAAATTCGCGTGAAGACTCGTAGCGAGAGGGCTCTCTCTTCTTCCTTCTAGTCTTGGCAAAAAGCCACAAGTTAAATACTTAAGCGTTAGGAAGTACAATTTGCATAAGCATATTCACGTGCTAATTCTGGGCGGAAGTGGAAAATAAGAGATGATAGTAAAGTTTTAAAATAAAATAAACGTTAGTGAACTTAAAATCCTTACAAAGTAATCCTTTTTTTTCTCGGCATGTCATATCTTCACATTTCCATTTCGGTGTTTCCTTCTAATTAAAAAGAGCTACATTTTATGGTTTTTTGTACACTTTATTTTATAGTGAATAATTCTGCGTTCTTGAAGAAATTGTATGGGAGACGTTTAATCATTAGGTAAGTACCAACTTTTTATGTCCATGGTAAATATAATTATAATAAAAATATACCGTTACAGAACCGTTATATATCTTTAGAATTTGTATTCTCGTTACCAATACTGAAAATGCATTCTTTTACTTTTTTTAAAAAGGAAACGTTATAACGACTTTAAAGTAAACATTAGCGACTTCATGTGAAACCAGTCTCTTGGAGAGTTAGCTCTTGGAGAACTGTTTCGGCAACAAGTTTACAAGTTTTGGCTGCTATGGCACCAATACACTTGATTGCTGATGTCGAAACGCAGACATACAAAGCTTTACATATGGCAAAAGCTATTCTTTATAGTCAAATAATTATCTTAAATAATGAAATGTATATAAAGCTAGAAAAGTATCATTTTCATCCACAAAAATTCAAACAAATTACTCGAGGAAAAGGAATTTCTGTAGGAAATGGCTTGGAAATATATATTGATGGTTCAATTATAAACAAGAATATTGGTGCAGCTTTTGTGACCTTTTATGATAATTAAAAAAGTTTGAAGGAAAATATAAATTAAATCAGAGTGCCACTATTTTTGATGCAGTGTTCCCTGCATTCGCAAAAGCACTGGAATGGGCTAATTGTGAGACAAATAAAGTTTATATCATTCGTAATGATATTCATTTATCTGGTTCACAAAGTATTCTAAAAGCTTTAAATTCTCGAAAATTTCTTTCTAAGAAAATGGCAAGATTAAAAGGCTTTGTAAATGAAGTTAATGCAAAGTTTAAAATAAATCTTAATTGGATAAAAGGACACTCCGATATACTAGGAAATGAGGAAACAGACGAAGCTGCAAAGGAATTCAATACAGAAAGGAAAATTCAAAGAAACGCATTCACAAAGGAATTCCCAAATGGAATTCAATACACATATATACAACGTTGTCTACGGATTTTAAAAAAAGGACTTTACAAGATAAAATTTTACAAAGGTGGTAGGAACGCTGGGATTGCGATGTGATTGGAAGGAATGTATGTAGAGTTCTTCCAAAGGTTAAGTGAAAAGGACTGTTGTAATAGACTGACTAATCAATAAGTAACGGAACACGGCCAATTTCCTAACTATTATTGTAGATTTCATAAAAGCAAATGAATTGTCTCTGTGGGCAGTTGGGCCACTTAGCGACAAGTTCACATTTATATGGGATTGTCCACTCACAGAACTTATTAGAACGGTGTACTATGGAAACATTGAGAAGGCCAACGAAAAGTTCCTATATATTACTGAAAGGGCCAGACTAACATCATTATGAGCTTAAATATATATGACTATATTATTTTAAGGAGATTCGTAGACATTGTTATGTAAGCAAAGATCAACTTGACTTATGTGCTAGGACTGTTTTTTGTTAATTAAAGATTGATTATTCTGCAGAATTATACGTTTAATATACTGTATGAACTAGATTACTTTTGTAATAGAGAATGAGCTTTTTATAGAGATAGAAAAATTCTGTAAGTATAATTTGTTATACTATAATATATACGTATTAGTAAACCTGATTTATCTTATTATTAATAAAATAAATTGTGAAGTTATGGTTGATCTGACTTGTTAAAAGGAAAATGAGGATTAATCTCGTTTAATATGTATAAACTAATAAATTTGTCATAATGAACGTATAAATAGAAATATTATATCACTTTATAAAATACGATTTTGTTTAATGAATTGTACAATGAACGCACCATAGAATTTAATTGTTTAAATTATGATTTGTAAATAGTATTCTTTTGTTTGTATGTATAATTCTGAATAAAGGTAGAGGTGACTCTGTCGGCAAGGCCGACACATTTTCCTTGGAGGACGAGTTCTCCCATATCAGTTTAGTTTCCAGTCCTTTATTTTTGATTAGTTTGTTTTACGCTGCAGGTTGTGCCAGTTTGGCAGTACGGCTGTATTTTTTCTAGGTTAGTTAGGTTACTTGGCGGTAGAGAATTGATGGAAACAAAAGATTGATTATTCGTTGTTCAAAAACGGTTTTTTGAATTGACAGTTTGATTGCTAACCTGTAATTCGGACTAAGAGGGAAAAACCTTTTTGAAAAAATTCAAAGATTTAAGATTTTAATTAATTTCAGAGGGTCCCCAAAAGGGTGGTTTTAAAGTTTAATAAAATTTATCAGTTCTGACTATTAACAGCGATGATTTTATAAGGTATTTCTCCCGCCTTCTCCGCATTGATTTCGTGGTGTAGTGGTCAGCACGCTCGACGCGTATTGGAGAGGTACGTGGCTCGATCCCCGGCTAGGGCACTATTAATTTTTCACGTCTCCTGCTTCCAAGTAACCTAATAACTTTACAACCTACGTGGAATAGGAAAACATTTTTATAGGATACTAGAAGAATATATGGGAGCGTTTTACATCTTTTCTATATATAAAAACAGTAAAAAAAAGTATCTCTTTAAAAATATTTAATATTTCTAATTATATGTATCATGAATTAAACGCATTTTTCTTCTTAAGACCTACATCTATTGCATTTAAATAGCTTAGTTTTAAAATACATTTAAAAGCGTTTTTATTTAAAATGGATATGATAATTAATACCCTGAAAGGAGAAAAATAACTATATAATTTAGTAGTAATAATAAATTCAGATACAATTTTATACTCTCAAATAATAAAAGCATGAGTTGCCCATAATAAATTCTAAGAAATAATGAGATTTGACAATTCAATTAAATCAATAACAAATTTAAAAGGATTATGACTTATACATTTAACAATGCAATTAAATTAACACATTTCGTTACTTAGGCACCCTATACTTTTATTACTAGTGATATAAATTTGTAGATGAATTCAGTAAATAAAATTATTTAATTTATTATTCCCATTAAACTATACGATTAAATTATTTTTCTCCTTTTAATGCATTAATTATTATATCTTCTTTTATATAAAATTTTTTTTTGTATAAAAACCCGTAATTTAATTTAATTTTATATTTTTAGTCTCAATTACACGTAATCAATGATGAAATTTTTAGTCATTAATAAAACGTAAGTAGTAGATTACAAAAAAATTATGAAATAAGGGAAATTAACTGATTATCATTCGGAGAATGAAGAAATCACTTTGAATATTCAGTTTTGGAAATTAGATGTAATAACAATGTTAATAATAAGCATTTTAATTGAAGCTCAAAGGATAAAACGAATATCGCCAATCGTCATTAAGTGCGACAAGATAGCAAGCTCAAAACGCTTTTTCTCCCATATGCTGGAATACATTTTTTAAAAAAATTACGAAATCGCTCTTTAAATTTTATAATTTGTGAAAATTTCAAAACTTTGGAAAATTTTAAGCAACACCCGATACACTTTTAAATTAGAGATTTAAGCGTCATTAGCATCAAATAGTGTAAAAATTGAGCAATTTTCAAAAATTCGCCCAAAATTCAGAAATCAGGTTAGAATTTTCATACAAGTTTCATTGAAAAGATTTTTTACTCTAGTACCAACAGTTAATTTCTGAAATTTTTAATTCTTTCGTTAAACGACGATATGTGCAAAAAATCATTTAAGCGTAAAATAGAAAAAGCCTAAATTGAATTTTGAAAATAATCGCTTCTCTACATTGCATTGTCATCGACAAATAGAGTGTGTACAAAATTTGAACCCCATAAAATTATCAAAAAGTAGGTCAAAAATCGATGACAAAATTTTATCTAAAGCGAAACACCATCAGTGAACTCAATAAAAGCTTTTAACAGAGAGATTAAATTTAAAAGATAAATATCTTAGTTTAACGAATGGCAACAGACGCGAATAAAAAGTGAAATAATGCGTTAAGGTAATCAATGCAAAATCGTGTTAAAGACTAATAGGCCTTTTCTACTAAAATAAACCGAAATGAAAGAAAATCTGAAAGGATTCAGATTTTAACGTCGTACCAGAGGGTTTGTCAATGTTTTTAATGCTCTGAATGAGCTCATTGCTTATCAATCTGTTCTTAGACTCAATCCTGTTCACACGATGTTTATCTTTGTGTTTTCAACTTTATTATTAAACATTACTCTTAGTCACATAAAATTCAACACCAGAATCACAAAATTTTAAAAAGCAGCATATCTTTAGAATTTCTGATAGTCTGCCATTGCCATATATATTTTACATTTGCTCTATCGTGTCTTTGGTTTGATTTATTTAATTTTAGCAAAGTTCGCAAGGCCTATCTGCCTAAGCGTATGGGTGCCTTCGTCGAGAACTTTGTAAGGAAAAATGGTTCGTATTCACGTTACACAAGGCGAGAAACTACGAAAACGCTTATACAGCCAGCCCGTTTGCCTAGAATCAAAGTTGGTTTGGCTTGTTTGATTATGACAAAGCACAAGAAGGCTTAAACGATGGGAAGAATTTTCTATGGGGAACTGTCTAGTATCCACGTTTCTTCTGGAATCAAACTCATAGATCTAGTAGGGTTCACTAACGTCCCCTCGCCGATGCTGGTGGGTCTCTATTATTATTATTATTATTATTTTAATTATACATTTAGTTGTAACATAGTTTTATTTGAAAAGTTATGAAGACACAAAAGTAAATCGAACAAAAAGTGAGGTTATAGACTAATAGTGCTATTTTTTTTAATTTTTACAAAATAAGCTTTTATTTAAAATTCATAAAATAATTAATGAACTGAAAGAGAAAAATTATTTATCGTATATTTTAATGGGTACAAGAGATTAAATAATTGTCGTTACAAAATTCATCTACAATTTTATAACATGAATACAATAAAAGAACACGAATTTTATAACATGAATACAATAATAGCTTGGGAGCCTAAATAATGAAATATAATAATTGAATTACATTTCCAAAAAGTCGTTATCTTTATAACTTTAGCCACCGAGATTAGATTTTATTCTACATTTCATGTCAAGTCAGGTGCACTGTGCGTTGTAATATTTTTTAAGTTAAAGAATCAAGTAGAAGTGTTTTAAAGCTAATTTGATTTTATTCAGTGTCTCTGTTTTGAATGAATTTCACTTCATGCTGTCCTCGAAAACTCGTCACAAGGAACTCTTTTGATACTTGTTAGATTTCACACATAGCTATAAGATAGTCTTTGTAATACAGAAGAACTTCGGTTTAATACAGCTGTCATATCGTTAAGTGGGTTTAGTGTCTTGACAAAATATAAAGTATTGACACATGAGGAAAATATTTGTTCCAAGCACCGCGTGCAAAGGATCTAGTGTAAATGTACAGCTAAGTCTTGAACACGAAGAATTTTTCTTTATCAGATAAGTTCAAAAATCTTCACATGACATTAATTTACGATTAAATGACAATATAATACAACAGCTTTCAAAAATTAAGCATCGGGTGATAAAACCAACAAAAATGAAAAATTAAAAGTACATTGCACATAAAGGTAGTAAATGTGTTCATGCATGAAAGAAAAGAAGCATTATGTACAAAGATAAAAACGGTATTTAATTTCCGTAAATTATATGGTGGTGTCACATTTGGGTCTTCAAAAAATTGACGTTTAAAGTTAAAAAACAAGCAAATAAAACTTATATTTATATGATATGAGACCACCCTGGATTCTCACAAATTTTTATAGTGATTACCCATGCTTTGGAGCGATCAACCATTGCAATGGCCATCACACAACTAGCCATATCGCAGCGGTGTCTTTGCATATGCTGTCAGGAAGGGGAGAATGGCGTTCATGACGAAGGGAAAAGTAAACGGGTGTGTTAGAGATTATAAGAGGAGATATAGTATAAAAGAAATTTGTCTTTAGTTCTCATTCAGTATCAATATATTAGCAATAAAAATTAGAATGGAACAATAGACAAAGCTCTCGTCTCTTCCTTACTGTGCAAGTCAGTAGTAACTAAAATGTTTACATTGTTGTACAGGATGAGAAATACAGATAAATTATATAGGCCGAGAAAGTTTTTGAAGTACTCTTTTTCTTTTACGTATTATTAAGCAATTTAATAATATCAGTATGCACCTTTTTGGATTATTAACAACATATATCAACTTACAATTGCAAATTAAATTATTATTATTGGATGATTTTATTGATTATACCTATTTATTTATCAACATTTCATTATTACATTATTTTTGTCTAGGGATTTCTTTTTCTTTCTTCCGAGTAATATATATATGTGTAGATCACGAGACAAAAAAGCTTGGGAAACTGCTATAAACAAATAATCCGATCCAATTCCAACTGAACAGCATTAATTAGCGCTATAATTGTTTATGAAAAGTACCACAGTTTTTTAAAAACTTCGTCCATCTAACATGAAATTAATTACTTAATCATCTTAGTAAGGAGGTTTTGTGTTTATTTAATTGACTATGGTAAAGTATATGAGAGCTGACTTACAAAGGTATGCTTTCGTGAATAATGTTTTAGGGAAAATAGGCTCATATTTATATTACACCAGTGTTTCTCAAACTTTCAATATTTGCGACCCAATTTTCAACCATAATTTTCATCGCGCCCCCATACAATAACAATGTATTGAATGCAATAATAATGTACTTTGACGCTAAAGATACAATACGAACTTAATTATAAAGCGTGCAAATTAACAAGATAAATATTAAATTGTGTATATGCTACTTTTAAGAAATAGATATTTTAAGTAAGTTATTTTAAAGTAATAGGATAAGTATTATGTTACTTTTCCTTTCTAATTTTTAAATTGGAACAGACTACGAAATAAATTTTAATATTAGATATTATTAAATTAAATATTTATTTCCTCAATCATCCATTTCTAAAAGTACAAATGTCACTAGAAAAATATTCTAGCCTCTATTGCTCTCTATCCATCACATTCTATTATTCATCACATTCAGCATTAGCTATCGAACGTCTGCGCAAAACGTGTATAAATGCTGCACCTCGTGCAACTGCAGTCAGTTGCGATCGAATCTATCTTGAATCTGCATTTTGTAATTTGAGCGTTAATTGAAATTCACGGTTTTAAATAACAGTAGTAGATTTAAATAGAATCATTGATAAATTTTTAAGCCGTAAACGAACATTAGAAGAGAATAAAGCATCAACAAGTGCACAGACGAGCGTGAATCCGAAAATTAAATCAAGAAAATATTCTCCAGAATACTTAAATTTTGGGTTTACCACTACTGAAGTAAGTGAAGAAGAAAGACTCTTGAGTTTTATTTGCTGAAAACTATTGGCAGCAGACAGTATGAAACCCAATAAACTTAAACGATATTTAGAAACGCTTCATGGTGAGTACGTTAACAAACTCTGAGAATTTATTTATTTATTTAATTTTAATTTTTGAATTAGAATTACATGAAAAGCAAAAACATTAAAAAAAAACTTTATCTGTAAATGAAAAAGTTTTATTTGCTTCTTACAAAGTCATATAAAATAGCCAGACGTAAAAAGTTTCACACCGCAGGCGAAGAGCTTATTTTGCGAGCTACATTTGAGATCGTAGAAAATATATTTGGAGATAATTTTGTTAAGGACTTGCAGTCCATACCTCTATCAAATGATAGTGTTGCCCTTCGAATCGATGATATAGCTGAAGGTGTACAGTAGTAGCTTTTCGGGAAGTTGCGTGACGAAGTCTTTTAGTTCAGCTTGATGAGGCAATAGATAGCAATAAAGATGCTCATTTCATTGCGTATGTTCGATTTTGTGATGGCATGTCATCAGTAGAAGAGCTACGTTTTTGTAAACCAACAAAACTCAAAGCAAGAGTTCTAGCATTATTTGATAATTTAAATAATGTTATAAACGAGGCAAATGAAGTGTGAAAAAATTATGTCGGGATATGCACCGTTGGTACTCGTACAATTTTCAAAAGAAGTAGAAGACGATTTCAAAAGAAAAGTATAGAAGCACCTGTGAAACAAAAGTTTCCACTGTGCATCTGGACACATTGCATGATCCACAGAGAAGCTCTGGTTTCCAAAGACATGAATGACCAAGAAATGGTCTGAATATTGTGCCAGCCACAGCTATGATCATAGTAAATTATATAAAAATATATTCATCGTTGCTATTTTATTGCGAGGCAAGATGGATATCACGTGGGAAATTTTTGCAATGTGTTTATGAATCAGGAGACGAGATTGTCACTTTTCTAGAAGAGGAAAATCGGTATGAAGCTGGGAAGTTTCGAGATGGTTCGTTTGCGATGAAATTGAGCTACTTGGCCGATACATTCGAGAAATTAAATAACTTGAATCATTTGAATCTTCAACTTCAAAGAAGTAAATATACATATGTTGCAGACCTGTGATAAAATTAATGCTTTTTGTAGAAAACTGGAATTATGAAGCAGAAATTTACAGCAAGAAAACCTATAAATGTTTGAAAATGTGAATAAATTTACAAGGTTGAAGAACAACATGTAAAAGTTGTTTTTGAAACCACTGAACATCATTTAGCCATGCTGAAAGAGACTTTTAAAAAGTATTTTGCTGACAACAGTTTGATAACAAGTTACGAGTGAGTTAAGGATCCATTTCAAAATACCCCAGAAGGGCTCTCAACTGCCGAAGAAGAAATCTTCATAGATTTCACGTCAAATGGAGAAATCAAGAGGCAACTGAGTAATAAATCACGCTGAATTTCGGGTAGGGGTGGATGATGAATTTTCTGCGCTGAAAACGAAAGCATTTCGTATATTATTACCATTTACAACTTCCTACCTTTGTGAAATCGGATTTTCTGCTGTGGCTGCTCTGAAGACAAAATATAGATCTCAGTTAAACACAGAAAAGACTTGGAGTGTCAATTTCTAATATTAAACCATCCTTTGAATAACTTCGCTCTGGAAGACAAGCAAATGGGAGTCACTAGTAATTATTAAACTTGTTTTTAGTTTAGTATCGATAAATTAATTATCAAATACGTTGTGCAGTACTGATGCATTTATACGTACATTGTATCAATGTAAATGTGTATTTTATTTTTTATTATGTCAGAATGTATTTTGTTTTGTTCCTTTTTAGTAAATTAACAATTTTTTATTTTCGACTTTTCGATATGCTCCCCCCCCCCCACGTAGGGTTATCACGGCCCTTCCAGGGGCGCTCCCCACAGTTTGAGAATCGCTGCATTAGACTTAAAAAAAAACACGAAAATGTTTATATGCATTGGTAAGCAGCAGCGAAACTCGTGCAGACCATTTGTTAAATTTGCCAGTCCTAAGCCTGGATAAAATATGAAGGAAAGCTTTCGCAATTGTTTGAAACTCAGAAATACTTTTTAAGTAATTTCTTAGCGCCACAAATTTTATTCGATTATGAAAATTATTTTGACTTTTAGAGACGTACATAACATTTGTTGTTTTGAGGTACCGTAGTATTAACCATTTATCTCTGTCGCAAATCGCGATTTCTGAGAGTTGCTGTCTTTCTCTGAACGTAAATTCTTTAATTTATCTTTGAAATTATAACAATGCATTACTTTTCAATTGAATAAGTGAGTTGTTCAAAAACAATCACAGATACTTTTCGTGTATATTATCTGATGAAATTTTTCCAAATATGAGCAAATAATTAATTTTACTTCTTTTGTTTTTTCCTATTATAGTAGTTTATTACTTATCATTACAAAAATTGAGGTGATTAAAAAATAAGCTTTTTGATAATATAGTATAAAAACATTAATAATAAAATATTTCTGACTGTCTTTACCTATATTTCTACCAATATTCACGCTATTAACATAATTAATGAAAACCGTTTCAAATCAAAATATGATTTGCACTAGTGAATTCTTGTCCAGAATAATGCCCCCCCCCATTGTTTTGTGTAATATTGGAATAATTTAAAGATTATAGCAGACAATCTGTTAAGATGGTTTTGTAGTTGGAAAAACTAAAATATAACTCATTTTCATTAACCTTTTCTTTCCTTAACAAGTCTGTTTGTCATACACTTGATCAAGTAGTGTTGAGGTAGGCAGAATCGTGTGTGATGATATCTACCCTTAATCTTAAGACTTTTGCAGCTATGCCCGTTCTTACGCTACCAGAAGTAACAGTTGGAGGTCTTTAAGACTTATTGCATCTGCGTCACAGTCCTGTACGCTCTGGCGATATTTCTCAGATAGTTAGATACTTCGTGTTAATAAAACATAGCATTCGAAATGCTTACAATACAATTCATTGGTGTGACAAATAAAGTGCCTTAAAAACATATATTATATTAAAAAACATATATGATTTGGCTTATAGTTTAGCATTCAATAGCCCATGTTCATAGCACAAAACTGCATTCATTCGAAGAATACAGTTTTCTATATTTTAATCTATAAAACAGAATGCAGAGAAGCTAGATGTTTAATCGACCCCCACATTTTCCTTCAAATCCGATTTCCCTTTCTTCTAACGACCCCGTTCCCCCTCTCTTGGTGATTTAAGACTTGACCGCAAATAATCAGTATCCATTGCAACAAGTACTAGTAATAGCCATTAAGCACTGCCATTAAGCAACAATGGTGGTGTGAATGTAAAGATGGGTAAAGCGATTTCAGAAACGAAACTATGTAGAAATATTAATGTTATTTTTTGTAAAAAATTTATAAATTCTTTGCTTAGCATGTATGACGTTCATTGAAAGCGGGAACACAACAACGGCAATGTGAACCTGAGATGGGTGATGCGAATGCAACGTTCTCCGAGGTCTGCGTGATACACGTATCATGTAAGCCTCAAACGTTCTAACATAGGTGCCCGAATGTGGACCTTATGGGGTGGTTTTTTAAATCTTATGTAGACAGTGACCTTTCTCTTGCTTCGAAGTTCGAGGGAGCAAAATTTTGTCGAGATCAGAAAACTGTAGCTTTGTATAAATTATCCAGACACAAGCAAATAAACAAACACTCACCTTTACACATATTGTAATGAATCTAGCTAGCGCAAATTTACGGGTCCGGTTAATAATTAAAATGACTGAAATGAATCTCTGTTTATTGCTTTTAAATTGCTTAGTTTGTTAATTAATTACAGAATAATTTAAAAGAAAACTATCTTGCACTTTGATGAAAAAACCACTGCTGCGTGAAATTAAAAAACGTGTTTTAATTCGGGCTATCGCAACACATTTCTTTTCAGTTACTGAGTTTGTATCTTAAATTTGAAAGAGAAATATATTTGCTAGTGGCAACACATTTCTTTTATTTTCCTGAGATTTCTGATTAAATTTTAAGCATAAATAGCTTATACTCTGCAGAAAGTCAATATAAAACTTTACCGGTGACCGACAACTTATATCCTTACAGCGTTACATTATATATAAATCTGTTATTGCCGGGGAAGGATGAATTTTCTGTGAATTTGTATACTTTGCTCAGTTGATTATCATACATTTTTGTGGATTTCTTTGTCCTTTACGGAGTACAAAAAAGTCTGACTATTCGGTATGTTATTGGGTGCATACGGGTTCGTAATGGATGGAATAAACAGAACCGATGATAGCTTTATAAAATGTATTTGTCCAAGAGAAATAATTTACATTAGTGGAACTAACTTTCCATAAAAGTACTCGTACATCTCTTCTCAATATAAGATAACACAATAAGTAGTTACCACTTCAAACTACTAATAACGTTAAACACAATGCAAAGTTTTTCCAAAGAGGAAAGCGCGCACAATTTAACAATACTCCGAAGTCGACTCTGAACTAAAAATTGAGAACTGATGCTCCCTCTGGGCTTAATTAGTTTTCCTCCGACCCCCGAGAAATCTCAAGTATCTTTCGTTTCGTGAAATTACTGGAGAATATATACGGTTAAAGTTACATATAAGGGCCGGATACGTTTACGGGTACATATGGGGATCAATTACAGTTATTCAATTACAGTGCCAGTTAGAGTTATACAAGAGACAGGCTACCAGAAAATACGCTACCACATCCCCTTGGAAACTTTTCAGCAGTGACGCTCATTGCGTAGAACCATCTACTATCCACTACAGCCAGCCAAAGGCTGGGCCTACAGACCTATGGCATTTATTTAGAAAATAAAATTTTACAAGTTTGCATACATACTTTTACATACAATTTTCTTTGCACACACTGCCGTGATATTTTTTAAACAAAAATTGTAACATACAAATTTTTACATAATTTCGCAACTTTCACGAAAGAGGCCGAAATATAGTATAATTCTTTTGTCTAAGTCTTTTGCATATAAGTAAGTCTATGAGACATTTGAATTGCATTGAGGCTGCCTTAACGTGTTCACTATATGATACAGGATAGTCTATTAGATGTCCGAAATTCTGTCTGAGGACATTGCTTTTTAGGAGTTGTTGAAACCAGATTGTCGCATTTTCTGAGATGTAAGGACGAAAATTGAAATCTTTGATGATCTCACATTGATCTACTGAGACTGTGACACCACAGATGTAGCTGTCCTTTATAGTTATGGAGGGACTGAACTAAAATTTTGCCGAGTGTGATAACATCTGGCCACAAAAGTTAGTCGCTTAAACAAATTTACTGAAATAACCTTTTCGTTCAATGTTAAGTAGACTTGCCATTACAATTTTATTTTTCCGGCAGAGCTCCGTTTCTTCAGACTTTTATGTTGAATTATACAAAAGCTACTATAATTTCACATATAAATTTTTAACATTATTCACAGATATACAAAATTCGCAGCTTTGCCCCTTTCCGAATGACTGCACGTCCCGCGCAGTGCAATCCCTGGAGAGGAAGCCATGCTCACAACTAAGGAAAATCGATGCAATATTAAAACAATAATTTCAATAAATAACATGCAACAAATCAAACACTAAATCAATAAGTAAATGCATGGATTTACAGATTTATATACAAATAGGACTACGGTCTTAGTATAAAAGTTATATTACATATACTATGGGGGCTATGTACTACGGCCATAGTAAATGACTAGCTTAATGTAATGAATGACTTTAAGCTTAGAATTTCGTAACTTACGAGTCCGAACTACGACCTCGTTCAGCCTGTTTAAGACTGTGTAAGGAGCATTTTAGGGTGACTGAAGTTTAGGACAGAGTCTTTTCCGTCAAATCGGATTCCACTATGTCTCCTTTGTTGAATCGATGTCCTGTAGCTCTCGTGTCATATCAAATCTTTATCTTCTCCATCGCTAAGTTGACTCGCACTCGTGCAAAACTGTGCATCACTTCAAACCGTGCCCGGAGATCTTACATGTGCTCCTCAGGTGATGAAAAAGCATCCGGAGGGCGACCAAATAACAGATGAAGATCCCGACCGAAGAGCATCTGGAATGGGGAATAGTGAATAATCCTGTGAGCAGCACTACGATAGGCCAGTAAGAACAGAGGTAATTTCTGGTTCTAGTCTTTTGGTCTCTTAAACGAGAAGCTGTTTAGAATGGTTCCATTAAACTTCTCTACCATGCCGTCTGACTTCGGATGTAAAGGTGTCGTTTGGGTTCTGTCTATGTCGAGTAGTTTACAATATTCTTTAATTATAGATTGGATAAAATTCTTTCCCTGATCGAAATGTAACTGAAGAGGCACTCTAAACCTGGAAATCCAATGCTGTATCATTACCTCTGTTACTGTGACATCCTCTTGATTAGGGATAGGATACACTTCAGGCCTCTTGTCAGGTAATGACAATGAGGATGCATTTGTTGGCATCTGCAGTTCATGGCAGAGATCCTAGTATGCCAAAGGCGATGCGTTCAAAACATACTCTTACACTGCAATGTTACAGCTTCCCTCAGCAGCGTTTCTTCGGTCCTTTCCATCCCGTACAGATATCACACGACTGGTATCCAGTTTACACACAGCCCTTGCATTTTTCTAGTCGAAGCGCTCTCAAACTGTATCCAAAGTCTTCATTATTCTGAAGTGGCCTCCTGTGGGACTGCTATATAATTCTTTAAGGACGTCTGGGATCCGGGATCTTGAAAGTACTAGCTGCCATCGCAATGCCTTTCTGTCATCCGATTCCAACTTCACGCACGAGACGCCGTTTCGCATATGGATCTAGTCTCAGAGATCCCAATATTGTTTTGTCGAAGGGTTATAGAACGAAGTATCCTGACAGCTAAGTTTCTCATTTGAAGACTCCATAAAGAAAATTATACGCTTAAATCACTGTCTTCCAGCTGGTCTTTCCTGACATGTTCTGTGATGTTGTCCTGAACAGTGATTTGGTGGTCGGATTTAACTCCTTCATCTTAATTCCAAACAGAGTTATGGCCTCAGAGGCAGAATGCAGTTAGTTACTTATAAAGGTCCAAGGAAATATGACATTTCCTTAGAAGGTGTAATCTGAGTATGTAAGGGTCGGTAATGTCTGCCACATGTGCAGTGTTATGACAGGCGGCACTTCCAAACGGAATGTTAACGTTGAATTTCCCATCGATGTCGATTTTATTCCCGGACACAATGTGAAGAAAAACACATGGCGGCATCCAGATGAGTACCTTCGAATTATTGAGCCAGATCTTTATGGATGATAATAACATCGGCTTCTGTATCGATGGTCATATCGCAAGAAACTCGATTTATATGTCCCATGATGAAAAGTTCATTACTGCAGCCACTCATTACAGAAATCTGAAGTGCTTTAACACAGGACGCCTCAATATCTGCCAGTCTCAGCTTCCCGATAAGACCACTAATTTGTTTCCGTTCTTCTTGCTAGGAACATTCTTCGCTTCCGGCCTTGTGCTGTTCTGCACATCCTTCGTACTTGGCCTTCGCAGTTTCAGCACTTTAGGATCGATTTGTTATCACTGCTATACCACTTCAAGACATTGACTTACTCTTCTAGACGGGCAGTCAGTTGATCCACTGGATCCTCTGGTCAGTTGATCCACTGGACATGAGCAGATGTTATTGGGTGATGTACTCTACGGATAGCTTGCTGGATTGCTTCGAATTTCATGGCGTACACTAAAGCGCCTTTTATATGCTTGATATCCGCGATTCTAATGACTTTTCGTATCTCGATCCCGGATGCTATCGGTGCAGTAATGTAGAGTTAGGATTTCGTTTGTTTCTGTCGGATAGTCCGAAAACGTGAGATAAGACAACCTTTCAATATCTGTAGCGAGCTACTGCAATTTTTCCTTTGGCTTCTATTGGCGAGATTTAACTGAAGCCTGTTGTATTCTTTTAAACACTTCTCACTCTTTCACTTAAAACACAGCTGCAACGCAACGGATAGAGCTTCGAAATCTAGTTTCTGGTTTTCAGGCAGAGTTTGAAGGGTATCCGCTGCGTCTGCTCTCAGAGAAGAGGCTAGGTGTCAGGCCTTAGGTTGGGAATACCAGCCGCAATCCTTTTGCGTCCTTCACTATAGAAAACTTAGTTTTGTACACTTGCTAGGAGGTCTTTCTATCATAATGGATAGTTTTAGACAAGGTGCAAGTTTAGGTACAAGAAGACATGGCTAGGAATTTAAAAGCGTCTGATCTGTTTCCTGCTGTAATTATGGGTGTTTCTAAGCTGTCAGCTGTCTTAGCAACTGCAGCAGAAACTCTGTAATCGATTTGTTATTTGGCAGCAGAAACTCTTTCTCGACATTTGTTTTCAGCCATGTCTATTATTCTGTCTATAGCTTCAAATATGTTTTCTTTTATGGCAGTAATTTCCCTTTTCCTTTCCTCTTTAGCTGCTTCAGTCTTTTCTTGAACTGACTTGATGGTTCCACCTTTTCTCTACCTGCTTTCATCTTTTCTTTAACGGACTTGACTGCCCCTTCATTCATTTTTTCGTTCCGCTTTCATCTCTTTTTTAACA
Organism: Stegodyphus mimosarum; assembly: GCA_000611955.2. Taxonomy (NCBI): domain Eukaryota; kingdom Metazoa; phylum Arthropoda; class Arachnida; order Araneae; family Eresidae; genus Stegodyphus; species Stegodyphus mimosarum. The sequence goes on from KK121328.1 coordinate 37,652, forward strand.
GTTTTCATCTCTTTGAAAGGTGGAAAAGCTACCATCAGCTGTCCTAATTGCTCACTGTCGATCTTCTCACCGACATTCAACCCCACTCCTGACACGAAAAATTGTTGCGTACGTACGCATTCGTAATGGATTGAATGCACATAGGACGGATGAAAGTTTTATAAAATTTATTTTCTCGAAAGAAACACTTTACAGTTCTGAAACTTTCCACAAAAGCATTCGTACAGCTGTTCTCAATATAACACAGCGCAATTAGTAATTACCACTTAAAACTTCTAATAGCGCTAAACACAACACCATGCAAAGCGCACGGAGATCTTTCAGTACTCGGAAGTCAGCTCTGAACTAGAAACTACGAACGCATGCTCTCTCCGGGCTTATATAGTTTTCCCCCGTCCCTCGAGAAATCTGTAGTACTTTCCCTTTTTGGAAATTACTGACAACCATATTCGGTTAAATTTGCATATAAGAACCGAATACGGTTACATATAGGAACCAATTATAGTTTTTCGATTACAATACCAATTACAATTATATAGGAACCGAACCAAAATGTCGGAAATAGTTACCAAGTTTGGGGACTTTCGGGGATTTCTTTGGAAATCTGGCGACAAAAATTAGTCTCCAAAACCATTGGCAGCTTGGCGAAATCTCGCCAATTTAGCGAGATAGATCTTTACCTCTATGTTAAATAGATTTGCCCCTATAATCTTAATTTTCCTGTAGAGCTTTATCTGTCCGTGATACATACTATGTAAATATATACAACTGAAAAGTATATCTCCTAAAATTATAATGAAAATAAAGTGGTTTTCTTTATACCTGCACCATTATCTTCTTTTTTTGCCGCTCCCAGTACCCAATAAAAATAATCTTTATATCCGGACCATCATAGAATTTGCCGTGGCTTGAATGTTGAATATATAATTTTCTGTTTTAAATATTACCATCTCTCGACATATAATGTATTCCCGAGAAACTTCTCCGCCGTATGGAGTCTTGGTCTGATTTCACAGTCTTAAACGGGGCTGCTGATTGCATTTATGTTTTATTCCCATCTCTGTAGAATCTTGCATATCTTACACGCTTTTCAAATTAAATTCAAAAGCTGTTTCTTTAATCTGAAAAATAATATAAGCCACTTATTTTCTACTTTTAGAGCTAAGATCGCATATCGCTTTAGACAAGGTTCAGACAAGTCTGATGCAACGAAAAGCTTTCTGCTATTAATACCTTATCGAAGATAATAAGTAGCACATGATTTATCTAAGCAATGTGTGTTCAAAGTCTAGATGCTTATTTTCGGTAATTTGTTTTGAGCAATCTAAGTATATAACAAAGGGTAGAGTCCACAGCGATGGTTAAAGTAACAGATGCTTTTAAACTTTGTACTCGTTGATTTGCCCAAGAAAGAGTATTTTCTTTTTTTTTAATCATTGACATCATGTTTTTTTTAACACTGAATCAGAAGAACTATGAATAATCTTATCATTTTTGTAGTATCGTTTATGTTTTTCTAAATATAGCTTATCATTTTTATATACATAACAAGGCAGAAGATAAAAATAAATTTGGAAACATTGATCTGGTATTTTTTAAATTTAATCAATGATAAAGTATAACGACCTCCACAAACTTTCAGTTCTTAAAATATAAACCTTACTGTCGTGGATAAATAAATTTCGAAACGTTAAACGTAATTTCTGAAAGTAAGTTATAAGAATAATATATATAGTTATAAGAATAATATTCGCATAGAAAAATTATGTTTTCGAAAGCATAATTTAGGGAGGGGCGAAAACACCATTATTCTACAAGTTTAATTATTTATTTAAGGGTACAATAACAATTTTATCAATTAGTGAACATAACGGTGGCAGTAGTTTCATCTTCATATTTGAGAAAGTTATTATTTTGCGCTTAAAAAACTTAAATTGTACTTTCTGATAATTAGCAGAATGCTGTTTTTTATTCATCACTTTAATTTCGCTTTGCATGCAGAACTTTTTGTAACATTCAAAATTAAATTTAACTGCCTTCTATTTCTTAATGGCTCAAGCATTCAGTCTCTTATTAGCTAAAAGGAATAATTTCGTATGGAACAACACATATTTTGAATAAATATTTAGAATGAGAAAAGATGTGAAAAAAAATAACTGAAAATGTATTTTATAATTATTCAAATATTTTTTAACAAAAATAAGTATTGATACATAAGTGGATTATTATGCACTATAAGTTCAAATATTTTAGCTAAATTCTTAGAACTTTGTATTACAGTACGGAAGGACTGCAAACATGAACAGCAAGTTCACAAACTGGATTATAACATTTATAAATTCTAAAATAAGACAGAATGTACATACATTTCATCAATGAATATAAACTAAGAATTAATACCGAAAGTTAAAACATTCGTTTGAAACATCTTGCAAATAGGTTAGGTTAGATAAGGTTAACTGATTAAGACAAAGCAACCCGAGGGCTATCTGAACGGAGAATCTAACTCTGAATTAAAATCCGAGAACTGATACTCTCTTCGGGCTTACATAGTCTTCCTCCGGCTACCGAAAAACCTCTAGTACAGAGGTTCTCAACCTTTTGACTAACGCGTATCATCTAAACAAAAATTGAAAACCTTTTGTACCACCATTACACAGTACTACTACCACCACCACCACTCTTGAATAAAGTTCAGATCGCACAAATTTACGAGTATTAGAGAAAAACCTCAATCAGGATGTTGGGTTTTTAATTTTTATATTTAATAGTTAAAAATACTTTGCTTCTTTGCGTACCACCCATATTTGTCTTTTGCGTACCCCCGGTTGAGATCTTCTGCTCTAGTACCTTCCATTTCTCGAAAGGAATATGCCTTTAAAGTTATAATATAAGGGCCTGTTATGGTACAGTTACAGGGATCAATTACAATTATTCTATTACAGTACCAGTTTTACTTTTATACAGGGGCCAGAGCAAAATGTCGTCAAACTTGGTGAGTTTGGGCGATTTCTCACGAAAACTTTAACTAGCTTGGCGATATCTCTCCAGTTTAGCGAGATAGCCATTTACCTCAAGGTTAAATAGACTAGATCCTGTAATCTTATTTTTCCGGTAAAGTTTCCTTTCTTAAGGCATTGTATGTTACACTATACAAGTGATACCAAAATTTTACTTACAATCTCACTAAAATCATTTACATATACACAAAATCGCAACAACTTGATAAATTTTCACCTGCAGATATATATTATCTTTATTGGTAAATTTGCGACAGCAGTATAATGTCACGTGATCTATTTATGCTGGTAAAACTGCATTTCAGAGCTTCTGTACAAATTGTTGGTATATGCAGGCCATCATTTCATATAATGTGACGTTGTTACCGCTTCTTATTGAATAGTTTTTCCCTACCCCTTCTAAAGCTCATCTCTAAGGGTGGTGCATCGATCTCATACGAATGAGCACAGCCATTTTATTGCAAATAGATACCACATTTTAGCAACTCTAGTTTTACGCTATAAAAAGTTATTTTGATCTTTAAGGACTTTACTATAAATTTTGCATACATATATTATTATTATTATTATATAATTTATGAAGCATATTTAGGAAAGTTTTTATTATTTTTCTAATTGCTTTCTATGTTCAGCCTTTTCTAATTTTCTTCTATGTGACAATTTTCTCTTTTATTCCCGCCGCCGAGAAATTTCCGGTACTTCCCATTTCTGAAAACCGCTGAGCGTATACAGTTACAGTTACATATACGGCCGGATACAGTTAGAGTTACACAGGAATTAGACCAATTACATTTACATAGGGACAGGTCAAAAATGTTGCCAAATGGCCGCCAAGTTTTGGTGATTTGTGAGTTTTGGTAATTTCTAACCAACTTTGGCGATAAATTTAGTCGCCAGAACCATCGCTATCTTGGCGATATCTCACCAGTTTGGCGAGGTAGCCATTTATCTCAATGTTAAATGGACTTGCCCCTGTAACATTATTTTTTTTTCAGCGCAGCTTCGCATTTTTGAAACATTCTGTGTTACATTGTACAAGAGATACTACACTTTACATATAATTTCATTAAAATTATTTACATATATACAAAATTCGTAAGAATATTGATTTAGCAGATTTTATATTAGCTGTTGTTGGCATACTTAAGACTATATTGTTATCCTCTTAAATTATTAGGTTCAAAAGGTAGTCTTGCAGACAAGTGACTTAAAATGAATTTATTTCAGTTATACTATAATGAAAAAAGGAATTATTTTCTATGTTACAGTTTAATGTTATTGCAAGTATGTTATGCTAAATTTGTAGGGTTCCTCACTCTCTTTTGTTCTAAAATGAACGTTGAGCGACTTATCGCTGAGTTCAGACAATTAAAACGTAGACTCAATAACTACCCTTTATTTCACTCAAAGTAAGGGGAACAGTTGGCCTCTTTCTCGGGGTTATTAGAAAGCCTCCACTCGGGCTTGAACTCAAAATAAGAACTAAATTATAACTAACTAAAAGAGACTTCGATGAAGCTAACACAAGTATCTAGCTTAGTTTGGTCCTTAATTTAAACTAGCCGGCGAATATCAAAATGCACGTAATATACAGTCGACCGCAACAGCTTCAAGAGAGATTTAGCCAGCAGGCAAACACGCTCTATTCAAGATTCTTAGCTCTTTCTCTCGAAGTAAGTTGAACCTTCCTTAAATACTACTTCTAATTCATTGGCATTCAAAGTGATTCTAAAAACTCATTCTTGTAGAAAGTTGTGAGTGGAAACAAGAATTGATAGGAAAGTGACTTTAAAATTAAAATAACTGTTATAAAATTAAAATATACCTTATAAATTAACGTATTTCTTTTACCGTTATACAGCTAAAAATCCTTTACTTTTTTATCCCTTTAGGTAAAAAGCCCAAGTATAGTTTAAATATTTTAGCTTATTAGGATGTAAATTGCTTATGCTGCTTGGCACTCAATAAAAGAAGAAGTTCAGTGGGATAATTAGCAAAATAATCTTAACTGCAGTTTCCCTGAAACTCAGTCCAACTATACGGATTCGCATTTCGATTTTATTTTTCTGAGTTTACTTGAGATGGTAATGTTGGTAACTCTGCTAATTTGTATTGAGTATTGCCAAAACCGACAACTGACCAAGTAGCGCTTTAAGCAGGATAAGAGTTAGAAGACCTGAATTTACTGGTCTAAGATAGGTTTTAAAAATACAGTCATTTCTTCTTTCACAGTTCAGTACACAAAGATATAACAGTATTTTACAGACATATGCTTATTTAAAATGTCAAATTGCTAGAACTGTAAAAATAGACAGACGACTTATCATCCCGTTTTCTTTCAGCTTACTGTAATCACAAACTCATATTGTAGGTTTAATTAAAACAGTTTTACTCATACGTCAATCTTACGGCTACGCAAAACTGATAAAACAAGAGAGATCCACTTTATGCGTATAGAAAATACAGAACAAACGTTCAATGCCAAATTCAAATATCAAATAGAAATTAATACGTCCTAAATAAGTTGTAGCTCGGCGTTAAATTTTCTCGGCTTGCCGAAACTAAAGCCATTAATCAATTTCAGAAACAGGAAGACGTAAACAGTGTAGCGTTAACAGAGTTAACAAAAGCTCTTCTTATTATTATTGTTATTATTACTATTATTTGAACTTTTAACTCGCTTGTAAATATCATGTTAAAACTCACTAAACCATTTCTATTTCTGTAGATTACTGGATATTTTCCAAACAGCATCCATCCAATAAGAAATATTTCGTAAGAAAAGAGGAAAAAAATCCCATATTATAGAAATTTTAAATAATATTACATTGACATTGGTAGTTTTAAGTCAGGTTTTTCATAAAATCTTTTAAACAGAAATAAAACGATAAATACATTTGCCTATTGATTTGTTATGATATTTATTAACTAGTGCTTTAAGAATTTATGATTATTTTTGAACGAAATGGTGTAATTTTTAACATTCAACAGGAAATTCGTAAAATTAAATTACATTCTCAATAAAAAATTTAATACAATAAAATTCAATATCATAAATTCTAGAAAATATAATGCAGTAAACCTCTATCTTTAATCCTGTGTTTAAATTAACTGATATACGATTTGCGAGACTAACGTTCTGTAATTAGGACCAATTTTTATTCTTTATAAAAGTATGCAAATCTCAGATCAGTTGATTGTAAATAAATAAAGATATACTGTTTACTTCACTTACTTTAATATACGTTTTTAGGGAACCGACGCTGATCACTTTCAGCCCATAACCTTCTTCTGAGTCAAGAAACAGAGATTCGTTTGACAGGCAAACAGAGTTGTTCGACATCGAGACTGCATCGACCAGATTGGAGTAATCAGCTGGTGTCCTGTAGAATGTCGGATTCGTTTGACGAGGCATATTACCTATCCGTGAGGAGGAAAAACTTTTTATATTTAAGTCACAGATATAGGATATAATGCATGGAGCTAAATAATAAGGATAAATAAGGATGCATTTCTTAAGGATGCATTTCATTAATTGCATTTAAATAAGGATGCATTTCTTATCATTTGACAATAGTAACCAATTGCGTGCTCCTGCGACATTGCTATGAAAATATGTGATGCTGCACATAATTTTCGTACTAATTTCAACAATAAAACTCTGTTTGAATTAGTTAAAACCACGGAAAACACAAATACTTCTAGCTTTAGTTACCAGCCTCAGAGACGCAAACGCTCTAGCTGCGTAATATTTCTATGGTTTTTCTTATCCAAAGTCATGCGGACGTATTTTAATACCTAAGATAAATCTTTAAATTAAGCCCCTAAATGCTATTTTATAACTGTTTTACTTTATTTATCGCGCTCATCTTTACCTGCGATAAATGCCTCTTTCATCTCCCTCTCGGCAGGACCGTGTCCTCATATGCAGTGCAAATATTAGTAAATTTCACTTTAAAGGCATTTCTATCAGATAACTCAAGAGTCATTCTCTGTAATTAATTACATCGATTGAATGATGAAAGTTTTCAGTAAGTTTACCATGAAAAACAGCAGTTGAAAACAAATGTACAATTGTTTTATTTGTAATACATGTTTGATCTGTTTTTGAGTTTTTCTTTGTAAGCTATAATTAATGAGAATAAAACTTTAGTTGAAATTTTATTCCGTGTTAACTGAAGTCAATGCATATTCTGATTAATTTGTGACAAAGATAAGTCACTTGTGCGAGGTAAAGTTAGACAATGTAAATGGAGATAATTTAAGCCAAATGTTAAATATTAATTTATAAAGTATCAGAATTTACCTGACGAATGAAAACAAGATTCTCGGAAAAATAAATGTCCTCCATCATTTAACCACATAAGTATTTTCTCTAGCAAGGAGATGCATTCTTGATCACTCAGGTACATTAATAGCCAGTTGCTGAATACGACATCATATCTGCAATAAATATGAAGTTAAGAGGTTGAGACTATTAAACTCAACATTTTACTTAATACAGTGAAAACTTTCGTAGAGACCCTCTAATTTAAGACTATTATCTCGTATATTTCTGAGAACGTAATTAAATGATGGTACTGAACATCATTGATGGATATGTTCTCCAAGGCGATTCCCTTTGTGAAACATCAAAATTATTTGGTACCGCGAATGGTCTTATAGAGAATTCACTCTGTTCAACTTCTTTCTTTTTCTTGCTTTTCCACCGTCTTTACGAAAAGAACTTAGAAAAGATTTTTCAAAGAGAGAATTGAATTAACATGTACAATAATTGTATTATTTACTTTAATCTTAGGCTATTTGAGGAAGCGATATTGAAATCAAATATACGTGCACAGAACTGTTATAAATTCATCCCTTCCTCTATTATTAAAATTTAGTATTCCATTCTTTTTGCTTTCATTAAATGAATAACTTAATGAAGAACAACATAGTTACGAAGAAAGTTAACAAGAAAAATGAAAAATTTTAATTAAATTTACGAAAACAGCAATTTGTTTTACTTTCTAGAACAATAACTCTTTCAGAGATCCTATAAAGACTTATAGAGACATTAAGTTATTTCCAAGCAGGAGACATGAAAAATGAGCAACGCCTTCGCCGGGAATCGAACCACGGGACCTCTCGATTACGAGTCGAGTGTGCTGACCACTATACCCCGAAGGCATGCGAAGCAGGTGGGACAAATATCTTATAGAGTGAATAACAGTTAATAAAAATTATATCTATATAATCCAGAAATGGAGAAAAAATTCAAATTTCAGAAGAAATACTGTACCTAACGTCCTGTTGAATCACTCTTTCACTTAAACTCGAAAATGTATTAGTAATTCTGATACGAAATAGTCATCTTTAAGAAAATTATTTGCTAGAACTGAAAAGATTTTTGTTATTCATAAAAATAATTATTTCCCTCAAACCTCGCAGTAAAACGCCGGAAAGAATTATTATAATTATTTAGTTTTATCAAAAGTTTTTCTTTTTCTTTTCTTTTTCTTTTCTTTAAGCTATCGAAATTAAGCTTTGATGAAGAAATATTACGACGATGACTACGATTTGTTTACGACATTCCAGTGCATTGAATGAGGTAGTTTTTGAGAACCAGGAAACTTCTCAGAAAATTGCGCTGCGAGTTTCTTAACTTGTTGTTACTGCAGTTGCTGTAATAATTGCCTTTCAAAGTGTAATCATCTAATATTAACATAAGACATAAAACTTTACGTAAAACAGTACACAGTTATTTTAACAATTAAGTGGGTATAAAATAAAACATTATATAAAACAATATCACAGTTTAAATCATCTTACAATCAAGTGGTCTTAATAACATATTGATTGTAAGAATTATAAGAGCGTGAGATAGCACAAAACGTTAGCTCGTCGGATCCTCACGTAAAACGAGCTCCATTACTCGTGTAATAACTGAATAACATTGTTAATATAAAAGTATGTTATGTTTCAATAATTTATTTAGCAGTTGATGCAGTTGAGAATGAAAATCATCTAGTGATGAAGATTGTCAAAAGTTAAAATAATATGCAATTTTACCTAACAGTTAAGAATATTGTTCAATTTATTCACCTTTCTTTTATTCTTCGTACCATACTTGCTGCTTTTCTTTGAAACAGCTTTCCGAGCTCAATTTTGTTTTACTTGAGGTTTTAACTTTTCGTTATCTTTGGAATCTGGTTGAGGCTGGGCTCGATGTAACATGGTTCCTTCTCGTGTTGTGGAGTGGAATAGTTAATTTAATGAAGGTTTCATCAAGTTTGAATTAAATAACTAAACCCTTGTTTGTACTTTGTGAATATTAAAGTCCATTTAAGTAAAGAAACTGGAACTTCAGTTTCATTTTTGTCTGGAATCGTAACATTTATTGCCAAGTCTCATTGAGTCTTTCTTAGATGCCTATGGATACACCGGCTTTAAATAGAAGTTTGGGCAATATAAAAGCCCAATTAACCAAGCCTTCGAAATTCGGTTCTGAACATGTTCAGCAAATGGCATTCAATATGCGGGTATAAGAATTTTTTTTCTAATCTAATCAAATTAGAACATTTGAACAAAACTGAAATTTTGAGGGTAAGCAGAAGTAAATCTTAAACTTCCAGAAATTTGATGGTAATTATGAAAATTGGAATAATTTTAATACTTAGTATAATTACTTCTATTGACTTGTTATCTGATAACAAGAAACTGTTTTATTTAAAATCAATTCTTGTTCGAAATGCTAAACAAATTTAATACGTTGGATTCATTATTTATTACCCTCAAAATTGATATGAAAGTAAAAGATCAATTGTAAACAGTCCTATGAATGCTATACTGCAATATCGCATTAGAGTAGGCTGAAAAGCTTTTTGAATTGCGTTCTAAAACATGTTACGAGCTGTAAAAGTATCTTGCACTGAAATGAATTATTCCAGTGAAGATTTGTTAAGAAATGCTATTTTGCAAAATTTGGTATGATAATTGTGAGGAATTTGAAATGACTTTAACATCTTCAGATTTGCGAGTTCGGAACAAATTTATTTCGGTTCTTTCAAGACAGATGTCAAATTCTAGACAATTTGCGAAAGGGTAGGTATCATTATATCGAAATTAAACCCCCACATTTGCAAAACAGGCGGAAATTTTTCTTTTTAAATTAAAAAAATGTATTATGTAATTTGTGAGCAAAAAAGACATTCGTTGTATAATTGTGATTCTTTCTGAAAATGAGCCTTATTCAAAGATTTTATTTTGTTACAAACCAAAACCTTTGCATTAATTGCTCATCCAACAATAAATTAACTGATGTACAAAATATGCATGCAATTTTGTAAATCAAAATCTTGCAGAATTCTATATCTTGTACAGAGTACAGAATTCTACCTGAAGACAACATCCCTGTCAACAAACTAGTAATGAAAATGTGGATGTAGTTTCGCAATCTCATCTTGCTTTGCAACAAAAATTAAAAATATGATTTTGGCTTCTGCTATGAAATATACAAAAAAAAAATGAAGTTTGATTAAAGCTCGAGCAGTATGTGATTCTCAAAGTCAAATATTAGCGATATGCATAAATCTCGCTAATGATCTTAGTTTGAGATAAATAAGGGCGAACATTTCAATTTCAAATTTGGCTAGCAAACTCATTAGCATAAAAACTGAATAATTGCATTAATTTCAAATGCGAAAAAAAACATTTTCTGATGCACCGGGACATGGATAATGTTATCGGAGTGGTTACAGTTAGGGATAAAGCTTGAACATATCATCTTCCAGTAACAAAAACTAATGCTTTAACGTTTATAAATTAATGTAATTATTGATTGTTGTAACAAATATAGAGGCTGTTCGCACATTTTTTAGACGATTTTTCTTTGCTGTTGAAGAGTGGTTGCTGTTCAAGGTGGTTTCATTAAGGATGATCTGACTCCATTATTGAATGAAACAGCATTTGGTATAGAAGTATTTTTTATAATACACACAGGAATGAGACTCGTACCGGAAGCATTGCGTAACGCCTTTTCACTCCAACGGTGGCACCCTCCAATAGAGACTGTGTGGCGAGAGACAAGATGTGACGTAACCAGAACAGGTGATTTGCATCTCTGGCTGATTGCGGCACCTCTTGTTCGCACGATGAAGTGCTACAGAGTATGCCCCCCAGAATATAAAAAATATGAAGAATGTGAAGTACACTATCATAAAAATATGCTAATCATGGTTATACGTAGTACAAGTTTCTACTCTAGGAATGTAGTCCGTAACTAAATGCTTTGGAAATCGGACTTTACGCCCACTTTTGGTGTTAGATGTTTGATTAAAACATTGTGGGGATGTAGATGAAACTGGAATGGGTAAAGATGAGATATGAGTAATGTCATCTGGCAGGTGGTAAGCAGGTTTTACGCGATCAATTGAAATTGTAGTACGTTTTCCGTTTACATCAATAATAAAATTCTTATTATTTCTGTCAACGACTAAATGAGGTCCGGTATAAGGTGGTGTCAATGGAGGGTTAATTTTATCAGATCTTAAAAATATACGAGAACAAGTTTTTAATGAGGGGATGATGAAAATTTTAGGACTACCATGTAGGGTGATTTAAAGATCTCATTGTCTGTCTTAGTTATTAATTATTTCTTGTTTTATTTCTTATTATTTTATTTCCTTATCTTCACTATCCTTGATAGTATACCATAAGGCTCCGATATTTCTAATTTTAGAAAATAAGCTTTAAGATTAGGGAAAGCATCAAACTTATTTTGGCTTAGATATTTAAAAAAACTCAAACAGTTTTCAGGGAGATCAGACACAGCGCCCTCTTCTTTCGGATAAAAACAAATTCTGCCCCAATTTAGAAATTTTGTGCTCCTGAAGTAGACGGGCCTGTATCTGATCGCCCTCGAAGAGTTTTATTTAAAATCTGCGTCAAAATAAGCTTATTATTTTGCCTAATTTTAAGTTTAACATTGGTTTTCCATTTAAATTAAGCCTTGTCTAGCAGAGATGTTAGGAAAGGGAATCGTTGGAAGCTTTTGCGAAAACCTTTCAGAATGCTTCTTTAAGCCCACAAAACTCCATTTCAGAAACGTTCCCAAAATCATCAGCTTTATTAGAATTTAGCAAGTATCTTGGATTCTGCTTCTTCTCTTTAGAAATTTCTAAGGCTTAAAAATACAGAACTCATGAATTACAGCATAATTAACTAATTGAATGCAAAAAGTTAGATACGAATACATGAGATAATTTTATATATCCTGAAAATGAAGCAAATTATGCAAGAAATGCTATAAAATGCCGTAAAACAAAATATAAAATAAATAATGATAAAAACGTAAGTGAGATAGAAGAAAAAGAATATACAAAAAATATTTAAAAAATATAAATACAAATTTACAAAAGTATGAAATATTCAAAGGACAAGAGAATATTTTGCCTTACAATAAGAGGAGACTTCCTATTTAAATTTTATGGTTGTATTAAAAAATGTAATGCTACACGCGCACACACACATATTTTTATCTCATTCATTAAAACTGCATGCATACTCCAGCAAAATGATCATCTTCTTATGAAATTTCAACTTGAAACGTTTCTTATATATTGTTAAGAATTAAAACTTTTAATATAAAATAAAATAGCAACGACGAGTACACATAATTTCAAAAAGTAGTTTTAAGTTATCGAATAGAGATTTTTTTACTTACTTTTTAGGTGGCATTTCGAGCTCCAGGACATCAGCGGCTATATAATTAATATTAGGCATATGACTGTGTGTCTGTTGATTAACATTTATATAACCTTGCATAAAATCCACTGCTGTTACATGAAACGCTGTGCTAGCCAAAAGTCCTGTGTATCGCCTAAAAATATGTGTTCTGTGAGATCAATAAAAAAAAATTAAAAATTAAAAAAAAAGGAAAAAAAGAAATTTTTATGAAAGGCAAAAAAAGAAAAAGAAAGGGAAAAAAAAAGAAAATCAGCCAAAGGGAACGGGGGGTAAGAAAAAAGAAACTTAGAGAAAAGAGAGAAGAAAGAGGGAAAATTGTGAGTTCTTTTTACTTCTTTAACGGAAGTGGGTTTTAAGAAAAAATTACTCTTTAAAACACAACATTATAAATACATGATGTTCTCATTACTGAGTTGTCTGGTTATCATTTCCTTGACTTTTTCGTTGTTATTAAGAAACCTTCCCAGCAAATATCGAGTATTAACTACCACTTCGCCCCCTTCTCAACAAAGAAAAATGTTTAATCAAAGACGTGTTTTTTGTGATAAAATATTTTACGTATTGTGAATACGATATTTATTATTATGTCAAAATTTCGTAATTCTGCTTCGCCTTTCTTTACTAGCTATAAAAATTATATATTTATCAGCATACTGAAGATTAAAAAAATATTTAAACAGCCTTATGATATTTCTAACGAATCCAAATTTTGAGAATAATGTTTGTTGGCTATTAACTTTTAATACAGGACAGCGCATGCTATTTTCAAAGACTGTTAATGTAATGCTGTAACCGTTCTTCTATAAACACAAACGTCGGCTAACTTTAAAAGTATTTATTACCAGAGAAAGGGAACAATTTCAAAGAAAATATACACCAAAACAGAACACCTAACATTTAGAATTAACAATAGAATAATATTGTAGAACCTATCTTCATCGCAGTTGGAAATCGACTGGTTGTAAGCTGTTCGCGTTACCACTAGATGGCGTTTGATAAAGTAGTTCGGTTTCAATTCTGTTTTAAAATATTGATCTACAGAAATGAAGGAAATATTTATTTTTAATCTGAGCCATCGTTCCATTTCAAAGAGCACTCCAGAAATGCTTGGCTGATAAAAATATATTAATCAAATTTCATTGTAACGACCACTCATTTTCTTTAGGATGCAGGTTTCTTTAGATAGTCGCTATGATACATCATGCGTCATCTGTAAATACCGGGTGATCCAAAAGTAAGTTAACATTTGGAAATTTCACAGAATAATGTACATAGAGAGATAAGAATTTTACATACATGCTTTAAATGCTATGGTATTGTGTTGGAAACTTTAAATGTAATTAAAAGAATGCAACTAAAACATTTCAGCAAGAAGTGGAAACTATAGCAATTTCATTTACACATGAAATCAGCACTCTTGAAGTAGCATCTGTATTCCATACGGCAGTGGACTCAAAATTAAACTGCATGCGGATTGAATACCCGAATTACAAAGAGCTAAAGGGACAGACTTTTTAACCAAATAAAAACTTTTTATCAGTAAATTAAATATATTTTAATTTAATTTAAATTTTGCTTCTAAATATTTATCAAAGAGTACATAAACAATAATAATGAAAAAAAATATTTTCCATCTAAAATCTGATGTTTGGTACCTGGAAAACATTTTTGTTGGTTGCAATTTTCTAGTTAACTTATATTGGCAGTTCAATATTATTATTTGAAGCTGACATTTATTTCAAATAAATCTAATATATTTAACTATCGTTAAATATTTTACTTTAATTCAAACTATAAGTAAACAAATTGCGAAAATTTTTTGAGTTTCCAGAAGTAAAACTTCAGGCTACATAATGACAACCTATCTTTTTCTTATTAATTATATTTTTCTCTGGCACATAAATTAAAATACATGTATTTGTATTTAAATAATTATAAACTTCTTGATACAGCTAATTATTTGATGGTTTTTCGATTCTGATAAAGTTTGTAGTCTTGAAGAAAAATTAATTCGTTGTGGATTGTAGACGCTCATCTATCAATCGAGTTCTTAATTTTCAACTGTGAAAAAAGTTATTCAAATAGATATAAATATATTCCAAGGCAAAGAAATTATTCTTAATGCAAAAATATGTAACTGAGTGAGTACACGTAAAAGTTAATCAAATCTGTATCTTCAAATCTTTGCAATCATAGAAAATGAGAAAATGTTTAACTCTATGTAGACATAAACGACTTATCGCTGATAGTAATAACAGAATAACGGAAAGTAATAACAGAAACTTGAAAAGGGTGTATAAGATGCTTTTATTTAAAACTAAATAGACGAACAGAAGGCACTCCTGGTGCTTACAAATCCGCCAAACCTTATGGCATGAAACTTAAAAGTAGTAAGTTAAATGTAAAGCTAAATTCAAATGAACTAATAGCCAAGGGGTTTACAGAGAATTTAACAGGAAGTTGGCTCAGAACTTCACCTGCTTGAATTTCAAATATCTGCAATTATAATGCAAGGCCGAAAACAGAAACTCTTATATCGAATAGCGAACCCAGCAATGTAGCCTTCAAAAGACAGAACACGCTTTGTCTTAACACTTCCATTACCTCCCTCGAATAAATAAATAAATGCACAATGTTTAATTTTGTGCATTTATGAATATGTAAATAAATAAATCCACAAAATTAAACATAATATAATAAAAAATAATTATAAATGAGATCAGCAAATCATCTTAGATTACTTAAAAGTAATTTCCTGTCTTCTCATTTCCGTGTTCTTTAAACTCCCTAGAAATAAACAGGAAAAAAATAAGAACGGAAAAAAAACCCAATACATGATTCATATTCCATCCGCCCTATTTCATCAATAAATCAGTCCGAATGCGCATACATGTTTGCGTTCATGATTGCGGACAAGGTGGTCTAACTATACCATATATTTCCGATATAGTGCCGATCCGTATATAAGCCGAGAATGCATTTTTTCTTCCAAAGTTACCCAAAATTCAAATCTCGTATATAAGAAAAAAAAAAAAGCTCTGTACCGTGCAAACACTTTGCCAAGCAGGTAAAATAGATCGTATTTTCCAATCTAATTGCTGTAAAGGAAAATCGCAGATGCCAACACTGGTAGTTTAACTCTGGTCGCAGATCTGAAACCTCCCCTAAATACATCCGAACTCATTTGCATTCTGGCGGAAAACGGAAAGAGAGAAGTAACAGCATAGATTCCAAAAATAAAGTACATGGTTAATAAAATTAAAGGAAACCTCAACAAGATTTATATCACACTATAAGTCAATTGACTTCATTTATAGATTTCTTGTACGTTTTTCACTTTTGTTTTTAATGGTAATAAAAACAATGAAAACTCGGACTTTAAATAATTAAAATGAAAAATCTTGAAATCTTTGCAACACTATATATTTGCAACAAGTATACATAATTGAAATATATTCTCTGGCCGTAAGCAGCCCGCGGACCACCAATTTGAGACCTACGGCTCTGTTTGGAGATTATTGAAGAGGTACATATACAAAATTCATGCAAAATTCATTCATACATATATAAAATTCAGCGTTATCAGCTGTTAACCGCCGAAGGAAACATCTGCATTATGAGCATTTAAAAAATGGATGAAGATGACAATTGGTTGTCCAACGTGTTTTGGACCGACTAAGCGAATTTCACACTCCGGCATTCTGTCAACTCCCACAACTGCAGAATTTGGGCTACCGAAAAATCCTAGAGTTGTTTTCAGAACTTCTTTACGGGAAGAGAAAGTTGCGATGTGGTATAGATTTACCGCATCATTTATGATCGGGGCCTTTTTCTTCCAAAAGAGTGGCTGGTAAATACCAGCTATGTGATAGGACTTTAATGCAGCATGACACTCCACCCCATACTTCGATATGCCTTTTAACACGCCTGGTCGCACAAACCATTTTGGAATAAGTTTACGGCCCAGTTCGATTCTAGAATAAGTACGTGCCCAATTCGATATGACTTTTAACATGCCTGGCCGCACAAACCGTTCTGGAATACGTTTACGGAATGTCTGGATGGGATAAACAATGAAGATCTCTAAAGACTGAGTAACATAACTTCTTTAAAATATATGGTCGATCAACATTACAGTTCAGTTATGAGCTAGAACACATTTTCAAAAATTGGAACTGAAGTGATGTAACAGGTTTGGCAAGTAGGTCAGATGACTGGGTATCTTGAGCCCGATAGTAGAAAAGCTGGTTAAAGCTAGGTGGATCCCATTCATCCGTGATAAAAGTGTTAGCCACGATATTATCGGATCCAGTAACATGTCTAATATCCGTACTGATGATACGCAGATGATGTGCCTGAGTTGCTGAAGTGAACTTAAAACAGACTTCTTTGAAAACGGAAAGTCAAGGTTTTATGGTCCGTGTATATTATCAAATACTTGCCCTACAAACTATGTAGAAAGCATTTTACAGCCGAATAAATAGCTAGGAGCTCTTTGTCTCAGGTGTTGTACGTTTGTTCTGTAACTCTCAGTTTACGCGAAACGAATGTTAGAGGCTGCATATTTAATACAACGAATGGTAGAGGCTGTATATTTAATATTTTTAATAATTATTAATAAAATAAATTAATATTTAATATATTTAATACAGGGCCGTTAGCAATGTTAGAAGTATCCGCCCTCAGGGATAACTGGTTGATGGGGAGCATAGTAAGCTAAAGTTGCCCAATTTCATAAGGTCAGGTTTACAGGCTTTAAATGCTTGGGTTAAAGTATCATCCCAAGGAACCGGCCATTTGTCTTTTTTTTTTTTTTTTTTTTTTTTTGAAGGCTTTTAGCAGTTCATGAAAAGGGTATGGGCAGCGCTTTGGATGAAACGACGGCTAAAATTAATCAATGCCAAAACCTTTTTAATTCTGGAATTCTTTCAGGTTTTGGAAATTCGGCAATCCAGCTCTGGCGGTTTTACCCCAGTACGTGTTAGTATAGCATTCCAGGAAGGCCACAGAGAATTTTCCTAAATCACATTTAGCTTAGTGTATATAAATGTTGTCGGAGGCGATCTAAAAGTTGCCTAAGATGGCTCTCGTGTTCCTCCTGATTTGACGATGCGATTAGAATACCGTCCAAATAGGGAATACAAAAATTTGAGCCAACTAACACTTAACACCCTCTGATAAGTCTGCTCTGCATTACGGAGGCCAAATGGCGTAAAAAGAAATTCAAGTAAACCGAATGTAAAGGAAGTACAATCCAAAATTTGCTTCCTCCAGGTAGGAAAGTCAGAAGAGTTTTGCAATAATGTATACAACGCAAGAAACTGACTTCCAGAAACCCGGATTCAGCTCCTTTGCCTCCTGACAGAATAGAACGACTTGCAGCATTTCAAGAACTGATGCAGATATAGCTGGATATCTTTTCCTACTTGGAGGAAGAAAGCGTGGATCGTACTTTTCACTTGTGCTGTCTATAGAGCAGTTCATCTGCAGCTAGTCTCTTCCCTGTATACTGAAGCATTTATGCAATCATTACAAAGATTTCCGTCAAGAAGAGAAAGATGTTCTACTCTTTATACTGATAGTGGTATGAATTTTACAAAACCGAAAACTCTTTCAAATCTCTAGACTGGGATTATCATTAAAACGAACTCCCTTAATTAGCGCATTCCTTTTATTTTCTGGCAAACTTTCTCTTGCATTGTGAGTTTAAATTTTAATATGCAGAATATATTGATTTCTTTAAAACACAACTGTTTTTAACTGGAAATTTATACCAACTTGAGTTATCTTTCATGAAGCTCAGCTTTTCTACCATCCTTTTTTAAAATTTTGTATGCATGAAACAGAGTAAGCACGAAGTCTTTCAAAAATACGCCAACTTTAATCTTCTACAAAAAAATTAAATTTCTTAAAAATTTATATCTAATGAAGATATCAATAATACAATATTAATATTTTTAGTTATTATTATTTCGCTTACACATACAGAATAAACAAAATTTTAAGAAAAAATGCATTTCTCATTTTATGGAATATCATCTAAATGTTGTAGGAAAAATTCTATCCATCACAGTATATCTCACAGCTTAAAATCTCATAGCTATCTTATCATTGGCAGACCTGCAATTCCAACACAAAAATAAAGAAATGTTAAACTACATGTAGTTTGGAGGCTTCTTAAGTAAAATGTGGTCTCCTTTATGAAAATTACATTATAATTATTCTCAATATTTTGTCTAGATAAAATGTCGAGGAACCTAGTGAACTAAGTAGCAAATTATCGCTGAGTTCAAGTAGTTGATACAAAGACTTGAGAAGGGTTAAATACCTTTTTATTAACTCAAAGAAATAATAACAGACGGCCCGGCTCAGATTTACAGGAAAGCCTCCACTTGGGCTTTTAAATCAGGATAAGACAATATTAAACTAAATAGACTTAGCCGAAGCTAGACACATATAGACGTTAAATAAACGTTGGCCCTTAAATTAACCTAGCCGGGGATTCTCAGCAGGCACGTATAATACGGCTGAGCATAATAGATTTAAGAACGAAGTAGCCATAAGGCAAACACAAGCCACCTAGGACTCCCAAGCACTCTCTGTCAAAGTAAGTTCAACTTTCCTTTAATACTTTTCCTTTAAATACATTTGCATTCAATGTGATTCTAAAAACTCATTCTGGTAAGGAGTTCTCATTCTGGTAGTAAATAGGAAACAAGTATTGAAAGGAAAGGGTTTCAAAGTTAAAAATAACTGTTATAAAATTAAAATACACCTTACAATATTACACGTATAGTCCAAATAAAATTAATACAAACACTTACTTACTTTTCGTTTCAAGTCAAGTGCATCTCATTAGAATCTTTAGTATTTTTATTATTACATTTATTATCATCAAATTCAGACACTGCTAGTAAATAATTACAATGACACTCACCCTATGCCAGCGCCAAGTTCAAGCACCTGTTTCCCCTCTAAATTGGGTAATAAATTGAAAATTTCTTCTTGCTCGTCCGTATGGATGATTGTTGCTGTTTTATCTAACATCATACTTTCGAGAGAAGGATCAAATTTTTGCCAATATTCTTGCATCCGCACTCGCGTAGCTACAGAAAGAAAAAACTAAATTTCAGTATATTATTGGTATTGGTTTATACATGCAGAAATGGTCAGTTTGGGTACATTAATATGCGTATTAATTTTCAAGCAAAATGGCAAGATATTTCCTCCATCTACCTTCAATTTAACAATTGCCTAATATGATAGAAAGAACAGGGCACGATAACGACGTGTAATTTGTTATAAAGATTTGTTTTCCATCTGTGTACCTGTATAACCTCTCCAGATGTCTATTGCGCAACCCATTCTGTTTTTTTATCTATTTTTAATTCTGTAACCTCATGTTTGTTTTCTATCTGTGTACACGTTATCATACCTGAAAGCTTCATACAGCGTACCTGAAAAATTCCAATTTTTAATATGTTTTATGAAATTTAAAGAAGTTCTACATTAAAAAAATATTATATAGTTGCCATGAAACCATTAATGTGCAGACAAATTTTTCTTTTGCTATTCTCCACTAGTGGCCAAATACCAGAAACAGCGGAGGCACTGATAATGTTTTTGGAACTCTCTTTTCTTGGAGAAGGAATACATTGCCTACATGGAGTTCTCATTGGTTTTCCAATGTGTAACATAAAATTCGCATCCTTCATAAATGAATTCCTCCTACTATGCAAATATCTCTTAAATGTTTTCTTGTAATACTTCAGTCTTCCCGTTTGGTTAGTTTGGTATACGAAAAGGTAAGGAAATGGACATGAATGAAAATAATAAATTGTTAGATTCTTTAGTAAATTCTACCATGAGGATAAGATTTCTTCTACGGTACTACGGTTTCGGTATTCACGCATGGCGTCGTTAAATAAAAGAATTAAAAGTTCTCTAATTTCCGTTTTAAGCGTATCTAATTTAAACACTGAGGTATATTTTAACCTTTTGAATATGATATGCGTGTTGGTCTGTTAAATGTAAGGCAACATCTTCACAAATTATGCACAACACTATAAATACAGATTTCATTGAAGTGAATATTAATATTATAATAAAAATAATAAAAATAAATTTTAATTAAAGATTAATACATAGCATCCTTGTGGGTGTTCACTTTAGTATGTCATCAGTTAAAAGAATTTAAGAATCACTTCTCTTTTGATTCATATCAGTTTTTATTATTCCGTGCTTTCGTGCTATAATGGCTCACAATTGTTTTCAGTCGCTTGTATTTTTGAAATTTATTTGCGTAGATCTTATACTGAGTAGTGATACACAGACTTCAAATATTTTTTAATATACTGTTTTCTCTACTTTAAGCCTTACTTTTAAAATAAATACCATCAAAATATTCCCTGCAATAAAATAATTTGTTCAAAATGTGCTAATTAGTAACCCATAATAATTTGAACGCTCCAACTTTTTGTTGAGATGTTTTGGTAGAAAATGTTTCTTGGTCCAGGTTCCGCTACATGCCGAGAATAACATGTAATTTACATGTTTTTATCCGGCTGTCGTAAGGTAGGTGCCATTGGAGGTACTTGAGATAGAATGAATACTGGAGCTGGGTCCGGGAGAATAGTATAGGTGGGGTGAAGGGGCGTGATCACTGTCAATGTTTCTTTTTATTATTATTTTTATTTTTCATCTTAAATAAAAGTACCGTATAAGTATTATCGTCTGCATTTGGAAATTATTTATTTAAAAAAAAGCGAAATATATAAAATGTTTCGATATCTGAAGTGAGCATGGCAAGACGTTGCAAATTAATGACTGATTCTGTTAAATGGTTAAATGGTCTGTTTATAGATGGTATATGTATTCGAAACCTCTGAAAAGAAATCCTTCATGTAAAGCGTTTAGCTGTCTTTGATGTTATGATACGATAGAAATTACATGGAACCGTTGAAACTGCACTGAAGGCTGCACCTCGTTAGAAGTTAACACCAAGGATTTGTAAATTTAGTCTACGAAAAAGCAAACAAAAGCCAGAATCTAGCACTGTAAAATGTTCAGCAGATTTAGAAGAACGGTTTACAACAAAGTTTAACTCCAGCTTTTAGGAAGCTTTTAGCTCTTAAAGCTTTTAGGAGGGTCATTTAGGGCAGACGGATACAGTGGACAATTAACAAGAAGCAAAGTCTTTATCAGCAAGAAAACGAAGAAAATGCGCCTGACTTTATCCAAAATTTTTACTATGCAAAGTTTCGTCAGTTTGAAACAATTGGAGCAATTTAATATTTGCAGAAAAGTTAAAATATTTGCGTCAGATAGACGAATTAATAATCGATAAAAGCCGAATGAAGAACTGAATTTGAGAAACCTATTGCCTAGTATTATGCATCGGGGTACAGGAATAATGGTTTGGAGCTGTTTTGCTGCCTTTGGATTAAGTATGTGTACGGAAAATAATACGGTTGCGTATAAATATATAAATATTCTTGATGAACACCTATAACGTATAAATATTTTTAATGAACGCCTGAAATTATCTACAAGAAAACTTGGAATGCAAAATACATTCAAATTTTATCGAGCTAATGATCCTACACAGACTAGGACCTAAGTATTCGCTCGTGATTATTATACAAATCTCCTGAAGTTACCAAAACTCCTAAATATTCTCAGAATTTAAAGCTATCGAACGTTCAAGAGTATGTAAAATCTATGTCTCTTTGGGAACATACAAATGTAGATTTTAAAATGACTATTGAAGAATTATCTTCTAGCCTTGTGAAACAAAACGAAAATTAGAAGTAGGGTGTGTAAGACCCTTTTTTTCAAACATAAAATTAACAAATGTCTCAGCTTTGGGTTACAATATGACAATCACTTCTGACTTAACAGAATAACGCAACAACTAATAATTCCAAGGTGCAGTAGATTAGCCTAACAGCTCACAGAATACTTTAATGCACAGAAAGAGCTCTAGTAAAGTAGTCTTTGTCTTGCTAGTTTGTAATAAACCAGCTAGACAAAGGCCTAATGGTTAGACCACTCAACATCGCTAACGCAAGTTAGCGGAATGGCAAACACGCTCTAAAAACTAACTTTCAAAACTCTTGCTTAAATACTACTTCATTCTACCTTAGGCTGAATAAACTCTTGTTATCTCATTCACATTCTCGCGTGAAAAGCGTGAGTGAAAACAAAGTAATGAGAAAGTGAAAACTGAATGTAAACTATTGCTAAAAATAAATAAATAAACCTCCCAAATAAATTGAAGAAATAAATTTGAAACAAGATATTTCTTCTAAAATTCTACTAAAACCAATTTTTACTTTGGAATGGAACATTCTTATACGAAAAAAATTAGTTGAATGTTATCTAAAGCGTATGAAAAATGTCATTGTAACTGAAGGATATCCAGTGAAATATTGAATATATCATTATTTTCAGGTTTTGATTGCATATAAACTGTTTGTTCGTTTTCAGAACATTTTGAACAGATTATTTTTCTCCCAAAACGTTTTAAATAACTTCTTTCAAACAAGCAATGTTTTAAACTAGATAATCAATAGTACATGAAAGGAAAAAATTAAAGTAATTTTGATAATATTTAGTAACTGATATTTGCAAATAAAACTGAAAAACACAAGCATCCGAAAAGAAATGCGAGCCACAGTATATAACAATGGATGTTTTTAACTGGAAATCTTAAAGAAAATTGCATACTTGTTATTCTGTTTCTAAAATATTTAATTAATTACCAAATTAAAGGAGTAATACATTAACGTCAGAAACTGCAAAAGTTTTAATTCGAGTCTTATAAGTAACAAAAGTATCATAAATCATTCCTAATACATCAATGAAAACATAAATTTTATTATTATATTGTTTTAAACAAATTTTGTGCATCGGAATTTATAGATTTTGTAAGATTAATTTCTATTGTAAGAATTACTATTTTTTCCATATCTGAGGTGTATTGAAAATAAGAATACACAGTGTGAATATTATTTCTTTTAAGTGCGCAAGTAATTGGTTATTTCTTGTGCGAAAAAAAGAAAAAAGAAAAAGTATCATTTTCATTACTAAGGAATTTCATACTGAAGCATCTTCAACGCATTTTCATACATCTCTTATGGGGTAAGAGAAGGAAGAAAAGAGAAATAAACAATATCTATGTACTCTTTCAGTTTAGAGAAAAATTAATACTGCGTTTTTGATGAAAAAAAATTTAGATTAGATGGATTTTTCTAAATTTGGTGTCGAATTGTGATTTACACAATTATTAATTTATCCTACGCACTAAGAGTCGATATCCTAATTAGAACATACAGTGGAAATTATTCCATGTCCATCGCCTGCAGTTAAAAGACAACTTAAATACACTTATCTCAGTTTCATGTTTTCCACTTAATTTATTTTAATTCTTGCAACTTAGATAACTGAAACAATGCTTGAAAATTTTAGTGTTTGTTTCTAACACTATGTAGTAGAAAAACTATTTTAAGCATAATTATAAAATTATTCAAATGTGTTTTAAAACTATGTTAAAAAGTGTTGCCAGATGCTAAATATAAAAATGAGAAATGTATTCATGTTAGAATGAAACACAAAATGGCTTTTCTAAAGACATATATTAGTTTTAAAATAAGATATTGAACAAATGTTGAGTGTTGCTGGAATATGTATTAATTTTAAACTGAATAATTTCCAGATTTCAAAAGAAAATTAGCATCTTGAAAATTTGAAAATAATCTTCTTAATTCCTTTTCTTTTTGAGTTGAAATAAAAGTTGGTAATACTATGAAAATTTTCAAAAAATTTAAAAAAAAACCTCGTTTGCTTTTACAAAAGGAATTTAAATATTTTCAGTTAAGAATTATTCTCATTAAGAAATAGTATTAATATTTAAATAATTTTGAGAATACATCTGATGATTCTTAATACAGATACTCTTTTCTCCGAGAGAGACTGAAAAACAGAAAGAAACGATATTGTTTAGAAAACATGTCAAGGCATTTGTCAAAGCAGAATGGTTTTATTAATAGTTAATAAATATTTCTTATAATATAGAATTTCCTAACATCAGAGACATCATCATATGACAAAATACAATCTAAATTTTCTAAATTGCGACTTAGAATAAAAGCACTCACCAAACGAAATGCAGCTCATACTTAAATTTTAGTTGAATAAAGTTTGTTTTACTTTATTTTACTACAGAAATTTCACGATTGAATATGTCTTCTTCTGATGGATGTGAAGGGAAAGCTGGAATCCTTTAAATCCTTCCGAGAGAACGATGAAAGTGATAAAAGATTTGGTTCCTGTATCAGTCAGTCAGTCAACTCCATATCTTCTGTGCAGATGATAAAACTGCTTTCGTAGGCTTGCGACTTAAAAAAGATTTAAAACACGCAATCGTAGGCGTGTAGAAAAGATTGCTTAGGATTGGCCAGTTCTATCCACATCCAAAGATACGTATACCATTCTGTCTCCATTCCCAATGCATTCTAAAATTCAAACGCACTTGTCCATCCCCCTAATTTTATCCAGTAGTTAAAACCCTTTATTATTTTTTTTTCGATTCAGTATATTATTTCAATATTTCTCAATTCAAAATTTCTACCGCAGGTCGAAAGGAATGTTTTTTATGTACATGTCTCTTCCAGTTTTTTCGCCAAATGGAAGACAAACGCAATTGACGATAAAATAACTGCATGATATAGTTGAAAAACGTGAAACGTTAAAATAACATCCTATAAATATAGGTTCAGAAAAATACAGTTGAGCAAACAATAATTGCATTCAACGCCCTATTATATACTTTTAATACTACATTTTACTATAGAAAATGTGATGAAAGTCTGGGATCACGTTCAGTTACAAGATACCTCTCCTTTTTAGGTACATATACATATTTGAATCACAAACACATATTTTTCATGCCGTCATAAGAATTGTTTCCTTCTTTCATGATGCTTGTAAGAATTTAAGCAAATGCCTGAATTTAGATCATAGCATTTTATTGTGCACACTATGCAAATTACATTTGGATTTCCATGAAACAACAAAGGAACAGTGTTGGCTACATCTACGATTTATTTATTATTTACGAGAATTCAATAAATGTCAATAAATGAATTAAACTTTTAGTATTTATTAATTTAAATCTAAATTTTCTTTGAATGTCGGAAGTTTTGAATTTTCAGTATCGTCTTCAATTTTGCGATCAATAAAAGTGAACTCAGAGATTGTTCATAATCAAAGAGTTTCATTAACATTGCATACTTTATTCCATTTAAAATGTGATGTAGTAGAGTACTACTTACGAAAGAAAGTGTCTCAACTAAGTCTGCTAAAACTGAACTTCGCGGAAAAGTGTTTATATAGTATACTAATTTATCATAATCAGGGCCAGCCGTGGTTGCTTTTGCCCCCGGCAAGTTGAACTTTGGAGCTCTTTTTAAGTATAATTATAAAAATATTCACAAGAAAAAAAAACTAGAAGTAAATAAGAAGTAAAAATGAGTTTATTACCTTGTTAGCTTTCAACATAGATTTTCTTATTTGCATAGCATGAAAAATTTCATCCACTTAAAGCGTAGCCTTTATATCCGCAAATCGTTTCATGGCATTTCTATATGTATTCTACAGTATCATTTTCTATACATAAAATTACCAAAGAATTTAATCTATCTTGAGACATGAAAGTATGCTTTTATAAGCTTTAATGAACTAGAGTTTCATTCCTCGAAGGCCATAGTAATACGTATTGTAAGCATTATTCTTAATGCGATCTGCGGATCTGGCGTGGTATCTTGTAACGCTTTAGTGTTCATGAACCTAGCGGCTTATTGGAAGCTTACATTTTTGGGAAATAATTCTTTGGCTATATTTAGTTCAGTCAAGAGGTCAGATAAATTAATATCACTATTTTCTTGTTACCTCAACTTACTCTCCAAACCCTGATTTGCTACTTTTAGCTTGTTTTTATCTGGTAGATTTTTAATGATCAGCAGAAGCTCTATCCAGTATTACACTAATAACATGATTTTGAAATCTTTGTCTAGGTCATCTGCTTTGAATACCTGTCTGTGCACTTCTTTTCAAACAGCTTTCTTCTTTTTCTTATGCTTCTAAAAATTGGCTCTAGGTCTAATGCTGTAGCTAATTCTTTGTTGACTCTAGTATTTTATTATATCCACTTGCACGATAATCCTTTAAGCAATCAATGACACTATTCATTAGTGAAACTAAAGTAGATAGTTAGAGGTATTTTGCACAGTTTTACTTGTAAAGACCATTAGGGTTTTTTTTTTTTTTTTTTTTTTTTTTTTTAATTTTTTTTTGTATGAGACGTGAAATATTAGCAATGCCCTCGTCAGGACTCGAACTTGGACCTCTCGAATACTCGCCTTCTGTGCTACCATTACACCACGACGGCATGCAGAAAGGAGGGAGAAAATACATTATACACTCCCCCCTTTAAAGTGCCCCTTTTAATTACCGTATTATGCTGACAACATTTATTCTTATTTTCCTAAGACAACATACCAGATATTTATCTTCACTAGTAAACCGTAATCTTCTGTTTGGTCTGCAAACAGAAGATAACGCCTTACAGGATCAGTCTGAAATATTTTTAACAATTCATAACGGGCGTCTCAAATTCCCGTGATTTCGTTTTTAATGGTGTTGACTCATTCTATTCTGCACTGTCATCTAGTCTCGCATGCAGGTTTTGCAATAAGGAACAATGTTTTTTTCACTGCATGCCATCTCCTAGGAGAGGTAGAAAAGAAAACATAAATGGGCTGTTTAACTGCTACCTCCCCCAAAAAATAAGTGGATTCCATGCAAATTGTTGCACTGTCACCAACCACTAGGTTTAGGCATCTACATGGCATGTAAAACGCCCGTGGATTTTCTTTTATGATCCATGCCTGAACCTCTTTATTTTTCTCTTTCATATCTGATGTATTATTGTAGTCCTTGTTTCTGTGATTTTGTTAGTCTATGTTGCTGTCTCTCAGAAAATCAAGTATACTTTCATATAGTACTCGACCTATAGTTTTTATAATATGTTTATAGCTAACAAAATTGTCTTTCATTGCAAATCTTTATCCCTTTATTGCATCAAACAATCGCACTGTAAGTTGCTTCACGTGACTTACGTATAGTCCAAAGTAAGATTAAAATATTTTGCTGGTCTAGCAAGTTTAAGTAACCTCATGTCCAAAATTATCTTTAAAATCTCAGATTCTTCAGAAGCTGTGAAATATAATTTAATGGATTTATGTAAATGATATATAACATCAAATTATATGCATGTAATGAAAGAGAATTAAGAGCTTTGCATATGATATAAAACTATGATAAATTTCATGTGTGTGTACAACAGTTTTAGAAATTATTTTCATATCGTAGGGACTGTTTGTCTTGAATACTTACATATCTCTATCATTGTATGATTATCTGGTTTTCTTCTAAGCGGTCGATGGTTCGCTTTTTCAGATTCTTCCAAATGATACTTCGGAACCATAACAAGCAGTTTTGTGTCTTTACAACTGAGATCGATTTCTATATTGCAGAATTCACTCAGATACTCTCTTTGCGCAAAACGCTTAATTCAACATCAGATTACATTACCCCTTCATTTGCATATCAGAAACCGCTTCATTACTTTTGATTAAATTAAATGCTAATTAGACTTGCCTTTCACTCATTATCTGCAGAAAGGCACTAATCGATTGGTAGCGTTCGTGAATTAATGCAAATTCTGCAAGTGGGAGAAAAGATTTAAGTATCAAGTTCCTAGAAGGAAAAGTTAGAGAGTCTGGAAAACTCTGTGCGTATTGTAGCGTGAGCTTTGGCTTACCAGTTATTGCTGGTTAAATGTGGCGTAACAGCTGCCACTAAATTTTTCAACGCTCTGTTAGGAAACAGGATAGTGTGAGCCCTGTAGCTTAATTCTACTGCTTGTTAATATCTTCAAATTTTGAGTTTAGTTCTTACTGTTTGAGTTTCCGTCTAAGCAAAGGCGTAGCGTGTTATAGTCGAGTTGATGCATTGTAAGTAATTTGATAATTAGTGTAATAAAAGGTAGTTTTAATCCTTCTTCTGTGCAGTCACTACTCTCCAGATTTCACACAAAAGGTAGACAAGTAGACCTTACCATCAAAACGCTGATTTTTAGCTTGATATCGATTTAGCTGTCACCTATACAGAAATAGTTTTTTAAGTAAAAGGTTTGCATCTAAAAATGAGGCAATAAAAAATTCTTCTGGGTTGGGGGAGATTCTAAGTGGCGTCTTGGGTAACTACCTATGTTGTGACCTTTAAGCTATTTTTTTTAATATTTCATGCTTCTTATTTAAAATTTTCTGGTTTCATATGACATTTATATAATATGATACATTGTTTGCTGTGTTTTTATTTAAGTTACAAAGAGGTATTATATTTTTTAAAGCACATGGCATCAAACCATGGTCTTTGTGGATGCTTCTACAGTTATTGATAATATCACAGTTATTGATTTTGTTTTATAACATGATATTTGTTAAAGGCACGACTAAAACAGAGTGGAAGGCAGTTTAATCCACTGCTCAGTGACGAAATGTTTTCTGCTCGAAAAACACGCCGATGCTAAAAACTTCCATATTTCGCATTCGAGAAGCGCGGCTATCTGTTAGCGCAGCACTAGCATGTAATCAAAGTGTACAGCGGTTGTCGTCCATATGAGAAAGCGGTTAGTGACTCTGGCTGCCGCACCGAAGGTCTCGGGCTCGAACCCCAGAGAAGGCATTGATGTAAATTGTCTGTTCGTTCATAAGCTGGAACAGTGGCGCACTATTATGTCCCTCTATAGTAAAGTGACCACCGTTTCCAGCCTTGGTAGTGGCCAACGCCTATAATGACTAGTGCCCGCTATGGGTGGGGACTGTATATCTATTTGATTTGAATTTGACCATTGATTAAAGTATTTTAATTCAGCGGCCTCATGCGCATCTGCCAACGCATGTGCATGTTCAAGTTGTACAGCGGTTTGATCCGTATTTAACCGATGATCATTGACGTTCTTTCTTTTGTTGGGATGTTTTAGATTTTTTAAATGACATTTTGGAAAAGACTGTTTTATGAAATAAGCGAGTGATTGTAGTACAACTATTTTTACTATTTTTGGATATACAAGAGTAGAAAGCTGTTTTAGACTGGTGTACGAAAGTGGGTTTGAATATGTCAAAATATGAGCATCTAAAATATAGGAACAGTATGTATTTGGGAGAACAAAATCGGTTAAATTGTTGACACATGATTTCAGAATCTGGGCTCACTGCTGCGCAAATTAAGACGTTGGTTTAATTTGTGCAGTATATATCGTAATCTTAAGCACGCCTTTTTATGATATAATGTTGCCTACGCTCCTTTCTAGAGGCAATTTATAATTATGCTACAGCTGCAGATTTGAAGTAAATTTAAATTATATTTTAACTGAGTTGAAATGTTAGGTTTATAATCTTACTACGCAAGATTATTTTATCATAAATGTAGTTTATTGTGTGTTGTGTAGTATTATTAACATTTAATACAACGACTTAGCTGTCAAAAGTGCATTTTTTTTTAAGATTTACCGAATAATTGATTTTACTTAATGAATGATTTTTAATTTATTTAGAACAGAAACGGCTTAAAATACAGAAAAGAATTCGTTTGCTCAAAGAAGTGTATACCGTTTGCAAAGAACGTTTTGATCACCGATGAGTGTGTCTGATCTCGATGCTTCGCAGAATGGGTGATTATCTTAATTTGCATTTTTTTTTATCGTTTGGAGCGAAAGGGTAAAAAAAAGTGATTGAGTGTCTATGGAGAAAATGTTGAATGCAAAGTTGTCAGGACTGAGTGTTCGGGGCATATTCTTGGAAAACATCTTCGTGGCAGCTTAAAGTCCTGATCTTGAACAGGGAACTGAATGCAGCTATGTTCTGTGGTAGAAAACTGTGGTTAAGTGGTAGAAGAACTGCACTTGAGAAGGATTTTAAATCCTCTTTTATTAAACCACAATTATATACAGCCACTTCCCAACTCGGGAGGGATACAGAAAATAATGACCGCACTTGGGTCTAAACTGAACAGTCAAATTATTAAACTAAAATTAAATAGAAATTAAATCGTCGTTGCTCAAAGAGCTATGAACGCGAGGTTGGCCTCTATGCTAAAGGGTGCGTAGCAAGATTTAACTAATACTAGCGCACTTAGATTTACTTCAATAAGTAATAGCGTAACAGTGCTACGGCTTAGAATTTAAATACTAGCTGGTCAGGCGAACGTCGAACAGAGTAGCAGTGGTCTGAGACTAAAAGCTCTCTCACTCTGAGTAGTTCCTCGCTACCGTTTAAATATAAACTTGGCTCCACTTCAAATTAGCATAAAGCTGAAACGTGCGCTTATTCTAACGGGAAGTTGAAATAAGAACAGATAGAAAAAGTCAAATTAAAATAAAACTTTGTTAGTTTAAACTAAAACCTTACATGCTTCTCGCCAGCATTGGCAAAAGTTGAATTACTGTGGTCCAAACGGACCATGTTGAAACTTGCGATTCTAGAAAATACTCAAAATTTAACTCTTCTAAACTTAGGCCAACCTTTACAGACAAATGGAATTTCTTGGCCATTTATAGACGAAAACTTGATTTTTACATACATCTTAATCTGTTTTGAGTGATACTTTGCTTTCGTCTTAGTCCTTCTAGCAAAATCTGGAAGGAAAGAAATTTTAGTATAGCATAAAAACACTAAGTTCTAGGTAACAGACTTCTTTTCTTACCCGTGTAAATTCGCACACACACATTATCATTCAAGCAAAATTAAATTCTTCCCCCAATGCTCTCCACCGGTGTTGGATAAAAAGCGAACCGCAATAGCGGTTTTTTTTAAATTTTTTTTTTTTTTTTTGCGGTGGTGTTCAACTCTACCACCTACGATCGACTAACATTAGTTAGACGATCGTAGTTAGAACTTGACATAACGAGACCTCAAAAGACGCCCTATAACCAGCTAAACCTGAGGTTCTAACTAACTTCATGTCTATCACTTTAAGTGTATTTGGTGGACAGCCTACTAATACTTGCATTCTAAAAATACTCAAACTTTAACTTTTCATGCATACAATTCGTAGTTTGCACATAGAATGCTTTATTCAATATTAACTTTGCACCTAACGTGCACTGATGCTATAAATCCATTTGTTACATTTTATGAAACTTAGAAATTGCATACAAATCACAAGATACAATAAGTATGTTAAATTTCTAAGTTTACAGCAAGTGCTTCACATTCTCTTTTTTTTTCATGTTCTCTTCTGAAACATCGCATTACACTGAAATAATAGTCTGTAGACTAAATCGTGTTTTTCCTTCTACCGACTTTTCATTCTAGAATTTTACAGGTCTTTCGACAAAGCATAATACAAAAACACTTAGTTAACATTCTCGCAGCAAATCATTGCTTTTACAAGGTTAATATATTCACAATACTTTCTACTTTACATCTACTTTACAGACATTAAGTAATTTTAAATCTTTGCAGAATTACAATTTTAGATAAAAGCATTTTTCAAGATAAGTAATCATTTATCGCCCACTTGGCGTAAAAATCAACCTCGCTTGAGGTAAAAAGAGACCCTGCAACTTGCAGTAACACTCGAAAATTAACTAAACGTTGGAATAAGGAATACTACGTATCTTGTTGTAGTCAGCCATTCTTTTCTTGGCCCAATCCTTGAAGGTTGTATAGGTTGTAGCTTGAAGGTTGTATAGGTTGTAACTTGGGCCAGTCTCCTTGACTTTGGTTGCTGACCGTTGCCCTCTTGTTGTTCTTCCGCCTTTCTTTTATGTGTCCTTCTTTCCATCATGGGGTACTTGCGCTGGGGAGGAAGGTGATCCGCTCGACGTTTGTTCGGCTGGGTCCTCTGTTCCTGGGCCCTTGTTCGTCGCTGCTCCAGGCTCCTGCTGTATTCCGGACGTTGATCCTCAGGCTGCAACCGGGGCTGCTTGCTTCTCGGGCTCCATTCCGATGTTTCGGCAGTCCTCTTGGCTACTTTGGGTTGGCCTTGTCCATTGTGCTTTGGTCTTTTAGTAATTGTTGAACTTCTATTCTCGGAGTTCTTTCTTTTGAATCCACCTCCTCTGGTGATTTTCCGTTTCTTGTTTCTTCTACTTTGTTGAGGGGGGGGGGGCTTTCTGTTTCTGGCTTTTCGTCGCCATTGTTGCTGGTTCCTCTTGTTGCCGCTGAGGTACATCTTCCGTGGAAGTGCGTCTACACGGATCCTGGAAAAAATCTTTAAACATTTCCATTTTATTACGGTCATAATACGGCTTAATTTGGTCCACATTAGCAGTAATTTTCTCGCCGTTGTTCCTCCTTAATACAACGACAGTATGGGTGATTTTGTCGATAATGAAAGGGCCTTCAAAACGCTGAAAAAATTTCCCCACCTTTTCTTCTGGGGCATTTGATAAAACGTGTTTTATTTTCAAAACTTCATCTCCAATATTGTACTTCACCTCTCTACTCTTTTTATCGTAGTACAATTTCTGTTTCCTCTGAGCCATTTCTACATTTCCTGTCGCTTCCCGTATCAACTTTTGAATATCATTCATTTTAAATTCTTCTGCCCTTTCCTGGACAAAGAAAAGTTTGTCTAACGGTGTCAAAATCTTTCTTCCAAGAAACAGTTCAGCGGGTGTTTTTTGTGTTGTATCGTGTTTGGCAGTTCTAAGGGCAAATGCAAATTCATTTATATGGCTATCCCAGGTAGAGTGATAATTCTTAATGTAACTTCAAATGATTTTCACTACGTTTCTATTAACCCGTTCCGCTATGTTTGACTGCGGACGATATGGGACCATCTTTAGGTGACGTATGTCTAGTTTTGCACACGTTTCCTCAAAATTATTACTAACAAATTGGGGACTTTTGTCGGAAATAACTTTTAGGGGCGCCCCGTATTTTAAAATATCTTTATTTAAAATTGAATATACTACAATTTTTGCAGACGCGCGTTTTAACGGAATCAACTCTAACCTTTTGCTAAAATAGTCCACTATAACTAAAAGATATCGGCTTTTGTTAACTTTACTTTTAGGATAAGGTCCCAGTAAATCGATGCCTATTATTTGATTTGGGAACTCTGATTTAACACTATTTAGGAACCCGGCCGGGCGGAAATTAACATAATTATTAAATTGACATGTTGGGCATGACCGGACATACGCCCTAGTAAACTTTTGCAGTTCGGGAAAGAAAACTGCATCGCGAACTCTTTGGACAGTTTTTCGTATGCCCAAATGGCCCGAAATGGCCGAATCGTGCAACTCCTCTAATACATTCAATCTAATGCTAGCTAGGATAACCGGACTAAACTCGTGGTTTTCATCAGTCGTTTTCGTATAAAATAAAAGTCCATCAATTATTTCGTAATTTGCGGCCCTATTTCTTATCGGCACAATATCCGGATGACTGAAATTCTCAGGGTCGGCCAAATAATTGTATATATTTTTTAACTCCGGATCTTTTCCAAGTTCGGCTATTACTGTTTCACGAGAATCTAATACTTTGGACGTCAGCATGGCTATTCTAACCGTATTCCCATTTTCATCCAAATTAATTCTGCTTAAAGCATCCGTCACAATATTTTCCTTTCCCGGCGTGTGTTTAATTATTAGATTATATTCTTGTAATTTAAGTGCCCACCTTATTAATCTGTGTGATAACTTTTTCCCAGAGTAGAGTCTGGTGACCGCAGCGTGGCCCGCATATACAGTTACTGGAGAACTTCTAAAGAAAACACGAAATTTATGTACTGCTGATAACACTGCGAGAGTTTCCCTTTCTGTGGCCGAATAGTTTCTCTGGGTTTCATTTAATGTTCGACTGAAAAAGGCCACGGGTTGCCCATTTTGAGAAAGCACTGCCCCAATCGCAAAATCTGAAGCGTCCGTCGAAATTTCTAGTCCTTTATCCCCCTCCGGAAATTTTAAGACGGGTCAATGCGTCTTTCAGTTTTTGAAATGCCAAGTTGGCTTCTGCTGACCGCGAAAACCTAGCTTTCTTCCTTTTCAATTTTAGCAGAGGCTCAGCTATTTTGGCAAAGTCTTTAATGAAGGACCGACATCACTATAGATGTCATAGATGACATCTATTTTTGATGTCATAGACTTCGCCGCCTTATATTTATACAGCGTATTTCTGAACCTTCACCGAAGAACCTATCTGGTGCAACTGCAGAGAAAAAGGACGCATTGCGTCTTATCGTGGGTTCTCTGAATTTCCCACAAATAAACGTAACAAGAGGAATTTGACTGAACCAGGAATCAGCTACTCGTAGGGCTTGGCAGGAAAAACTTCTATCCCTTTTATCCTCCCCCAAACCCC
Source organism: Stegodyphus mimosarum (assembly GCA_000611955.2). Classification (NCBI taxonomy): domain Eukaryota; kingdom Metazoa; phylum Arthropoda; class Arachnida; order Araneae; family Eresidae; genus Stegodyphus; species Stegodyphus mimosarum. The sequence goes on from KK121328.1 coordinate 72,834, forward strand.
ATATTAGCGATTCTTGCGAGTGCTGTAAACACCGAAGTACCTTTTCTAAGTGCAACCTCCATCGGAAATACTGATTTAATATCAATTTTCATTATTAATAAGCCATCTAATGGAGCCTGTTTCGTCTCCGGATGCAACAGTGGCTATAAAACGTTTAAGGCTAAAGAATAAAAATTTGAGAATAAAGAATCCAAGCCTATTTAGAATTCCAACGGTAAGCAGCGTTTATATTATGCCTGATCACAATTAGACGAATTTATGTAACTTGTCAGAACATCTGAATTGTTAGTAAATAAAAGGCTTATAGAAAGGCAGTAAACTGGAAATTAATTCAATATTGCACATAACTTATGCGAATTTAACGTGCATCTGCATTTCGTGCATGAAAGCAGACAATCTTTAGATCCTTATATGTACAATATCCTTATATGTATCACATCATAAGTAATACATAAAATCCTTATATGTATATTTGACGTAAAATTTTTGCATAAAGCTGCATAGTTCTTACTAGCTTTCTTAGCGAGCAAAAGCCATTTGTAAATTGAATGCTACCACCATGGTCCAAGCACATGGCCGATTATTAATATTTCGACACATACATAATTAATAGTGTAATTTAATTCTTGCTGATTTGGGGTCCTTCTAAAATAGCAAAGGTATGGAAATTTTAACAGGAAACGATAAAAATATCAAAATACAAATTTAGGATATCTTCAACTTGATTGACGACTATTAAGAATTCTTCAAGAGTTAATTTAGAATTTCCTGCTGTTCTTTTCAGATGATATTCAAATAACTTAACTCCTGAATCCAAGAGTCCACCAAAATTAGGAAATCTAGGAGGTAAAAACTTTAAGAAATTGACTGCGACACTTTATTAGCAGCTAGATTTTCAGGAAGGTTGGAAGCGAAGTGATACAATTTTTTCAGTACTGAATTAGTACCTATGAAATTAGTAGCATTATCTGAAAATATTGTAGAACAAGTGCCAGGACGATAAAAAAAATCAATAACGCGAACAAACAAACAAGCACACTAACAGACATTCTCTTCCTTTTATATATATATATGGATAGATTTTGTAAAACTTACAAATTTTTGATTAACAAAATCTAGGATCTAATAGCGAGTAGCAGCAACACTTTTCGAGATAAAGCATTTTTCTCCAACGCGCAAGACTGTTGCCACTCGGAAAAAAATGAGCGCGAAAATTAATCTTTTCGGAGTTTTTTATTAATACCTCGGCTGATTAAAGTCGTACGATGATGGGAATAGTCGCAATGGCTTCCCACGAATTTTTGGAATCGGGAATAATGTATTTAATATTAGGCAATACTATTTTTATTTCATTGTAAAACTTAGGAATTTTTTATTAACAAACTCTGCGATTTGAAAGAGAGCAGTAGCAACAACTTTCGAAATAAAGCAGATTTTCATCTCCAGCTTGCAAGAATGTTGCCACTAGGAAAAATGAGGGTGAAAATTATCGTTTTTCCGAGTTTTTAATTAATATCTCTGATCTTAGCTACATTTTTTTTTTTTTGAAAAAGTGGACGTCGACCTTTGTCAGGACCCAGAAAAGAATTGTAGAAAGTTTGGTGACGATAGCTATAGTAGTAACTGAGTTATTAAAGGATAAGCCAACAAACAAACCGATACACTCTTGCGCTCTGGAAATAAAAATGTTTTTTTTCGTACAGTGTTGCCATTGCTCGCTTTGAAATCGTTGAATTTGTTAATCAAGAATTCGTTAAAGTGCTACAAAATATTAAATTGATTATCAAATTCCAAATTATAGGCTTCCAGATGCCCATATCCGGCGGAAGATTACGTTATTTAAAATTTGATGGCTGTAGCACCGTTGTTTTATCACAGTGGGAGAAACATACATGCATTTATGCAGATTATTCATTATTTAATTTCTTTAAATATAAAATAAAGCAATAATATTTGGTAGCAACAATTTAAAAAGTGATACGCCGTTTATAGTGATTCAACGCAAAATACCAAACCGTAATTAATAGCCCTTCTGGGCTAACGCCCTTTTGGCTAATAAAGCAGATTTATGTGAACTTAATTATTTCACTTTATGCTTGTTTCATTGCTTTGAATTAAGCTGAATTACAGGAACATACTTATATAAATTTTCGGATACATCTTTCCACATGTTCAATTACATAAATATTTTACGTATTTTTCCTATACTGCCTAGAAATTTGTAAGTTTATGCAAACAATTTTTAACGACAGAACAGTTTATCTTGAACAAATGCACAAAATACAGGGTGTTTATGAAGTCCCGGACCCATTTTGATGCTTAATAACTCATAAAGTAATAAAGATAGATTAAAATTCATAACATAAATGGTTAGATAGACTCAAAACATTTCAAGACCCTTGTCAATGAATTTCCACGTGTGCCCCCTTCGTCGCACGGAAAAATTCAAGTCGATATTCAGTTTCCCGCCAGGTACCGGCAAGCATGTTGGCATCCAATGAGGCTATTGCGGTTGTAATTCTGGCTTTTAGGTCATCAATGTTCAACACTCTCCTCCTGTGAACGTTGTCCTTTACAAATCCTCAAAGGAAAAAGTCCAGCGGCGTTATACCAGGTGATCTGGGTGGCCAAGGAATTTTACCTCCTCGCCCAATCCATCTTCCTGTAAACTGGTCATTTAAAGAACTACGAACGATGGTACTCCAATACGGTGGTGCACCATCTTGTTGCAAAAAGACACGTGGCTGAAGCTCTCCTAGTTGTGAAAGTACGAAGTTTTCCAACATGTCTAAGTATACGACTGATGAGACCGTCTTTTCTGTAGAAGAGAAAGGCCTAATGACTCGGTCGTGCATTAGTCCACACCACACATTAACCTTTGGGGAATCCCTTTGTGCCTCTCGGTATTCATGGAGGTTTTCATATCCCCATATGCGCATATTATGGTGATTAATAGTTGCCAAAAACAAAAGAGAGAAAAGTGCAATTAATAAGCAGACGAAATTTGAAAAGTACAGATTTTTAGACTGGAAAATAAAATTATCTGAAATTAACCACACGCGCAGACGATATTTACAAAAGTAAATATATTCAAACCTGAAAAGGAAAATATATAAGTTATTCCATCAATAAATGCCATAAGTTTATTTATATCTTCATTATTTTATGAGTTATTAAACATCAAAATGGGTCCAGGACTTTATAAACACTCTGTATTTTCATAATAGTTCACAAAATTTAAAAATGAATAATAATTAATACTGTTACGGATCTTGTATTTATTTAGCTATTTATTTAGAACTGTTATTAAAATTGTTTTATTTTGTCGTGCAACGCAGACGAATTTCAAGAGAAAGCTACCTACAAGAAATAATACAAGAGTGCTAAATACAAGAGCACCTGCATTTAGTATTTAATAAATAAATATCTCGTAATTGTTCTTGCTATCCAGAAAAATCGAGAAAACAGATTTTACCAGAATGTTTTCGTTAATAATCAAACAGCTAATTAAAGCCGAATTAAAACAACTCAGTTCAGTTGTTATTGTTTTAAGCGAACTCTATTGTTTACTGAATGCTGTTATTGATTGTAGCTAATTCGCTGTGATATAGAATTAGTTTTTCTGTTTTGAATTAAATGCTGTTTAAGGTTTGAGATATTGTGTTATTGTACGAATATATCTGAGGAAATATTTCAGCATTTTGTTTTATTGCTTGTGAAAAGAATAAACTGTATTAGCTTTTTAACGACTTGTGCATTCATTCCATAACAAATCCGTACGCACGCAATGCTTTTTGTTGTCAGAGTTGGGATTCGAATGCCAATTACAAGAGCGATGGAAGAACAATTAAGGCAGCTTATGGCAGCCTTTGCTGCATTTAAAGAAGGAATGAAAGCTGGCCAAGATTCCGTTAAAAAGGACATAACAGCCGTCCAAGAAAAGATAGAAGTATTCGTTAAAGAAGAGATGAAAGCGGTTCAAGAAAAGATGGAAGGTGGTCAAGATTCTGTTAAAGAAAAGATGAGAGACTTTCAAGAAAAGGTGGAAGAATCTGTTAAGGAAGAAATGAAGGCTGTTCAAGAAAAGATTGAAGCAGGTCAAGAGGAAATGAAAAGAGAAATTACCTGCGTAATGGAAAATAAATTCGAGCTATGGAAGGCAGAATTGAAGCTGTTGAAAATAAAGTTGAACACATTGAAGAAAGAGTTTCTTCTGTAAGAGAACAAATAGAAGGAAGAGTTTCTGCTGTGGCTCAACGTATCGAAGGAAGAGTCTCTGCTGTCCAACACCAAATCGAACAACAAATTGATGACAAGGTTTCTGCAGTTGCGAAAGAAGTTGATACTTTAAAGAAATTCGTAGCAACGGCTGGAAGCAATTCGGATAATTTTAAATTCCTACCCATGCCTGCTCGTCCCTCGCTGAAGCTATCGAGATATGATGGGAAGACCTCCTGGCAAGTGTATAAGACACAAACCATCACACTGCATATGTAGCAGAGTTTACAGACACTTGCATACTCAGATTGGACTTCCTAAAGAAGTACAATTTTTCTTTGGATTTTAAAAGTAACGAACTACATTCTACCTCTGAGGACATAGCCTTATTCGGAATTACTGATGAAAGAGTTAAATCTGTTCACAAAATCATAGCACAAGGCAATATCACAATACCAGCAACAACAGAAATTTTTTCTGAATTCATAGCCGAAAATAGAAATTTCCGCTACGGCATCATAGAATATCCCAAGAACTGTAATAGCCCGAAAGAAGTACTCGTAGCCTCTGCACTCGTCGACATATAGCGAACCGTTATCTCGCTGAGAGTCGCCAACGTAACTGAAAAGGCCAGAGTTATTAAGAAAGGTGAAGTGGTTGCTGCATGTAGTCCAGTAACCAGCGTTGAAAGAAAGAGTAACACCTCAGAATTCGTGTCTTCAGAGAGCATTACATCAAAGTTATCGCAAAATGCGCAATTAAGAGATGAAGAGAGGAATGCTCCCGAGCGTCTCATTAAGGATCTTCAAGATGTTTTCTACCGCTAGTCTTCTGAAGTGGGTCGAACCAGTTTGACTCAACATAGAACCGATACCAGTGATCATCCTCCAATCAAGCAACATCAAACACGTCTACGATTGCTAAACAGGAAGAGGTACGATCACTTTTAAAGGACATGCAAGAAAGCAATGTCATCGAGCCTTCAGCAAGTCTATGGGCATGTCCCATTTTCCCGGTGAAGAAGAAAGACGGTTCAACCAGATTTTGCGTTGACTATCGCCGGCTGAACGAGGTTACGAAGAAAGACAGCTACCTCTTCCTAGGAATGAGAAGATTCTGGAGAATTTTTCTGGAAGTAAGTGGTTTTCGACACTAGATCTAAAGAGTGGATATTGGCAAGTAGAGCTGCATCTTGATGACCGAGAAAAGACGGCATTTACTACTGGGCAAGGACTTTGGCAGATCAAGGTGATGCCCTTTCGACTATAAAATGTGCCGGCTACATTCGAACGCCTAATGGAGACAGTTTTTAAAGGTCTTTCCTACGAAGCCTCTCTGATGTATCTGGATAACATCATCTTCGTCGGGAAGAGTTTCGAAGAACATCTACAAAATCTTAGAAAGGTGCTTCAGAAACTGAAAGAAGCCAATCTAAAGTTTAGTCCTGCTAAATGCAAATTATTCAGACAGGAAGTGACTTACCTCGGGCATGTCATCTCTGCTCAAGGTGTGCGCACGGATCCTGAAAAAGTGTCAGCAGTTAAAGACTGGAGACGTCCCGAAAATGTCCACCAGCTGAGAAGCTTCCAAAGACTTTACGTCTACTGTAGGAAATTCGTGAAAGATTTTTCTTCCATCGCGAGACCCTTTCACAAGCTGACAGAGAGCAAGCAAAACTTCTTGTGGACAAAAGATTGTGAGGATGTATTTAACAACTTGAAGGAAGCTTTAGCATCAGCTCCAATCCTGACGTATCCTCAGTTCAACAGATCATTTATTCTCGACACGGACGCGAGTAAAAAAAATGTCGGCGCTGTTTTGTACAAAGAAATAGAGCGCCAAGAACGTGTAGTGGCTTACTGGAGCAAATGCCTGTCTAAAGAGAGGAATTACTGTGTCACCAAAAAAGAGTTGCTCGCCATAATCAAAGCCATAGAATATTTCCATCATTATCTATACGGCAGAAAATTCCTGCTCCGCACGGATCATGCATCATTGGAATGGCTTTTAAATTTCAAGAATCCTGAGGGTCGAATAGCCAGTTGGTGAAAGAGACTCCGGGAATATGACATCACTATATTTCATTGGAAGGGATCATCACACGGAAACGCCTACGCCCTGTCAAGAAGACCTTACCTAGAAAGCTGCCGATATTGTTCCAGGGTCGAAGCTAAATACCAGTTGCTTAACCCTGTCGCACGACAAATTACAACATCAACATCGCCTGATCCAGACCCATGGAGTGACAAAGAAGTCAGGAAAGACCAGCTGGAAGACCGTGACATTAAACCCATACTTGATTTAATGGAAACCTCAAACAGGAAACCTACCTGGCTAGACATTTCGAGGTATAGTCCGACGACAAAACAAAATTGAGCTATCTGGGACTCATTTCATATTCGAAAGGGCGTCTTGTATCGGAAATTCGAATCGGATGATGGGAAGACTTTACGATGCCCACGGATTCTTCCAAGATCCCGGATTCCGTATGTCCGTAAAGAACTACATAGCAGCCCTACATAGCAGAGTTCGGAAGCGCTTTTACTGGAATAATGCAAAGGATGAGGTGAAAAATTGGGGCCGATCTTCCGATGTCTGTACATGTCGGAAAGCACCGAAGAAACGCAGGAGAGAAGCTGCAACTTTACAATGTAAGAGCACCTTTCGAACGTATCGCCTTTGATATCTTAGGACCTCTGCCACTAACTGCTGATGGCAACAAATATATCCTGGTTGTCACTGATTACTTCATTAAGTGGCCTAAAGCGTATCCTATTCCTGATCAAGAGGCTGTCACAGTAGCAGAGGTGATGGTACGGAACTGAATTTCCAGGTTCGAAGTACCTCTTCAGTTACATTCAGATCAGGGACCGAATTTTACCTCGGCAGTAGTCAAAGAACTCTGCAAGCTACTCGGCATTGACAGAACCCAAAGGATGTATTTACATCCCTAGTTAAACGGCATGCTAGAGAGGTTCAACTGAACCATCCTTAATAACCTCTCATTGGTTTGGTGGTTTCGAGAAACCAACAAGACTGGAACACGAAATTACCACTGTTTCTACTGACTTACTGCAGTGCTGTTCATGAGACTACCAGCTATTCCCCATCTAAGATGCTCTTCGGTCGTGACCTTCGTCTGCCTTATGATCTTTTCTTTGGACGCCTTCTGAATGCGCCTTCTTCGCCTGAGCAATACATTCAAGATCTCCTGGCCCGGTTTGAAGTGATGCACAACTTTGGTCGAGAGGGAGTCAACTTGGCGACGGAGAAAATGAAGACCCGATACGGCACCAGAGATAGTGGACATCGTTTCAACGAAGGAGACAAGGTGTGGTTATGGAATCCGACTCGACGCAAAGGATTGTCTCAGAAATTATAATGATTTTGGGATGGTCCGTGCACAGTCCTATACAGGCTGAACGACATCGTGGTTCCGATTCGTTAGTCAGCGAAATCTAAACCTAAAGTCGTTCACTACCACAGGGTAGCTCCTTATTATATCCATAGTACGTAGTGTATATAATTGTAAATAGTAATGTAAATACTATAAGACCGTGGCTCTTTTTGTACTTAGAAATTTGATAATATTTGTTTTTTATTTAGTATTTGATATTATTTGATTTGTATTTAATATTTGGTAGTATTTGATTTGTATTTGCTGTTTGGTAGTATTTGAGTTGCTGAAAGTTTCTTATTGCAATTATTGTTTATTTTGTCATTGGAATGTAATGTTTATTATTTCATTGATGCCTTACTTGTAAATTTCGCTTCCTGTACAAGGATTTTACTGCTCGGGACGTGCAGTCTTTGGGAAAGGGCAGTGTTACGGATTTTGTATTTATTTAGCTATTTATTTAGAACTGTAATTAAAACTGTTTTATTTTCCCATGCAACGTAGCGCGTGACGAATTTGAAGAGAAAGCTACGCCGGAAAAGTAAAAATACAAGAGCGCGTGCATGTACTATTTAATAAATAAATATCTCGTAATTACTGTTGCCATCCAGAAGAATCGAGAAAGTAGATTTTACCAGTATGTTTTCGTGAATAATTAAAAAGCTTATAAAAGGTGAATTAAAACACTTCAGCTCAGTTGTTGTTGTTTTAAGCGAGCTCTGTTGTTTACTTAATGCTGTTGTTGATTGTAGCGAATTCGCTGTGAGATAGAGTTAATTTCTCTGTTTTGAATTGAGTTCTGTTTAACGTTTGAGATATTGTGACATTGTACGAATATCTCTGAGGAAATATTTCAGCATTTTGTTTTATTTCTTGTGAAAAGAATAAATTGTATTAACTTTTTAACGACTTGCGCTTTCAATCTATAGCGAACGTGTACACACGCAACAATACATAAAGAAAAGCATTACTTTATTTAACAGCTTTACAATTCTTAAAAATAGTACGCGAAAGAGTGGTATAGCACCAGGGTGACTGAGTCTAAGAACCCTCCCGCTAATGGAATAAATACGTTGTTTCGAATTACTACAAAGATTAATAACTGAATGGGGAATAGAGTACGTGTGTACATATTTAACATAAGTTTCCTCCCCTTTTTTCTTTGAATTATTTGAGAAATAATTATCAGTTATTTAGATTACAAATTAGAATAGTTAGAGAGTAGAAAGATTCTAGAAATGACCAGAGAAATGCCAAATGGAGAAGCTAGATACCGATCAAGCTCGTGATAAAACCTCGTAGATCACATGCACATAAAAAAGAAAAAAAGAAGAAGAAAAAAAGAAAGTGCAGGACTCAAGGTGTGCTGATGCGAAAAATATATATCTAAGTAATTACTTAGATATATATTAGTTCTTATCTAAGTAATTACTTAGATAAGAACTTACTACTACTAAGAATTATTACTGCTTAGAATTACTACTTACTATTACTCAGGATTGAACATAAGAGAAAAACACTTATACATATTGCACATGAAGATACACATATGCAGTACACCTTAATTAATCAGTTTGATTACTAAGAATGGCCATTGGCCGTTTACTATAACAGGGATCATTAATATTGTAATCATACACTCGTATGGGAAAATTCTTAATTAATTTTTGTTCGCTATAGAACTTTCGAGCACTACAGCAATAAAAAGTTCTTAACGCTCAATAAGTAGTTCTTGGTGTTACTTGTGGTTTGTCACGTGCCACGGAGCAGCAGAGATTTGCCTCAAAACACCGTTTCGGGCAGCTTGTAACTTTTTTATAAGAGATTTACATGAATAGGCCTATTCCGGGCAGGCATAACATAATATGAGGCATAGCATAGATTTATGCCTGAGAAACTTGTTGTCAATAGAAAGAATACTGTTTCGAGCTATTAAGGGGAATCCTGTATGTGTACTCATTCGAAACTTTCTGATAATAGATGCGATGTGTGAAGATCATGAGAGAGTTTTACTGAGGATCACCCCAAGATAAAGGACTTGCTTCACCCACGGAATTGATACTCCGTAAAGCTGCAGGTTCTTCTTGAACTTGTTCTTCTCATTACGGCTTCTTTTTTTCAACATTCACCTTGATTTTCCACTTGTTGAGCCAAGTCTCAAGTGTGTGTATGTAATCTTGCAATCGTTGTTTAACTGGACTAACAAATGCGTTTTGAGTGAGGATCGCTATGTCGTCATCATACATTGCGAGTCTTCTGTTGGGTATAGCGAGGATGTCATTCACGTATATATTAAAGGGTGTGGGACCAAGAAGGGACCCCTGGGGGATCCCAACCTGGATGGTCATGTGAGCAGAGAGTGAGTGTGCCTGTAATGTGAACGACAAAGTATCTACCGGCTAGGTAGGATTTAATTATGTTAGTAATGTGCTCTGGGAAACTCAGAGTGTGTAATTTGTAAAGGAGGGCAGCTAGCCATATGCGGTCTAAAGCCTTTGTATATGTCTAGAAATAAGCCACCAGTGACCTTCGTGTGCTGAATTCCTTCGCTAATCATATCCACATAACTGTAGAGCTGGTGAGTAGTCGAGTGTTGACTACTGAACCCGAACTAATATGGAATTAGTATGTTGTTGTTCTCGATGTGCTGGTTCATTCTTCATAATATGATGGCTTCAACTATCTTACTCAGACATGAAAGCAATCTGATTGGGCGATAAGATTCTGGAGTACTTGCAGGCTGGTGAGGCTTGAGGATGCGGGTAATTTTCCCAGTCTTCCAACTCTCCTGGAAGTGTTGCCACTTGAAAATGAGATTTGCTGTTTTCGTGAAGAACAGCATCAGTTTGGTCGAGAAGTGCTTGATCATACGGTTATTGATTTTTTCATAGCTGGGCTCTGGTTCTTTTTCATCTTCTTCATATAGCTACAGACTTCCGACGGCATGACTGAAATAATGTTGTCTGTGTGTTGGTTTGTTATGTAATTGGCGTGAAAATAAGTTCTGTACTGTTCTGTACAAGGATCATGAATGTTGTTAGCACGAAACTGAGCTTTCAGATGCTAAACTAAAAGTTCTGCTTTCTCAGTTTCGGGGTAGTGGATCCGTTGTGGGCCTCTGAGGAGCGGAATAGTATTGTGGCATTTTTTTACCTCTTAATTGCTTTCCACAGAGACTTATCATCTGCAGAAAGGGATTCAAGGTAGCTATCCCAGCTGTGTTGTCTACAATAATTAGTATGAGACTTGACTGCATCGCAAAGTCTATTGAACACGGTTTTACCTCTTAGGTTAATTCTGCTTGATTTCCTTTTCAGCAGAATTATGTTCACTTTGAACTGCACTGGTGAATTCCTTGACTAGACTGTCAATGTCATCCCCCGAGTGGATTGTAGGAAGAGTGTACTGAATGTTTTCTAGAGCTTTAACAAATGTAAGCCAATCATTGCTAAAAGCTCTTTTGTCTTATGTGGTATAACTACTGATGTTCAGGATCAGTCGAACCGGGTTATGGTCAGATGACAACTCGTCTAACACAGAAACATCCAGCGAAGCTCTGGTGTTTTTCTGTAGAAAGAAGTCAATGATACCTGTAGAACAAGCACTATACTATGTTGGGGTTTTAGGAGCTGCTATGCATAAAGGGCCTTGTAGACCAAATGAAAAATCTCATTGTCAGTAGTGTTTGAATTACAGCAGTTCCGCGCGCGATGTCTTGCGTTAAGCTGTCAGGGCCCTAGTCTGGACACCGTCGAGATGAAAGAGCGGATCGTTTTTTGCGATCTACTCGACAAAGAGCTAGTCTCGTGTCATCGTCTGGATCATCACTGAGATCGACGCATTGGAACTTTTTCCGTCAGCTGAGTAGCTGCCGTTTAAATTTCTGACTGTCGTTTTAGAGCTAAACTGAAGACACGGAGGTCACTGATAGTTTTTGGAAGTAGGAGTAAAATTCTAACGAATATTTTAATTTCTTAAGATTTGCGAAAAACTCGAGTGTTTCGTGATAGAAATAAGGAATCTAATGCTGACGATTCTACTTTTATTGGATTATTTCGACTTACCTATAGCTTGGACCTTTATCAATAAATTAAGGCCATACTTTACCAGGGCATCCACATCAAAAACAGCAATAACTGCTCAATTAAAGGTAATTTTGAAATTTCATGTTTGAAATTATAATGTATTTCCCACCCCTTTTATTTTAATTTGTAGTGTATAAAAATGTAATACATTAACAAATGCATTAAAGAATATGCAGTATATTTTCAAATTATGCAAATCCTAAATTCAACGTTCATATTAAATTGGGGGTTTAGTCTGGACACTTGTAGAGATCGATGTCCGAAATCCAGTCAGATTCTCTTTCCACTCGACAGCAAACGGGAGAGCGAGTCTGACTACTTCAAATTCAGTCGGCGGAAAATGAAGTAGAGGTCGGCGGAAATGATGAATTTTTTAATGCATTACCTGCGGAAGTGAGGTTTATTGCATAGCGACCAGTGTGTCTCTCCTCTACATTGTCCGAGGCTCAGGGGAAGGGGGTAGTTTGCTGTCAAAAGTGCTGTTTCGCACGTTGGTTGTTGTTGTCCACTGAGGGTGGCGGTAGGGGAAAAAATTACCAACCAATTCGAGTAAACCGTGAAATCTTTCGAAACATTCCGCAGCTGTTAAGCAGTGAACTTGATAGCCCATTTATTAAGGAGCGCAGAAAAAAGTAATAGGAAGAGTTAATGGATATTTTAAACGCAGAAAGGAACGATTCCAAAACTGCAGATATGTGAAGAAACGTAAGCATAATTTCACGTATGATCTTCTGCAAAATGCAAATTTTTTAGAAGGTTACATATTCGTAAACTATTTGTTAACAGGAATTTTATGATTAAAATATTTTTTGTCTTAAAAGTTCATGCAACAATATCATAAATCAAATCATTGAAATATGGCATCCCGTACGCGTGCTTAATATTCCTATTGAATTTGAATAATTTTTTTTATCTTTAGCAACTGATAATTACATCAATAATTTAATTTATTCGTGAATTATACATATTACATAACTACAGATATACTATGTATCGTCGACATCACTAAGCATTAAGCTTTGGAATGATGCATTAAAAAACGATTTACTAGTGAGTAAAAATATCACAAATTTTTAACAGAAGTAATCGAAAGGAAAATAAAGAAAAATATATAACTATAGGTTGAATCACAAAACATATCATCTTGCATATAAATGCACACAAACACGCACATATATACACTGGTGTGCAAAAATTAAGGACGAGACGGTTTTTTCAATATAACTTTGTACAAAAGCTTTCCCAATCAACACATTAAATACCGTAAGATCCCCAATACGTAAGAACATGAATAATGTAAGCAACACTTACTAAAAGAGAAATCAGAGGGATAAAAAGAAGCTTTATTGAAAAAGTAGCATGGAGCGCAATGCGACTGAAGGCCGAAACATCCCTGTGATGGGTGTCCAGCAAGAAACATCTGGTCTTTAATAGGGGATATGATCTCCCCTGACTGCTAGGCAGGTTTCACATCGTTTGTGCATGCTGGATATGTAGTTGTTAATGAGCTGTTGTGACACTGTTGCTCGTTCCTCTTGTAGCACCAATCGCAGTTTCGGAATCGTTACTGGCGATAGGTTACGTGCTCCACGGGTCTCCCTAGTACGTTCCGTACATGCTTGACGGGATTTAGATCCAGAGACCTTGCCGACCAATCCATGTGTTCAGTATCTTCACTCTCCAACAGCTCTTCGACAGTAACTGTGAGATGAGGTGGAGCGTTGTCGTCCATGAAGAGGAACTGAGGACCCATAACCTTTGTGAAAAGACGCATGTAAGGAAGAAGAACCTCGTTACAATAGCAGTCCCAGGTGACGAGCCTCCTTGGGAGATATGAAGGTCGGTCCGGCTACCAAGCATTATGTGTGCTCGAACGAGAACTCTGCGACCTCCAAAGCAGTCCCTTTTGATGATGTTGAAGGGGTTATTGTGTGTTCCCCCTCTCTGTCCAGATGTGTACGTGTCTAGAATCGCAACTAAGACTAATTCTGCTCTCATCTGTAAAGAGTACTCGTCCCCATTCATTGTCTGTCCAATTCCAGTGTTCCCGGCACCACAGAGAACGCCTTCTCCGATGGGCAGGCGTTAGAGGTACACACCGTACAGGGCGTCGTGCAAACAGACCACCACCGTGCAGTCTTCTGGCCACGGTAAAACGCGATATCGGTCGTCCAGTCGCCTGTGTCTTGTGTCTAGCGATTTCTCCGGCTGTCTGCCCCCTTTTTCTTTTGCCTCTAAAGGAATATACCCGGCATCTGCGGACACTACTAAACCCCCGGATAGCTGTTCCTGTAGTTTGAAATTGTCTCCAAAGTCGTGAAACGATGCTGTGAGCAATTCCGAACTCTGCAGGCACACTTGTCATACTGCGGCTTTCCTCCAACTTCCCAATGATTTGACCTCGGGTAAAAGCATCCAGATGTCGTCTAACAGATTGATTATTCGCCATTTCTCGCTGAGGCAGCAACTCGGTGTGATTTTAACTGCTATACGGCGTGCAATCTCTTTGCCAGAAATACTGATCTTACACCGACAACATGCTTTATACTACTCAGACACTCCCCCATTGCGTTTACCTGCATATCTGCGCATGTGCTACCGTACATCACCTTACTTAATCTCCTGATTGGTCTTTCTGTCCGCTCTGCCTCTTCGTTCAGCTGATATGCTAATTTTTCTCACAGACTACATGTTTGTAAGTATGTGTTAACACGAATTTTCTGATTAAAATATTTTTTTGTCTTAAAAGGTTACGCAACAGTGCGTAAATCAAATCATTGAAATATAGCGTGTTTAATATTCCTATTGAATTTGAATCATAAAAAATTTTCAATTTTTAGCAACTGATGATTACATCAATAATGTTATTTATTCATGAGTTATACTTATCATGTAACTACAGATATACTATGTATCGTAGATATCAATAAGCGGGAAACTTTGGAATGTGCATTAGAAAGCGATTTACTAGTGAGTAAAAATATAACACATTTTAACGAAAGTAATAGAAAGGAAAATAAAAAATATATATAACTATAGGTTAAATCAAAAAACAAAGCATCTTGCATATAAATGCATACACACATATGCATAATTTAGGTACATATATATGTATACAAAGAAGCAAAATAATATATATTAAATAAAATAGAAGTAAAAATTACATACGAACTGCATATTAAGCGAATGGTAGAATTTCCTCTTTATATAAATTAACCTTGACATTCCTCCGTGTTCATTAGATTCAATTATAAATACGCGGGTACCATCTACAGAGCCGATGACACCAGGAAATCTAAACTTTCGATTGAATCCTAATTTGATTTTGTTTTATTAAAAACTATTTACTGTAAATTTTATCCATTTGATGGTAATAGCACCTCTAACTTCAGAAATACACCAACTGACATATATTCTGACTCAGCCCCATATATCTCTCATTACCAGCATATCACTGGTAACTTCCAGAAGCATAAAACTTTAAGGCAGACAAAACTTGCATTCAATTAATAAATAACTATAACTATATATAATATATATACGTATGTATGTGTATAATTGTATTATAAATGTATTAACATATGCAGTGAAAGAAATTGCAGTACATATTCCTATTTATACCCTTTTTAAATCCATCCCACCAGAGGCCGCGTGGTAGAATCGTTGAATATTGGTACTTCGGTCCGAGTTTCAAATCCCGTGAACAGGCCAGGTGCATTACCATCATATGTCTGGTAACTTTTAGAAGCATAAAAGTTTAAAGCACATAGAACCTGTTTTAAATAAATCTATAACTATATATATATATATAATTTTACAAAGTAGTACTAGAACATGAGAGACCTATTTGGTCAAGAATTTTGCGCATAGAGCTGCAAAATTAAATTTGAAGATTAGAAAAAGGAGTAAAATTCTAAAAGCAATCGCCTACAAGTAGATTTAATACCTTAGTTCCAGAGTAAAACAATACTTTGAACAAATGATCAATTACTAAAAAAGTAATTGTAAAAAAACTAAAAGTTGGTATTGAAAAAACTCAACATTTAAAAAATTAAAACACGTAAAAATTAATAGCATTTTTAAGCACAAGCTAAAATTACATATTAAAATCACCAGTATAAATTACAAAGAATGGCAGTAAATGGCAATTTATCTTAACTCGAGGTTCATCACGGACTTATCATGGGAAAAGCGTGACAAATTCGAATACAGCTAAATATCATTATGCGTTTCGTCAAACGACAATAATTGAGACTGAAGCGTATTTACATTAGTAGAAAATTAAAGGAATCAACGTATTACAGTTGATCTCAATTCTCATCGTTTCTTTTCCCGACCCGCCTGCCAAATTTAAAATTAAAACACAACCGGAAAAAAAACTTTACAAAAAGCTTGATAAGGCGAATGTACAAATAAAAATAAATAGCCAAATAAGCCATTAGTCAAAAAATGCATAATTTTAAGGTAGATCACAATCAGCTAGAAGAATTAAACTTAGTAATAGTAAAGTAAAATTATAAATAAAACACATGTGTTTTGCTAAGACCAATTGCATTACATGAAGATGAACAAACCTGGATCCTTTGCAGTAGCTGTTACAAATATAAAAGCATAAAAAAGCTGAAAGCGGTTGCTAGAATTAGAATTCTGAAAAAGGAAGCAACCAGAAAAGAAAAGCAGCTGAAAATCACCAATTAGGTGTAACTTGGAAAAAGGGGGAAGTAAACGTCATGATGCTGAGCCAATGATGCGCAACGGCCAATGTGTGGAAATCTGGACAGAAGGGAGGGAGGGCATAATGGGGTATTTTTTAAACTCGAAGATGAACGCTTTTTCAAAAAAAATGGCGTCCAGTTCAATGCTGAGTCAGGTAAATAAATTTTGAATGTGAAGAACAAAATGGCTAATTGTAAAATCTGTTCTGAAAGCAATGGAAATTGGAAAAAAGCAGGATTTGTTAGAAAAAATCGTAGCTCTTCTTGCTAGACAACTTACAAGGGATAAGAAACGAGAACGGCCCTTAAAATTAGCAAAAGATTAGAAAAGGCCAGAAAACAGTAATATTCAATTTTAAATTTAATACTTAAACCGAAGTTCTGTTCAAATTTCAGAGAGTAAAAAAATAGGAGTAAAAGGAACCTGTTACATTTTTACATTAAATCACCTGAAGTAGTCATCCATTATCTACCTTCCCTTGGGATTTAAGTAAAAAATTTCATTATCTAATCCATATAATCTAAAATAAAAGGTAAATGCTATCTTTTTTAAGGAATTTTTAATTACTGTTTTTTGAATAAGATTGTTTTCTAAAATTTTAAGGAAGTAGAGAATTTCCTCTTGAAGGAGTTCAGTGTTATTACAGATTCTTTCAATTCTAAGAAGTTGTACCTTAATAGCATTGACAATGACCACTTTTGAAATGTTAAAATTCCAGTTAATGAGTTTTAATGTATGAAAATTAAAGTCTCTACGTTTATCAAAAATTTTAATTTGATTGTAATTAAGAATATGTAGCTCTAGGTAAACTACTTCATTTTGCAATGTATTAGTAGTATTACGTTTGAGTCAAGAACAGTAAATATTAGCATTTTCAAGTTTGCAAAATTTAAAAGGAATAGCATCATCAATATAACGAAAGATGTGTTGGAAAGACTTGTTTTCTTCGTCTTTAAATGAACGTACAAATTGAAATTCTTGAGTGAAGAGGAAGAGCCCACAGATTGCAGTTGAGCATTTCCACCCATTGGAATTCCTTGCACTTGTTTAAAGATAATGTTATTAAATTGTAAATAATTGTTAAAAACTACACTGTTAAGAGAAAGTTTCCATTCTTCAGGATCTACTATTGTCGGGATCTGCGGAAATAATTTAGGAAGATTAAGAAGGCTATTACAGATTTCATTCAAGGATAACGTAGTATAAAGTTTCTCGAAGTCGTAACATTGAATGTGTTTTATTCTAAGCATATTTAAAGTTTTCAGAATAACTTCGTTGTTAGAAATCATCAAATTGCAGTGCTGATCTTGAAAATTGAAACTATTAATAACATCCAAAACAAGTTTAGGTTTCTTTGCAAAGAGATAATCAATTTGTTTTAAAAAACTTTTTAGTACTATTAGCAATGTATCGGAATTTAACAGAAGTTTTATGAAATTTAGGTAGTGCATAGAGATTTGTAAACCCATTATTTAATTTGTTGGAGCGAATTTTGAGTCTTTTGTGAAGGGCTGTAATTTTTTTTCTTAAGAATTGTGTAGCTGGTAGCAACTTGTTGATAAGTGCACGTGCTGTGTTAGCTCCTAGATAAAGATGGAAATCTTGTACGGGAAATACGTAAGCGTACACGTGTGTGTAAGCGTAGCCAGCAGAAAAACAGGCTTTATAAGCGCGTGGAGGGTAAGAGGAATTGCGTTCGCTAGCACACCTCGGCGAATTTCTTGGTGTTATTTTGCAGCAATCGACTAAATTCACATCGGAACAGTAAAAATTAGTAACCAGCAACGTTTAGATGATGGAATAAGCTAGAGGCAGGCCAATCACAAGTCCAGATATTCATAGAGTTTAATTTAACTCCCAGCCTCGTGTGTAACCTATGAAAACAATTCCAGGATACTGGATCGACCGAGAGAAAAACTGGGGAAGGTCGTCCAAGAGCCACGACGCCCAGAGAAGATCGCTATTTGTCCATTTTAAAGAGGAGTAACACAGAGGATACAGCTTCTCAACTCTCCCGGGACCTGTATGCAGCCACAGGAAGCCGCGTAACAAGGGTGACTGTTTCTAAAAGACTAAATGGCAGAGGGTTGTTTGCCAGAAAACCGGGTGTTTGCGTCCCGCTGAAGTCAACGGACAAGAGAGTCCGATTTAAATGGTGCAGGTTGCATAGTGATTGGAATACGGAGCAATGGACGACCGTTCCGTTCACCGACAAGTCCCGTTTTAGCCTAAACGCGGATTCTGGCCGTACTTTTATATGGAGAGAGTCAAAGACCCGCTACCTACCCTACAACATCCGTGAAATCAACAATTATGACGGTGGCTGTCAAATGGTCTGGGCAGACATCATGTTGGATGGCTGCACACCTCTCCATGTCTCTGACAGAGACTCTATGACTGGTGTGACGGATAGGAATGAGGTCTTGGAGCCCTATGTTCGCCTTTTCCGGGGTGCAGTGGGCCCCTAAGTTCACCTTACAGGACGATAACGCGAGGTCACATAGAGCTTTTCTGGTCGAGGAATTTATCGAGAGCGGGGATATTCGCCGGATGGACTGGTCAGCCAGGTCTCCAGACCTCAGCTCTATAGAGCATGTCTGGAACGCTGTAGAGATGGCAATTGCAACTCGCAACTCCCTCCGAGAACCATCCAGGTACTGAAAACAGCGTTGCTGAATGAGTGGGACCAGTTGCCACAGGCACTGATGAACTGCCTTATTTCCAGTATGACATCACGCTGCAAAGCCTGTGTGGCTGTAAGAGGAAACCATAACCCAATTCTTTTGTGTCTTCTGGAAGCGCTGTTTTAGACCTTCAGACTCCCATGAGTGATACACACGAACATGTGTGTCTATTATAACTGTTGAATGTTCATTTCGTTTTTATTATATCAACCTATGTTCACAGTAGTTCTGGAAATCGTAGATCAAATATAAAAATTCTCTTAATTTCCAGTGTATTTATAATAAAGTTATACATATAGGTACAGTTATTTATTTATTTAAAACAGGTTCTTTGTACTTTAAACTTTTATGTTTCTGAAAGTTACTAGAGATATGTTGGTAAGGTCAGGTACATTGATAATGACGCCTATGCAGCCAGCCCGTTCACGGGATTCGAACCTCCGACCGAACTACCAATGTTGAGCGATCTTATCGCTCGGCCGCTGGTAAGATCGCTTTAAAAAGGATATAAATAGGAATATGTACTGCAATTTCTTTCACTCCATATATTAATGTATTTATAATAAAGCTATATATATAGTTACAGTTATTTATTTATTTAAAACAGGTTCTGTGTTTTTTGCTTCTGGAACTTTTATGCTTCTGGAAGTTACCAGAGATATATTGGGAATGACAGATAAAATTTTTAATGACGCCCGTGCAGCCATCCCGTTCACAGGATTCCAACCTCTGACCGAACTACCAGTGTTCAGCGATTTTACCACACAGCCGCTGGCGGGATGGATTTAAAAAGGGTATAAATAGGAATATATACTGCAATTTCTTTCACTGCATATGTTAATACTTTTATAATACAATTATATACACACATACATATATATATTATATATAGTTATAGTTATTTATTAATTGAGTGCAAGTTTTGTGTGCCTTAAAGTTTTATGCTTCTGGAAGTTACCAGTGATATGCTGGTAATGAGAGATATATGGGGCTGAGTCAGAATATATGTCAGTTGGTGTATTTCTGAAGTTAGAGGTGCTATTATCATCAAATGGATAAAATTTACAGTAAATAGTTTTTAATAAAACAAAATCAAATTAAGATTCAATCGAAAGTTTGGATTTCCTGGTGTCATCGGCGCTGTAGATGGTACCCGCGTATTTATAATTGGATCTAATGAACACGGAGGAATGTCAAGGTTAATTTATATAACGAGGAAATTCTACCATTCGCTTAATATGCAGTTCGTATGTAATTTTTACTTCTATTTTATATAATATATATTATTTTGCTTCTTTGTATACATATATATGTATCTAAATTATGCGTATGTGTGTATGCATTTATATGCAAGATGCTTTGTTTTGTGATTTAACCTATAGTTATATATATTTTTTATTTTCCTTTCTATTACTTTTGTTAAAAATGTGTTATATTTTTACTCACTAGTAAATCGCTTTCTAATGCACATTCCAAAGTTTCCCGCTTATTGATATCTACGATACATAGTATATCTGTAGTTACATGATAAGTATAACTCATGAATAAATAACATTATTGATGTAATCATCAGTTGCTAAAAATTGAAAATTTTTTATGATTCAAATTCAATAGGAATATTAAACACGCTATATTTCAATGATTTGATTTACGCACTGTTGCGTAACCTTTTAAGACAAAAAAATATTTTAATCAGAAAATTCGTGTTAACACATACTTTACAAACATGTAGTCTGTGAGAAAATTTCCATTTTGCAAAAGATCATACGTGAAATTATGCTTGCGTTTCTTCACATATCTGCAGTTTTGGAAAGGCCATTTCTTCCTGCTTTTAAAATATCCATGAACTGTTCCATTTCTTTTTTTGTGTGTGATCTTTACTAAATGTGCAGCCAAGTTTACGACTTAACAGCCGCAGATTGTTTTCAAAAAATTTCGCCACATTTTCGAAATGTTTTTTTTACCGCCATCCTAAATTATAAGCACGTGCGAAATAGCACTTTTGACAACAAACTATCTCCTTCCCCTGAGCCTCGAGCAATGTAGAGGTAAGATAGACTGGTTGCTATGCAATGCATGTCACTTCTGGACGGAATTTTTACTTCATTTTCCGCGGACGGAATTTGAAGGAGTCAGACTCGCTCTCCCGTCTGGTGTCGAGTGGAAAGAGAATCCCAACTGGTTTTTCGACATCGATCTCGACTGGTGTCCAGACTAGACTAGTCAATCTATAAGAATGTGTAGAGACCAAGTGGGAGTAGAATGTTGAGATCAGTTTCAACAGTTGCATAATGCTCACTGGGTGGCATTATGTTACTTGGTTAAAAATAGTAACAATTGATTTCTAACTTTTCATGAACATTATAAAACGAATTACCTAAAGAGAGCAAATTATAATTTAAATCCTCGTATACATCATTACATATTACAGAACGAAGATACCAGTTATATACAGAAACATTAAAATCTATTTAACATATTTTGATTACTATTAATTCCCTTTTTTTCACATCTCGAAAGAAAATAACATGACATTGGGATATTTTTCAATATATTTATCAAATTACATAAAAAAATCTATACTTACGAGTGAAAAGTAATCCCAGGAATCTTTTTAGAAAATCTGTTCGTGCATTCATATACAGCACTAGATCCCATACTTCAAAAATAAAAAAAAGATGGTTGAAATGACAGACTTCCTTGCACGAGTCACAGCAGTTGCAGTAACATGGCCGCCTAAGATTCACGGTTCCCTCCTTCTCTTTTCCTTGTTCTAACCTTTTTGGTATATTTACATATCTTGTTCCGGCTCGCTGAAGTGTTGCCCGAGAGGGTAAATGACAGTAAAGGCTCATGACTGACACAGAATATAGACGCCTCTTTATACACAGTAGTTTACCCAAAGTGACCTTACCTATTCTTCTGTAGACCACGGATGGATGCTAGAACATCAGGGCGTTACTGTCAGGTAGTGCTGTAGAAGTAATGAGAAATCGAATATCCGCATGTATTCGTTACTCAAGGAACCAGCAGTCGTTACTATCGTATCGTTACTCGTTACTTTTATTACTTGTTCTGAATCGAGTATAGTATGAAGCGTCTTATCACATTGAATCACGAGAGCGGCTGAACCCCGCGGGAACTGAAGAAAAGCAGTTCTGCCATAGAGACGGGAAATTTCGTCGCTTCTTTGGGCAGAAATAATTCACTTTGTTGTAGCTATTATTTTGTGGTACACTGATATGATTAAATATTTAATCTTCTATTGCTGTCAGTGTTCAATTTCTAAAATCACAAGCGCGGAGCTCTACGGAAAGTAGGAAAACATAAAATAAAAATAAATAAAAAATAAAATTAATATTATAAAAATAATATAATTAGTAATTAAAATAATAAAAAAGAGTTATTGAAATACTTACTAATTAAAATTTAAAAATTAGTGATTAAAATAATGAATAACTAAAATAATATAATAATTAGCACCTGAAATATAAAATACTTGCAATCAAAATTCAATAAAAATTTAATTAATTCGTAAATTTATGATGAATAGTTAAATAATAAAGTAAAATACCAGACTTCGTCTTATTGGTTTATCACCGTTTGGTCCTTTCTCGTTTCATCCCCAGCTCGAAAAAATGTCGTTTCGTCAGCTGACTTCCTCCACCAATTCCCTCTTTCCCGTTTCATACACTATTCGAAAAACAGATGTTCACTACAGGATAGGATAAGGCAAACGCCTGTTTACTTCAATTAAAATGGTTTCGAAGAGATGTCTGTTTCCACTTAGTTTTTGATTTCTAATGCTATTTAATATTTTATGCAGACAAATTATACTGAGCAGAATGATGAATTTCAGACGTGTTCAAAAGGTGTGTATCTGAATATAGTAACATTTTTGTTATATAGTAGCCATTTTTTTTAATTTCACGCATTTCTATAGCAACAGAACCACGGTATCACTATTTTGACACACACAGAGACAAAAAAAATGTGTAATTAAGAATTTTACATGTGGTAATTAAAAAGGCGATGTTCACTGCCAATGTTTGTCTATGGTCTTAAAAATATAGGTCTCTTTTAGAAAGTGATTTGTTAGAGATGTTGTCAATAGATGATTCGCTATAATTATTTTCTACTAGATAATTTAATTTAAAGTCAATTTAAAAATGTCTCTTTATATCAAGAGAGAGATTTATGGCTCTAATGTTTCTTTCGCAATTAGTTATTATGTAAGCTTAATGGTTTTCTTACACTTTTTATTGTGCATAACTGAAATATTTCCTTTGAAATAGACACACACGCACACGTAATAATAGTAAATCCTATATATACAATAAAAAATACTAAGAATATTCTCTATTACATTTTATTTCAGAACAGTAGATTTAAATTATTTTGGAAATGAATATAATGTCTCTTTTAGAAAAAAAAATTAAAAATGAAAATTCTCTTTTTTGAAACTTTTTCTCAACTTATATCTTTTCATCTATTGTTATAATATAATAATTCATGTGTACACAATAAAATTCGTCCGAATACAAAGAACATCCTTGATTACCTTTTTAATTTCGACACAATAGATGTAAATGATTAAAAAAATGCAGTTCCTTTTTCAGCATAAATCATCTACATTTTTCTTGTGTGTATGTGAGCCAATAAGCGATAAAGTCGCTGAACACTAGTAATTCGGTGCGGGGTTCGAATCCCGGCGAACGGGCTGGCTGTACGGGCGTTTTCGGGGTTTTTCCCATATGTAACTTGCATATGAGCCAGTTTTTCAGTAAAAAGGTCCTTCATGAAGGACCTGCCCTTAGGCAAAAAAACCCCAGTGTGCTTTACCGTAATCGAATAAACCGAAACTGAAATAGAAAAAAGGGAATTGGTGGCGACGGTACAGAACTTTATTTTCGCTGGGGATGAAACGGTACCAAGCCTCTGAATTAGGAACAGTGGGTAAAGGCATGCTTCTGCAGGTGACAGGCGATGGGAGAAAAATTGTAAGGAACCTCTTTTAGAAGAATGGACTACATAACGAAATTTCTATCCACACTCTGGTAAACAGTACAGTGTTCGTCTTAGTTCTTAAGAAATTGCAATTTCAGCCACAGTCCCGAAAGAAGACGATATCTAGTATTTTATTTTATTGCATTTGATTCATTAACCTTCACACACGGCGTCCATGCTCGGAATCACCATGAGTTTGTGAGTACCAATTCGGTACTTCGAGTCAACCAATGTACCCGTTACTCGGTAACGAATACATGCGGTTTGCTACAGCTCTACTGTCAGGCCATGTTTCTCTACACACTTTAGGTATACAGCGGTGGCAATATGCATGCAATAAATATTTTGGAGTTAAATTGAATTTTCGGATTTCACGCATGATAACAAATACGCGAATTTTTTACTTGTTAAATTAAGTAAAGGTGTATCGTATTTAAAATCGATTTGTATATTGTCATAATTTTATTTTCTGAATCAGACATCGTTAATATTTTGCCTTCGTTTCTTCTGTCATTTTGGTTCTTAATCAACTTTTTGCCTAATTGCCTAGAAAATTTATTTTCTTTGCGATATTAAATGTTATAAAAAAATAATACATTTTTACAAGTTGTGTAGAGATTTGTTATGAAGATGCCATCATCAGGTAAAATACTTATCCTCCTTGTAATTTAAACAGAATATTTACAAAACATGTCATTTAATGAAGTGTCAGTTTACCCTTAAGCTCGAAAAAATAATTTTTTTCTCCGTATATTTTAGAATCTGATTTTCAGAATTATCACCAGAAATACCGAAATCTTAAGAGAAAGCTTAAAGTTCTTATATATGTAAGTATAAGAGTATAAATGTGTATTGTTTCCATGTTAGTTCCCTTTAGTTTTTAATTTAAACATGTATTCTAAACTCCTGTTTTCAATTTTACAGCTTAAAATTAAAATTTGTATTTTCAGTATGACTGATAAAAGTATGCCTCCACTAATTTATTTATTTTCAGTTTTACTGTTTAAATATATATTCTAAATTTGTATTTAAAATTTTTGTTGTTAACTTGTGCATTCTAACTTCTATTTTCAATTTTAACTGCTTTTCTAAGGCTGAACTTGTATTTTCAATATTACTATTTAAAATATGCCCCCACTTATTTATGTACCTTCAAATTTGCTGTTTAAACATATATTCTAAAATTTTTTCTGGTTAAAACGTGCTTTCTAACTTGTGTTTTCAATTGTAACTGCTTTTCCATGGCTTGGCGACATTTTTCGGTTGCCAAGCCAAAAAATCGCCAATGGGGTTCTATACTCAAGCTGTTCCTACTTTAGTTTATACTGTTTTTAAAGTATTTAACAGCTACAGATGTACAATAACAGAATTATGCTTATGTTGATAACCAATTTTTCATAAGGAACTTTTTAAGATTGTGTTACTTAGGAATTTGAAATTACTCATCTAGCAGAACAAAAGTTTTAAAATTGTTTATGGCTGTGAAAACTTTTTAAGTATGTGCTTTTCTTATAATTCATGTAATTTAAATTTCGTTTAATAAAATGATATAATTATTTTATGTTATGTTACTTGATTAATTCTTCATTACACTTAATTCTTCTTTTAGAATCAAGTAATAATTTGTAAATTAAGTCTTTACCATAAGACTTCTAATATTTGATGTGTCATGCCCAAATCTCCTCTAGGGAAAACATACTCTTTTGATTGTAATTTTGAGTATTTCTCTGTTATGCTTCTGCCTCACTTTTTAGCCATTATGAAAGAGAAAACAATACATGCCAAGACCCACTAATAGTCTCCAGGTGGTGTAAATGTATGTAAGTGTATGTAAATGAGAATAATTAAACACACACATTATTACAATAAAGCCGTCAAAATGTGTGGCAGGTGCATAACAGAAGAGTACCTAATTTGGTTGGAATGCACTTTAGCCCACTGCTTGGCGGCGGTTGTTTTTGAATGAGCAATAAACGCGCCAACATGGGTAACTCCGTATATCCGCCAACATGTCTGACTGTTTGTACGTTGCTTACATTGTGCAATTCGCTGAAGTTTTTTTTTTTTAAGTTTAAAAGGAACGCTGTGCACATGGCATTTTCTTGTAATTTATTTTCGTTAGTTTAGCTTATTTTGTTCATTTGTGCACGTTGCCTACATTGTGCAATTCGCTGAAGTTTTTTTTAAGTATAAAAGGAACGCTGTGCACATGGCATTTTCTTGTAATTTATTTTCGTTATTTTAGCTTATTTTGTTCATTTGTGTGCATTGCCTACATTGTGCAATTCGCAGATTTTTTTTTTAAGTTAAAACGGAACGGTGTGTACATGGTATTGTTTGTAATTTTAATGCCCTTTAAAAAAAAATTTAGTTCTTTCTTCGATGCCATTTTGGTTACATTTTCGCGGAGCGTGTCGGGAAGGTTATGTAACGGCATAAAATGTGTAAGTATTACAACATAAAATGTAAATAATTAATTTAAACCTAACTGACAAATATTTTAATGATCATAATGTTCGTTTTGCATATTATTTTATTATCTTTTTGTGGCAACAGTTTTCATACTAATTTATGCTTTAGAATTCTTCGTTTTGTTTACAATAGGTTTTCGCGGAACGCGTCGGGAAGGTTGTAATTGCAAAGACGTTTCGCAGAAACGCGCCGAATTGGCGATTTCCAAAACATCGCCAAGCAGTGGGCTAAAGCGCGTTTTCACCCCTAATTTTATTGTAATGTATTTTGAATTTTATACTTGAATTTGTTATAACAGTATACAAGCTTAATGATTTGATATAAGTGCCACCCTGAACAGTATAGTACAGTGATTCTCAACCACTGTGCTGTGGCACTTTTGTGTGACACCAAATTTTAGAAATGTATATAGTAATTATAATAGGTTTAGTCCTAGTAT
Organism: Stegodyphus mimosarum; assembly: GCA_000611955.2. Lineage (NCBI taxonomy): Eukaryota > Metazoa > Arthropoda > Arachnida > Araneae > Eresidae > Stegodyphus > Stegodyphus mimosarum. The sequence goes on from KK121328.1 coordinate 99,852, forward strand.
ATGGTACACATGAGAATTGTTAAAATTTGGTTTTTAAGACATGAATAAACAAGCCATTTGTGGTATTCAAGCTGATTTTATTGCTCTGGAGGGAGCACAATTCGGAGCATTTTCATGCATGTTCAGTATATAATATAATTTGAGAAGTTCTCATTGGAGCAGACGGGGATTAGCTTGCTTGTCAGGCATTTTTGTTATTTTTCATAACATAAATTCAAGTATGCAAGGACCAAAAGAAAATATATTAAACTCAACAGATAAACTGGTGGGATTCCAAAAATAAATAACTTTATGGAAGAATAAGCTCAGGACAGCAATTTGGAAAAGTTTATGTCAGTCCCAAAAGATTTTAATAAAACTATTTATAAAATTGTTATTGACCGTTTGACAACATTAAAGGAGAGAATTATTCGTAATTTCCCAAATTTAGATGTAAAAAAAATTTGATGGGTTTTGTCATCCATTTGTGATAACAAATACTTCTGTATTTGAATTAACTTTGAATGAAGAGGAAGGACTAATTTCGCTTTCTAATAATCGAGATTTAATTTTAAAATATTTGGAAGAATCAATTAAATTGGACTGCAGTTATCCCATGATGGCCAAAAAAGTTTTAAAAATATTATTACGATTTTCTACATCTTATTTGTGTGAACTTGGATTTTCAGTATTAACCAACATAAAAGCGAATAAAAGATTGAGAGCATTAAATGTAGAAGACGATACGAGACTAGCATTGTCATTTTTATGACCAAATATAAATAAAATTATCAAAACATCAATCTCAAATTTCTCATTAAAAGAATTCTTATTATTAATTTGTAATTAATCCCTTAATAAACATACTGTTATTTTTGTAGTACATATTATTTTATTTTACATTCAAAATTATTATCGTAAACTATTTTAAACAGTGTATTATAGGTAAATAAAAATTTTTTAAACTTATCTTTTTCTTTGTGCCAAGAAATCTTTAAAAGTGTGCCACGACAGAAAAAAGTTGAGAATCACTGTTATAGTAGTTAGTGAAGGCTGATTGCTAGCCCAAAACTAAGGATGTAGGTTTGATTCCTGCTAAAGTTTGGTGCTATGTATGTGTCCTTTTCTTTGTGTATATTTATCACACTTTGCATAATGCTCTTAGTGATGAGACAGCTAAATAATCGATAAGTTCAACCATTCTGGACAAATGCTTAAAAAACTAATGTCCAACCATATGGAAAAAAGAAAAATATATATATGTGCATTTCAATATATATATATATATGTGATGTGCCAGGATGATGTGATGTAGTCGTAGCTCAAAGTAACAAACGATGATAACAAAAAGAATCCATTTATTATTTTTCTTGAAAAGCAGCTGTGTTAAAATTTACATCTTCGAAGAACAATTAATAGCTTTTTGAATTGATGTTTATTCCATCATTACATTAATGAAAAGACCGCCCGATGTTCCTTTGCGAGTCTTTTTATAATTACTGGAAAGGCGGAGCTTCCAAGAAATGACGTCAGCC